>CAJQUN010000440.1:0-463517 GCA_907163345.1 Haberlea rhodopensis
CACTTAGTCCCTTTTAGGTTCAAATACAGACCAAACATCCCGATCTGTATTAACCCGCCAACAATGGACCGATTAATAATAAAACAAGCTCGCTACCCCGAGCACAATAACATGATATTTTAAGTTAAACGTGGACCAAACATCCCGATCCCACGAGTAAACGATGGTATTTTTAAGTTTAAAAACGTTGACCAAACATCCCGATCCGAGTAAACCGAACATTTGCTCGCTACCCGAGCATAACCACTTAGTCCCATTTTAGGTTCAAATACAGACCAAACATCCCGATCCTGTATTTAACCCGCCAACAATGGACGATAATAAAAAAACAAGCTCGCTACCCCGAGCACAATAACATGATATTTTTAAGTTTAAACGTGGACCAAACATCCCGATCCCACGAGTAAACGATGGTATTTTTAAGTTTAAACGTTGACCAAAACATCCCGATCCAACGAGTAAACCGAACATTGCTTAATAAAGAGGAAACTTATTTAATTAAGAAATACATATGAGAACAGCAATGACAACTGAAATATTACACGAAATACTTTCTTAAATTATGATGTTCCAAGGTCTCACCAGTTCTCGACCTTCATGATCTTCCAGCCTATATGCTCCTCTTACGACAATCATCTTACTTTTAGCACTCCTCTTACTTTATAGGGGCCTTCCCACTTGGGTGCTAACTCTTTACTTCCCCAGCAGGATTAATTCTTCGCAGCACTAAATCTCCCACCTGAAAAGCCTCGGGCGAACCCTCCGATTGTAAGCATTGGTAACCCTTATTTTGTATAGTTCCATTTTAGCCAGGGTCTTTCTCTCAACTCTGTAATCCCATCTAATTCCAACTTTCTCTTTTCTTCGTTTTGATCGGGATTATAGCTTTGTACCCGAAGAGATTCCACTCCAATTTCACCGGGATGAGGGCCTCGGATCCATATACTAAACTGTAAGGAGTCTCTCCTGTAGATACCCGAGGAGTAGTTCGGTAAGCCCATAAGACACCGGTAATTCATTTACCCACTCCCCTCGAGCCCCTTCTAGCTTGTCTTGATCCCGTGCAATAAAATCCGATTAATCACTTCCGCTTGTCCATTTGCTTGAGGATAGGCTACTGAAGTAAAGACTTGTTTAATTTTCATATCTTTACACCACTCTTGTATTCTTCCTCCTTGAAACTGTCTTCCATTGTTGGAAATTATTCTTCGGGGTATTCCGAACCGGCATACTATGTTTCTCCATAAGAATCTGATGACTTCTTCCTCATTTATTTTGGCCAATGGCTCTGCTTCCACCCATTTAGTGAAGTATTCGACAGCTACTAGGAGGAATTTTCTCTTCCCTGTAGCAGGAGGAAACGGTCCAACAATATCCATTCCCCATTGGTCAAAGGGACAAGAAATGATGCTGTGCTATTAAGGACTCTGCAGGCACGTGGGACAAATTTGCATGTCTTTGGCAATTAATGCACTTTTCACAACTTCCTCAGCGTCTTCCTTCATCGTCGGCCAATAGTATCCATCTCGGAGGGATTTCTGATACATCATGTTAGTCCCCAAATGATTTCCGCAACATCCTTCATGAATTTCCCTTAATAAATGTTCTCATTCTTGCCTCGAGGCACATTGTAAAAAGGAATTGAGAATCCTTTTTTGAACAACTTGCCTTCTATCAACACAAATTGGTTCCCCATCCTTTTGACTCGAGCAGCTTCTTTTGGTCAGGAGGCATAATCTTTGTCTTCAAAAATTTAGTAATATGCTCTCGCCAATCAGATACATTACATGGCTCCAAATTCATGATGCTATTGATGGATATATGAGAGATCAAAAGATCTTGTACGAGCACATTCTGTTCTTCCATTCGTGTACTGAACTAGCCAGTTTTGCTAACTCAGGCACGAGTGTTCTCTTCTCTGGTATTTGCGTTAATTCCACCTCTTGAAATTGGGCCATCATTGCTCGAACATTTTCCACATACTTCCTGAGTTTATCATCTTTCACCTTATATACCCCATTCACTTGATGAACAACCAGCATTGAATCCATAAAAGCTTTTATCTTCCTAGCTCCAGCGTCCAATGCTATTCGGAAGCCCGAAATAATAGCTTCAAATTCAGCTTCATTGTTTGAGGAAGGAAACACAAACTGGACGGCAACTCTGATTTCTTCCCCCTCGGGACTAATGAGTATGACATCTGCTCCACTTCCCAATCGGGTAGATGATCCATCGACAAACAAATTCCACTCTTTTTCCTCCAGAGTATGAGTTACTTCCACTAGAAAATCTGACAGGGCTTGAGCTTTGATTGTAGTCTGTGGTTGATAAGTAATATCAAACTCACTCAGCTCGGTGGCCCATTTTACCATCCTCCCTGATATCTCGGCTTTGGATAGAAGTCTACCCAAAGGAGTATTTGTTACTACCACGATAGGATGAGACAGGAAGTATGGTCGAAGTCTTCTCGCAGTAGTAACTAGAGCTAATGCCTACTTCTCAATTTCGGGATATCGTTGCTCAGCTCCTTGTAGGGCTCGGCTGACATAATATACGGGCTGCTGTTGTCCAGACCTTTCTCTGATTAACACGGAACTGATTACTTCTTCGGCCACCGATAAATAGATAAGAAGCGTTTCTTTAGGATCAGGCTTGTTCATCAAAGGTAACTGAGCAAATAATCTTTCAGATCCTCGAAGGCCTTTTGGCATTGGTCATTCCATTCGAACTTGACTCCCTGCCTTAATGCTTTGAAGAAAGGCAAGCTCCGATCAGCTGATCGGGATATAAATCGGCTCAGTGCCGCTATTCTTCCTGCCAACCTTTGCACTTCGTTTAGTGTCCTTGGACGGTTCATTTCCTGTATGGCCCGGATTTTCTCCGGGTTAGCTTCAACACCTCTTTCCGTGACCATGTATCCCATAAACTTGCCACTACGAATCCCGAAAGTGCACTTTGAGGGATTCAACTTCACGCCAAATTTTCTTAAGGTGCTGAAGACCTCTTCCATATCCTTGACCAAGTCCTCGGCTTTTCGGCTCTTAATCATGACATCATCCACATATACTTCCACATTCCGACCAACCTGTTCTTTGAACATTTTGCCCATCAACCTTTGATAAGTGGCTCCAGCATTTTTCAATCCGAAAGGCATTACCACATAACAAAAGGTTCCCCCTGCTGTGACAAAACTCACTTTTGATTGATCTTCTTGTGCCAAATGGATTTGGTGATATCCTTGATAAGCATCCATAAGACATAATAATTCATATCCGGCAGTAGAATCTACTAGCTGATCAATCCTGGGCAGTGGATAACAATCTTTGGGACATGCTTTATTCACATCCCTAAAGTCCACACACATTCTCCATTTATCTCCGGTTTTAGGCACCAAAACTACATTCGAGAGCCATGTAGGGAAACCGATCTCGCGAATATGGTCTGCCTTTAACAACTCTTCTACCTGTTTGGTAATGACAGCGTCCTTTTCTGGCCCAAAATGCCTCATCTTTTGCTTTATTGCCCGAACATTGGGATCCACATTGAGACGATGTTCGGCAATCTCAGGTTTTACTCCAACTAAATAGGATGTACTCCATGCAAATACATCCACATGCTGATTTAAACAATCAACCACCTTTTCCCGTAATTCCGGATCAAGTTGGGATCCCACTCTAGTAATTCTAGTAGGGTGACCCATCTCGATGTTGAGGAACTCCTCTTCGGGGGTTACTCGTTCCTCGTCATCCCTTCCTCTTCTCACTTCCCCCTAGTTCTTTTCTTCTTTCTTCTGTTCTTTTTCTTGCCTTAACTCTTGCACATAACATTTCCGTGATGAACTTTGATCACCTCTTACTTGCCCCACTTCTTCTCCTACTGGAAATTTCATGGTTAGATGATAGGTGGAGGCAACGGCTTCGAAGGCGGTTAGGGCTGGTCTTCCCAATATTACATTATAAGAAGATGGTGCCTCCACAATGAGGAAATTTATCTTCTTCGTTTTGATCCTTGGTTCTTCACCAAGTGTAACTGGTAGAGATACCTGCCCTATCGGATTTATGACCTCTCCTGCAAATCCGTGCAAAGATGTATTCACCCTCAGTATGGGTAAGCTCCCCAAGTCCATTTGGTTTAATGTACTAAGGAAAAGTACGTCTGCTGAGCTTTCCGTATCCACGAAAATCCTTTGCACATTGTAGTTAGCCACTGTGGCAGAGATAACCAACGCATCATCATGGGGAAAATGGATCCCTTGTAGATCTACGGGCCCAAAAGATATGGACGGACCCCCATGTACATGATTGGGGTCGATAGACAATACTTGAAGTTTCCGAGCATGACTCTTTCTTGCTCTGTTCGAATCTCCACCCGACATTCCTCCGTATATCATGTGTATAGTTCCCCGATTAGGGACATTGTTCAAGGTTTCTTCTTCCCCCTCTGCCCTTCCTCCCCGAACCGACCAAGGGACTGGCTGAGGCGCTCCTCTTCCGGGATTTACGTTATTTTTAGGAATGAAATTATTGTCCTTGAACTCCTCGCTAAGTCCCTGCCTTCCAGCAGACTCATTAGATCTTCCACCTCGAAAACCTCCTCCTCGGGATCCTCTTCCTCGGAAGGACCATCCTCGGAACATTCCTCCTCGGAAAGGTCCCCCTCTATGGGGTCCACCCCGACCTCTCTTCGGCATTACTTTGATTCATGGCCACTTCTCAATGAGGTCTCATTGGGAGATACTGGTCGAAACTTCTTTTGATCGGCTCCACTGGCTTATTCTTTCTGTTCGCCTCTTCCCCAACTTTACCTTCTCTTCTTTGCTTCATCCTTTGGGCTTCCTCCAAATTAATGTATTTGGAAGCTCTTCCCACAGCTCATCATAATCAGAAGGTGGCTTTTTGCCAAGGATCGGAACAAATCCCCTTCTTTTAATCCCTGGGTGAATGCACTGATGAGTATTTCAGAGGTAACATATGGAATGTCAAGACATGCATGACTGAATCTTTTCAGAAAGTCTCGAAGAGATTCCTTCTCCGCTTGCTTAATCCCGAACAGACTAAGAGCTGTTCTCTTGCAACTCCGACTGCTTGCAAACTGATGTAAGAATAAAGAACTAAACTTTGCGAAGGAATCTACGATTCCCGCTGGCAACTGATTAAACCATGATTGCGCCGCACCAGACAATGTAGTCAGGAAAACCCGACATTTCACTCCATCTGTAAGTCGATGAAGAAGCAAAGCGTTTTCAAATCGAGACAAATATTCTTCAGGATCTGCACCACCGTCGGTAATTTCCCACATTTAGAGCCCTGAAGTTTGGGGCAAAGGATCATCAACAACATGGAGAGCAAATGGAGTGCTTCCTTTGCGGGGGGGATATAGACGTCCCTCCATTTTATTACGCATCCGCTGATCTCATTCTTCAGCTCCTCCATTTGGTTATTTAGAGCTTTGTCAGTTCATCATTCAAATGACTGGGAATATCTTTAACCTCCTCAGGCTCTTTTTCTGGCTCCTGCACGGAGGCCAAATCTTCCCCTTCTTCTTCCTGCATGGTTTCTTGTTTTTGGGGAGGGGCCATAAATTGCTTCATGACCTCCCCGACAGTTCTGGCTATCATTTCTGTCAATTGTTTCCATGGGCATTCCCCCAGCAGGAAATGTCCGAGGAATATGCTGAGATGATCCTGCGTCTTCTGGCCCTTCTCTTGGTTCTGTGAACGAGTATGGGCGAGAATTGGATCCATTTCCCCTGGAAGCTTGCCCCTACCTCTACCTCTAGCCATCTTACCTTTTGATTACTTTTTGTTAGAAAATTCTTCCTGCTTCAACGTCTTTACTCTATTTCCCCACAGACGGCGCCAATGATGTGATCCGCTTATTTTATGTTTTATGGTAGAAATGATTACTAAAAAAATAAAGGAAACACACCAAGATTTTTACGTGGAAAACCTTCGAATTGAAGGAAAAACCACGGGATCTAATCCAGCTTAAATGGTACTATCACGAAAAAAATGATCAAGTTACAGGACTTTTGACTTATTACAATCGCAGAATTATCACCTAAAAAATATCTGCAAAGTACAGACAAATGATGACCGAACAGACTTGGAAATGCTCTCTTCGGAGTCTTTTGCTTGCTCCCCACTCCCCTAAGTCCTCCGTAATGAGACCTTCAACTCCTATTTATAGGAGCTATTATGGAGTTACTTGGCGGGAAAGTCTTGAATATGCCTCCCTTGATCGTGGCTGAGACATGGCAAACGGGTGTCCGAGAAATCCGCCCCATTAATGCACTTTCAATCCCCCGCCTGTTAATTAGTTTTAATTATGACGGTGGTTTCCTGCTATATTTTGACCCAAAATCCCGAAGAGGGTAAGGGAATGCTCGGTAATATGCTGATCGGTATTCTGTGTTCGGTAACCATCTCTTCGGTCTAACTTCTGTTCGGCGATTTTAGAGTTTGTATTTTCATAAATGGATTTTACCCCGAGAAAATCAATATGTCATATGACATCAACTATATTAACATAATTTTTTGATACATAGATATCTAAATAATAAAATTATGTAATATTTATTTGAGTAGTAGAAAAGGGGGTAAATAAACAAATGTACTAAAATAAAACAGTACTATATCTAAAGAACGTAATAACTAATCCTATAATAATGAATTATAATCAAATCTCAATCATTTAAATTAATAAATTCTTAGGTTAGCCAACAGTATTCAATATCCTATCAATCACTATATAATCAAATATAATTTATCAATATGATCTTATGATTCGAAATGAACATAAGACATGTATTATACGTTAGAGTTTCACATGATAAGATTATCACATGGTAAATAACATAAATTAGAATGTATGTTCTATCGTGATTTCATTATGAAACATTAATCCAAGTGTACTAGCTGGTAGGTAAAATTCTATTCAAGGAAGCTAGTGGGTAGTGGGTACTCCAAAGAAATGTTATAACATTCTACTCGATTGGCCTACGGAATTTAATGGCTAGCTCACCACATCTTATAGTAATCCAGTGGTATAGCATTATACTAGCATATGTAAACTCAAAAAAAATTCTCAAAGTCAACATAATTGTGGAATTAGTTATCATGTCAGACAAACATAATTCAAACTTCCTACTGCAACCCAGTTTTGTTCCAACTCTCTATCTTATTAAAATGATTATGATACCCCTCTATTAAAATTTGAACCTTTTAATGTTGAGAAATCATTACAGTGGGTATGAAACCTATACAATTTGGTACAAGTCACACATGAAATTGGTATGAAATCTATACAATTTTGGTATAAGTTACACATGAAATTGGTATGAAAGCATATACTATTTTCGGTACTTATTACACATGACGTTGGTATGAACCATATACAATTTTGGTACTAGTTACACATTGAAGTTGGTATGAAACCAATACAATTTTAGTACTAGTTACACATACAATTGGTATGAAACCTATACTATATTTGGTACTTATTACACGTGAAATTGGTATGAAACTTATATAATTTCAGTACAAATTATACATAAAATTGGTATGAAACCTATATAATTTTGTTACTATTTACGAATGAAATTGGTACGAAACGTATACTATTTTCGGTATTATTACATGATGAAATTGATATGAAATCTTTACAATTCTATTTCTAGTTACATATGAAATTTGAATGAAACATATACAATTTTGGTACAAGTTACATGTGACATTGGTGTGAAACCTATACTATTTTCGTACTTATTATACGTGAAGTTGTTATGAAACACATACAGTTTTGGTACTAGTTACATATGAAGTTGATATGAAATTTATACAATTTTGGTATTAGTTACACATGAAATTGGTATGGAACCTATACTATATTCGGGTACTTATTACACTTGAAGTTGATATGAACCTATACAATTTCGGTACTAAGTATACATAAAATTGGTATGAAACATATATAATTTTGGTACTAATTACGAATGAAATTGGTACGAAACCTATGCTATTTTCGGTACTTATTACATATGAAATTTGTATGAAATCTTACAGTTCTGGTACTAGTTACACATAAGAAATTGGTATGAAACCTATACAATTTTGGTACAAATTACACATGAAATTGGTATGAATCCTAACAAGATGATGAAGACTGAAGTGGAGAAATCAATGAGAACCGAATTCTAAAGGTTCGACTTCACTCAACTATCAACTATGATGTGTTCTTCAGTTTATTAGCCAAGAATCATATGTTATTCTATTACCCTCCCGAGTGTTAAACAGAACTAATCATTCAACAGTCATTTTGATTGTGTCCACCTAAGATAAAACTACTAAACAATTTAAATAACACAATGATTCGTTGGAGTTATACGCATGTCGACTATATAAATTTCAAACGATGTAAATTTCTACGTCTTATTCAAAACCCAATCTACCGAGTGATAGATTCTAAATAAATATGACGATTCAACTATCATACAGTTAATTGAAAGGCATTAAAATCAGGAATCACGAATAATGCACGATTCGACATAATCCCTTATAATGCACTAATCATATTCTCGATTCATCATGCACTTTTACTCTTAAATCCATTGCACACAATGCCCAATTGAAGAGTAATGCCAATGACATTTATACAACTCATATAAACATATCTCTATGCTCACAGGCGAGCATATAATTAAGGCGAGCATATAATTAGTATTAATACGTATCATGTGTAACTATGACCAAATTATATAAGTTTAGCACAAATTTAAATTGTAACTAGTACCTAAATTATATAGATTTGATACTAATTTCAAGTGTAACTAGTACCAAAATTGTATAGGATTAATATTAATTTCAAGTGTAACTAGTGCAAAATTGTATATTGTTTAATACCAATTTTATGTGTAACTAAGACCAAATTGGTAACTAGTACCTAAATTATCTATGTTTGATACTAATTTCATGTGTACTTAGTACTAAAATTGTGTAGTGTAATTAGTACCAAAATTGTAGGTTTAATAGTACGGAAATTTCATAGGTTTCATAATCATACCAATTTTATGTATACTTAGTACCGAATTGTATAGGTTTCATACCAACTTCATGTCTAATAATTACCAAATATAATATATGTTTCATACCAATTTCACGTGTAACTTGTACAAAAATTGTATATGTTTCATACCAATTTCATGTGTAACTAGTACCAGAATTGTAAAGATTTCATACAAATTTCATCATGTAATAAGTACAGAAAATAATATAGGTTTCGTAAAAATTCATTTGTAATTAATACCAAAATTATATAGGTTTTATTTTTGGAGGATAATTTATTCGTTTTGCAACACGATGCACTTCAAAATCTTATTGTCTCCCATTTTGCACAATTACTTACTACACTTTCACCATCTCCTATGCATTGGAATATAATGAGTAATGGATTGGAATGTAGAATTTCTGACTCTATGAGATCTCAGTTGGATCCGCCATTTATTGCTTCAGAGATTAAGAATGCTCTATTTCAGACGAGTCCATGGAAAGCTCCGGGACCTGATGGATACCATGCTGGAGTTTTTTAGGCATGGGGATTTGTTTGGCATTACGATCTCTAGTCTTTGTTTGGATATTTTGAATAATGGCATGGAATATGGGACCCTAAATCATACTCTTGTTGGTAGCGCTTATCGTGTACGCCCAAATTAACCCCACTCAATCCTCAAGATTGATAACAATAATGTAGTAGTGTGAGTAAGGATCGATCCCACGATGAGGTGTGAATTCTTGTGTTAATGAAAGTCAAAATCAAAACAATTAAAATAAAAGATGGGGTTGCGAGTGAATTATACTAATTAAAATTAAAAACTAACGATTAAACTAATGAAAGCGACTCTTGGTATCAGTCGACTCTACCTTGGATATTATCATCTATTTCATCGATTCACAATTTGAGTATTCATCAATTGGAAATCTAATTCATCCTCACCTTATTCAAAGTCAATTAGTCCAAGCGTCCTAATTTAACTTTCATCAATCAATCAATCTCTATATGCATATTTAAGATTAAAATTATGACACCATTCAAAATTAGTGACCGATGAATCTAAATAATATAAACACAAGTGGTTTATATAATTTTAGTCACTGGTTTTTCCTAAGAATTTAATAACACCAAACAACAGATATTCATCTATTAGTAAAGCCTTCGTGTCTTCAATAATCGAACCTTGACTGTAGAAGAATCAGTTCATGTAGTGTTTGATGAATCCTTGTGTATTAAGGACAACAAGGAATTAATTCAAAATCAGATGGAGAATATCCATCTCGAAGCTAACAGTGATGATGAGATTGTAGCTAACAGATCAAGAGACAATCCACTGGAACCTGAAGTACCAGATAGACCGGATCAAGGCACTGAAGTTTTTCTAGATCGAGCCGATCCGGAGGTTTTGAACTCTAATGTTAAGGCAGATGCTGACAATGTCACAACTGCTAATCCATCTGGACCAGATCTTCTAGAATCAAGCTATCCATGGACAAAGAGGCATCCATCTGATCTAGTGATTGGAAGTCCTTCTGCACCCATAAGAACCAGAGGACAGATGATGGATGAGTTCACTCACGCCGCTTTTATATCTAATCTGGAACCCAAACAGATAAATGAAGCTTTGACTGATTATAACTGGATAGAGGCCATGCAAGAAGAGCTTAACCAATTTGAACAAAATCAAGTCTGGAGATTAACCCCCAAGCCAAGTGGTCTGCCTGTTATTGGAACCAGAAGGGTCTTCAGAAACAGGCTAGACGCAGATGGTGTGGTGATTAGAAACAAGGCCAGACTGGTGGCACAAGACATCAGACAAGAAGAAGGAATCGACTTCGATGATCTTTTGCACCAGTCGCCAGACTTGAAGCCATCCGAATATTTCTCGCATTTGCTGCTTGTAAAGACTTTAAAGTATATCAAATGGACGTAAAGAGTGCATTTCTAAATTGTAAACTTCAGGAGGAAGTCTACATTGAGCAACCTCCTGGATTTCAAAACCACTCATTTTCAGATCATGTATACCTACTGAATAAAGCAGTATATGGACTGAAACAAGCTCCAAGAGCATGGTATGATACTCTGTCTCAATTCCTTCTGGACCACGATTTTCAGATCGGTTCAGTGGATAAAACTTTATTTAAATTTATTAAGGGGGAACATACTCTGTTAGTTCAAATCTATGTTGATGATATTATTTTTGGGTCAACTAACCCCAAACTCTGCGAGAAATTCTCTAAGTTAATGCAGGGACAATTTGAGATGAGTATGATGGGAGAACTGTCATTCTTCATGGGTCTCCAAGTCAAACAGCTCAGCAATCGTAGTTTCATCAATCAAACCAAGTATACCAAGAGCTACTCAAAAGATTCGGATTGGAGACTTGTTTCAACCGCATCAACTCCAATCAGTCCTTCAATCAAGCTATATAAAGGCGAAGGGGGGAACGGCAGTTGAAGTAACAATATATCGAGGTCTAATCGGATCGCTATTATATCTTACAGCGAGCCGGCCTGATATTATGTTTTCAGTTTGCATGTGCGCCAGTTTTCAGTCTGATCCCAAGAAATCCCACTTTATTTCCGCTAAGCGCATTCTTAAATACCTAAAAGGATCTCAGAACGTTGGTCTCTGGTATCCCAAAGATTCAAATTTAGTTTAATTGGATATTCAGACGCTGACTATGCAGGGTGTAAGATCGATCGCAAGAGCACCAGTGGTTTAGCAAGACGTTAACTATGAGACTTGCTGTCTACATAGGCATATTAGACATTAAAGAATATGTGAGATGAGTTGTGAGGAGTTCTAGTTGGATGGAGAATGCCCAACTGGATCGGGTTGTACAATGGTCGTAGAAGGATTACACTACCTTCAAACTTTCATAACAAATGCTTGTGTATTTACTTTACTTGCATATATTTAAAATATCTTTCAAATGATTAACTGATTTAGAGAGGGTTATGTCGAGTTCTTCAGCTCGGTTTAGAAACCCATTTCGATATAATCTCTCGGTATAATCATTTCAAAAATACGAGCTATTGAAGCTCAAGTTGATTGAACTCGGATGTTGATTAACCACCCACCTCGATCAATCATGACATTGACTATAACCCCTAGAATTACAAGCTAATGATGCAGGTTCGATTGGCGAACCAGAAATTAGGAGTTGATGGGTTATGCAAAATATGAATTCTTAATGTGAAAATATTATTGATAAAATATTAATACAACAAGTAAACCTCTATATTATTATGTTAGTATGTCATCTCTAAAGTTGTATTATTTCTATCTTTGTTTTTTGTGGTTTGTTTATTTTCTATACGTTATTCTAGCAAAGAACAAATTTTATTATACTATTATAATATATTCCTTGACATACTTTATTCTAGAAATAATATGTATTTTTAGAAAAATAATATAATACACTAAATTATTATATTTAAAAACTCATTATTTCTATATGTTTAATTTTGACATACATAACTCTCAGAGCATGTATAGTGATATTAGTTTTTTGGTTTTTTTTAAAAAAAAAAATTATTTTCAAAAATACTTCAAAAATAAAAATGTGGCAAATATACCCCAAAACCGCCGTTTGAAGAGGCGGCTGAACATATAAGAGAGGCCGCTTCACGCTGAAGCGACCCCTACACTTTTGAGGAGCCGCACTTACAAAGGGCTGCTCCTCTTATTTTTTTTAAATTTTATGTATATATATATATTATTAATATAATATATTATTATTATTATATATATTATATACGTTTATATAAATTATTATTATTATATATAATATAACATTAGGGCAAATTCTTAAATCTTTAAAGACAATCTAAAATTGATCATCAGTCTCTGTGTAAGAAAATTTTTGATTGATCTCGTGGTTTAGCAAGAAGCAAACATCCATTGCCACATCTACAGCTGAGGCGGAATATCTTGCCGCTGGAAGCTGTTGCACTCAAATGCTCTGGGTTCAACATCAGCTCAGAGACTATGGCATTCAAGCTGCTGAGTCTCCGATCTTTTGTGGCAACACAAGTGCAATTGCTATAACGTATAATCCAGTTTTGCACTCTCGAACAAAGCATATTGATATCAGACATCATTTTATTCGAGATCATGTTGGCAAAAAGGAGATTCGGATTGAGCATATATCAACAGACCAGCAAGCAGCAGACATCTTCACTAAACCACTCCCTGAGGCTAAGTTTAACTATTTTCGTCAAATTCTTGGCTTAATAGACTTATCTTAATATATTAGGCATTTTATTAATTTTGTTTTAAAGACTTAGTGTTAGCACATATCGATAATGCATTAGTCAGAAAGACACAGACCGGTCCGGACTTTCAGACCGATCTCTGTCACTCTGATATTATCCTATGATCTGTTTGTACAAAAGCATGATAGTCTTTAATATAGTAATACTTTTTAACATCCCAGACTGATCTAAATTTAACCGCCTTACTATTCCCTCATCTTGTCCGTTAAATTTGAATTATTTAAATATCAGTCATCGAGATACAGACACGTGTCATATATCTTCTATTTAGCAGGCTGTACATCTCACTTACATTTCACTTTTTACAAATTACTGCTGTCTGTTTATAACTTCCAAATCCTTCGATCTTCTCTACATTCTCAATACTTCCTCAATGCAACTATCACTCACAACTCTCTATCTGTTGAGTTTGATGCGATTTACAGGGCTGAAGATCCAGAAATGGTATCTGTGTTCAAATCCTTGGAATCCTCAGGGCTAAGGAATTTCCTGGAATGTGGAATGGTGGTTTACGAGTCGGAGATTAGAGAGCTCTTCGCCAATGCTGTTTCTCACAAGACGTTCATTTCCACCTCCGTCAAGGGCAAATCTATCGACATTTCTCAAACAACGTTGTCAAAGACCTTTGGCCTTCCTACCACCAGACTGTCTGATTTTGGCCACATCCTAAGGCCACCCTTGAAAGTTTTCAGGGTAGAGTATCCATATTTGGCCAGAATCTGCAGCCATCTTTCAAGAAGAAAGAAATATTTTTCCATTTTCAAGTTTTATGGGATATTGTTGGCAAGCCACTGCTGGGCAAAGATGGAAGCTATGATGCAGTAACTTCAGAGAAATTCAGGGCCATGACTGCTATTCATTCCGGACAGAAGATGAACTGGTCCGCTATATTGTTGGAGTCCTACTGGAAACAGTCATTGCAGCAAAACAGACTGTCTGCTTTGTTGTTCCTCTCAGCAAGCTCTTGGAGACAATGGACATCGAGCTGGGGAAGCCTTCAGCCCTCAATCCCTTCAAGATTCTTAACCCCAAGGGTCTGGCCTTACTCAAGTCCAAAGGTGCTCCACCCACTCCCTCTGATCTGGTGGCTGTGAAGATCAAAATGGGACAGGAACAGGCTGCTGAAAGAAAGACCAGAGTCAAACGCAAACTGACAGTCCAGATTGATTCAGACAAAACTCAGTCTGCTTCTATTACTTCATCCCCAGCCAAACCTCTTCCAAAGAAGCCAAGAACCCAGATCACCAAGCCACTGTCGACCTTAAATACCAAACCCATATCCATCTTACCCTCATCAAAAGCCACCCGTGCAACCCAAGCTCCACCACAACCTTCTAAAACTCAACCTTCCAAAGCTCCAACCACTGTACCCAGGGTCACCATCCCTTCCACTACCCATGTGGTCAAGGGAATTGTTATAAAAGAATGGGGGACCACACCCAATCAGGGATTAAGCCATCAGCTACCGTTGGAAAAGGGAAAGCAATCCTAGCTGAGCCCGTCTCTTCCAAACCCAAATCAGCCGCTCAAACTGCAATTGACATTGCCATGGAAGATGTCGAAGACAAAGTGAAGGAGCTTACTGTAGTATTCGATGAATGGGTCGAATACAGAACGGTCAACCACTTTGGTCGGTTCTTTGGCAAGCTCAAGGGCTCCACAAAATGGAACAAGAAGTCCTAAAAGGGACAGAGACCGATGACGTCGGGAATACGGTACATCACAAGGAGCTGTTCCGGGCTAATCACAGGCTAAGGCTGGCAAATTTGCTTATTGCAGCCAAAAAGGCAAATTTTGATGCCACCAGCCCGACTACCAAAGATGACAGTGCTGTCATTGCTCAGCTGGAGATGGACATTTGATGTGACTAGAAATAGACACATCCATTGAGCTTAATTGTCTACGATTTGGTATATTTTGATGGACAAATTGATACATATGCTACCAAATAGTATATTTGTGTAAATTTAGGGAAATGTGAAGAAATCAAGCTAAAATGATGAAAGAATGAATAAAGTTGAAGAAAAGAGGAAAAAACCAGAATCCAAGACACATATTGCTCCTTTCTCCTCAAATTTCTATATGTTCAAGCCATGTTTTGGAAATGTGGTCCATAAAAACGTTGTAGAACTTTGAGTTATCTTTGCGTGGACAGCTGATTCATTGAATTCGAAGTTTGTATGAGAAAGTTACGGAAAAATACGAAACACGCCAGAAAAATTGAAGACAGGCGTAATTACGCCATTATTAGGCGTAATTACGCCAACGCTATGGCATGGACAGGCGTAATTACGCCACTTTGACGCATAAATACACCAGAAACATGGGATGCCATATTTTTTGACACGTCATCAGGCATCTTTACGCCATTTTATGGCGTAGCTACGCCAGCGGAGTTTTGGAAAGTGTAAAGACTTGATTTCTTTCCTTCCCACATGGATTCTACCCTACTCCATCAGCCTCAAAGCCTATATACTCGAAAATCAGCCTCTTTAAGAGACAATTCAGACTTTAGAAATAATTTTTAGATTTTAGAATATTTTTTCTTACAACTTTTGTGAAGAACGCTTGAAGAACGATGACGGAATCGACAAGCCGGAATCGTGCTTCCTTTTAGTAACTTTTTCTTTTCCATTTAGTTTAATGCTTTCTAGATTAATTTTGATTGTTTTTAATCTAGTTATGAGTAGCTAAATACTTTTGTGATTCTCGGTTGAGGAAAACAATACATTGGATGTTTACGATTCTTGTGAGATAAGTTTTGATTATTGATTTTCTTTTAGTATCAATTGTTTTTTCTAATTTGATTGTCATAATTGTTATGCATGATTGTTGGACTGATCACCTAGCTATTGTTCATTACAATTTAACGCCAAATTAGATATCAAATACGGAATCGTTTGATCACTCTAATTTACGAAGCAACTAAGATTAATTAAATTCCGCTTGTGAGTTTGTTAAATTCTTAGGGAAAACAATTGACTAGATTAAACATAGGCGCTTGGATTATGTTGTTTAGCTTCATCGATCTCACTAGTCCATATGCTATCATCGATTTAAATCTTAATCGCTTGTATTTTGATTGATTGTGTGATAAGGGTTAAACTAGAACGTTTGGGCTACTTAACTAAACTTAAGGTGAGATAGGACTTTGATTATTGGATTAAACGTCCACGATGAATATTCATATGGAAATTGAACCATTTGTGAAGATCGATGATCGAGATAGTAAACACCAATTGTAAAGTTAACCGAAAACCGAGAATCGCTCTTTTCTCATTAGTTAATTCATATAGTTTAATTTTGCATCATAGTAGTAGTTAATTAAATTGATTTCAAAAACCCCTTTTTATTTTCGTTTGCATAAGTTAACACAAAGATATAACCTTCCTCATGGGTTCGATCCCTACTCACGCTACTACATTTATAACTGTTATTAACTTGAGAGGGTTAATTTGGGAATACGCGATAAACGCTACCAAATTTTAGCGTCGTTGCCGGGGAAGGCATTTAATTTTGTGGTAAGTATTTTTTTTTATTTTTTTTGTGCTATTTTGGTTTGTTAATGAGTACAGGTGAATCGTCCAATCACGAAGATAATTTCCACTACGATCCCGAGATAGAAAGGACTTTACATCAACTTAGGAGAGAAAATCGAAGACAACTTGAAGAAGAGGAAAGAACTATCATGGGGGATAATCAGAGCCTACGACAGCTAGCGAATCGTACCGTGGATCAACAACCTCTTTGCATCACCTTTCTTACACTTGCTACTAACATAAATTTTAAATTAAAATCTGGCCTAATACATCTTTTACCATCTTTTCATGGCCTTGCAGGTGAGGATCCGCATAAGCACTTGATGGAATTCCATGTAGTTTGCACTACGATGAAGCCGACCGGGATAACTGATGAACAAATCAAATTAGGAGCTTCTCCGTTCTCTTTGAAGGACACTGCTAAGGATTGGCTCTTCTATTTGCCTTCTGGATCCATCATTACATGGAACGAGCTGAAAAGAACTTTCATGGAGAAATACTTTCCTGCATCAAGGGCGACAAATATTCGTAAAGATATATACGGCATTAGACAACTCCATGACTGCATGAATATTGGGAACGCTTTAAAAAGCTTTGTGCAAGCTGTCCTCAACATCAGATAAGTGAACATTTACTTAATCAATATTTTTATGAGGGTCTTTTGCCAAATGACAGGAACTTGGTAGACGCTGCAAGTGGAGGAGCATTTGTGGATAAGACACCAGTGAAAGCAAGGCACTTAATTGCTAACATGTCAGCCAACTCTCAACAGTTTGGAACTGCTCGATCGGACCATAAGCTTAGGAACCAAGGCGAGGTAAATGTTTCTAGCCTCGAACAACAATTGATTGATTTAACCGGTATTGTGAAACAACTTGCAATTGGAATTGGACAAAGTGCTAAGGTATGTGGAATTTGTGCACTACCAAGTCATCTAACTGACGCTTGCCCCCACACTTCAAGAACCATCCATTGAGGAAGCAAATGCAGCAGGCGGATTTCCGGGACAGCCAGAGAGAAAGTATGATCCATTTTCCAGCACATATAACCCAGGATGGTGAGATCATCCAAATTTACGATATGGGAATCAAGCTGAACCACAGACACAACATCAACCATCACCATATCAACAACCACCATACAGACCCCCATTCCAAATGCCACAACAAACCGTCCCAACTCCGACACCTGGTGAGTATCTAGAAAATATGTTTAAAGAACTTGCTAATGGATCTGTGAATTTCAACAGGAAACGAGGGCAAGCATCCAGAGCTTGACTACGCAAATGGGTCAGATGGCCACCGCAATAAATCGCATGGAGTCTCAAAGGTCAAACACCTTACCGTCACAGCCAATTGTGAACCCCAGGAGAATGTGAGCGCTATCACTTTGAAGATGAGCGAAGATACAGCTGAGGAGAAGGTGGTACTGACGCCACCCAAGCAAGAAGAGATGAAGGAGACGGAGAAGGACGTTGAAGAGCCCATACAAGAGGAGGAACCACGGGTAAGTTCCCTAAATTTTCTGAATATAAAATTGAACCTCCATTCCCCCTTGCTTTTAAGGAGAATAGGAAAGATGAGGATATCAAGGAACTATATGAAACTTTTCCACGATGTGAGGCAAACTCTCCACTACATGATGCCATGATGAAGATACCTCGATGTGCGAGATTTTTGAAGGAAGTTTGGAAAGCGGATAAGAACAAGGAACGCAAAGGTGCCCCAAGATCGAACTAGGTGAGAATGTTTCGGCAGTCATCCAAAGAAGCATTCCCAGAAAATGCAAGGACCCTGGTATGTTTTCTATCCCATGTGTGATTAGGACCATTAGGATTGAGAAGGCAATGCTCGATTTAGGATCTTCCATTAATGTCATGCCTTACTCAATCTACACTCAACTGAACCTGGACCTTTGAAAAGAAATAACACTGTGATTCAATTAGCTGATAAGTCCACGGTTATACCTAGGGGGATAGTAGAGGACGTACTTGTGCATGTAGAGAATTTGGTTTTCCCCGCCGATTTCTATGTCTTAGACATGGAAAATGGTGATTCATCTAGCCCCATTCTTTTAGGGAGACCATTCTTGAAACATCAAAATCTATGATAGCTGTGCATAACGGCATGTTAATAACGAAGTTTAATGGCGAGGTTGCAAAATTCAATATTTATGAACCCATTAAAACTCATGATCATTCTAGTTACGCTATTGATATACATGATGAATATGATTATGATTTTGATAATGATGAATTGTGGGAGATGGGAAAGGCTAATGATGGCCTTGATGACAACGGAGGTATGGATTCTCATTTTGTGCATAATGTTCATACTATTGCCACTTTATCTACTCATGATACTGCTGATCCTCTTTTTTCTAACTTGCAGGCTCGTAGGATTGAAAAGACACACCCTCCCGATCGACCACAACAATCAACAAATGATGGAGGAGGAACAAGAACTGGGGATGCCTACTCAAAGGCAAACAAACCGAAGTTCAAGGGACTTAAGAAGATATTGAGGTGGAAAAAGAAGGACAGAGCGACATCGCATCACCCTCCTTGATAAAGGACTGACGTCGGGCCACCGACGTTAAACAGAGGCGCTTCTTGGGAGGCAACCCAAGGGGAGTTAGTTTCCCTTACTTTTTTTTTATTTTTTTATTATTGCTTTATTAGTTAGACTTTTCTCTTTTCTTGTATTTTTGCCTTACATTGGGACAATGTAAGATTTAAGTATGGGGGAGGGATTAGTGGTGTGTTATTGCTTTCCTATTACAAAAATACAAATAAAATCGAAAAATTTGAAAATTTTGAGCTCATAGTTAGTAATGAACACATGTTTGGAATCACTAGCCCATGATGAAACCTAATTGATATCATGCATGCTTTTGAACATAGGTGACTTGCTAACCTTGGAACACTTTGAACTCTAATGCAAATTTTGCTTTGACATAGTAGTTGAATATTTTGAGCACATTATTGTCATGACTTGTGAAGTGTGCATAGCTTAGTGAAAATTGTGTGAACAAATAGTCTTAGAAGTCTCTAATACATGCTAGAACTTAACTACATGCTCTTTGAGACGTATGTCTAGACTACTTGCAAACATGAAAGTGATATAGGTAATCTTTGATGCGTTTGAGCCTTTCAAGCCTACCATGTAAAGAAAATCAATCACTAGTGCCCTTTTTGAGCTTTGATGCAAAAGCATGGTTGTATGCTAAGCATACAAAACAACCCCCATTCGACATTCTTTGACTAGCTTATCATCCTTCCCTAATAAGCCTAAATATGAATTCTATACATACATTTGAAGGGAGTATGATGTGTTTCATTCACATGCACTTACGTTATCAATGATTCATATATGTTTTGTGAGTTTTATTGTCAAAAGAATGAAATGCATGAAAGAAAAGGGGTGCCTTGAGAAAAAAACATAAAAATATGACTCCAAGGGGAGCCAAGGCACAAAAGAAGAAAAATGTAGAAATAAAAGTTGAAAAATTCATGCAAGAAGAGAAGCTTTTAGTGTGCATATCATCATACTCTCTTGTTTGATATATATTTACCCTTTCTTTCACAAGCCAATACCTAGGCCACACGACAAGCTAATAAGGACCTACTTGATTTGTGTTCGCAAAGTGGCTAAGATAGTGGAGAAGAGTGTGCAAGTGACCCTATACTTATGTTGGTGTATGACTTGAACTATTATGAATTTACATTAATTGGATTTATAACTTGTACATGACACTTGTTTATGACCACACACACACACACACGTTCACTGCTTTGTTACGTATGAAATGTTTAGGGATTGAACTTGTTCCACTGTTAACTTTTCACCGCCTTTCATTACTATGCATGTTTAAAATTGTTGAGGCATAAAAGTGAAGACAAGTTAGTATGTTATGATTCTATGAGCCACGCAAAAAAATATTGTAGTTTTGTTTGATTTACTCGAGGTCGAGTAAAGATTAAGTATGGGGGTGTTTGATGTGACTAGAAATAGACATATCTATTGAGCTTAACTGTCTATGGTTTGGTATATTTTGATGGATAAATTGATACATACGCTACCTAATTATATTTGTGTAAATGTAGGGAAATGTGAAGAAATCAAGCTAAAATGATGAAAGAATGAATAAAGTTGAAGAAAAGAGGAAAAAACCAGAATCCAAGACACATGTTGCTCATTTCTCCTCCAATTTCTATATTTTCGAGCCATGTTTTGGAAATATGGTCCATAAAAACATTGTAGACCTTTGAGTTATCTTAGCGTGGACAGCTAATTCATCGAATTCGGAGTTTGTACGAGAAAGTTACGGCTAAAATACAAAACTCGCCAGAAAAATTGAAGACAAGCGTAATTACGCCATTATTAGGCTTAATTACGCCAAAGCTATGGCATGGACAGGCGTAATTACGCCACTTTGACGCGTAAATACGCCAGAAACATGGGATGCCATATTTTTGACACGTCATCAGGCGTCTTTACGCCATTTTATGGCGTAGCTACGCCAGCAGAGTTTTGGAAAGTTTAAAGACTTGATTTCTTTCCTTCCCACATGGATTCTACCATACTCCATCAGCTTCAAAGCCTATATACTCGAAAATCAGCCTCTTTAAGAGACAATTCAGACTTTAGAAATAATTTTTAGAATTTTAGAATAATTTTTCTTTCAACTTTTGTGAAGAACGCTTGAAGAACGAGTACGGAATCGACAAGCCGGAATCGTGCTTCCTTTTAGTAACTTTTTCTTTTCCAATTAGTTTAATGCTTTTTAGATTAATTTTGATTGTTTTTAATCTAGTTATGAGTAGCTAAATACTTTTGTGATTCTCGGTTGAGGAAAACGATACATTGGATGTTTACGATTCTTGTGAGATAAGTTTTGATTATTGATTTTCTTTGAGTATCAATTGTTTTTCTGATTTGATTGTCATAATTGTTATGTATGATTGTTGGACTGATCACCTAGCTATTGTTCATTCAATCTAATGCCAAATTAGATATCAAATACGGAATCGTTTGATCACTCTAATTTACGAAGCAACTAAGATTAATTAAATTCCGCTTGTGAGTTTGTTAAATTCTTAGGGAAAACAATTGACTAGATTAAACATAGACGCTTGGATTATGTTGTTTAGCTTCATCGATCTCACTAGTTCATATGCTATCATCGATTTAAATCTTAATCGCTTGTATTTTGATTGATTGTATGATAAGGGTTAAACTAGAACGCTTGGGCTACTTAACTAAACTTAAGGTGAGATAGGACTTTGATTATTGGATTAAATGTCCACGATGAATATTCATATGGAAATTGAACCATTTGTGAAGATTGATGATCGAGATAGTAAACACCAATTGTAAAGTTAACCGAAAACCGAGAATCACTCTTTTCTCATAAGTTAATTCATCTAGTTTAATTTTGCATCATAGTAGTAGTTAATTAATTTGATTTCAAAAACCCCTTTTTATTTTCGTTTGCATAAGTTAACACAAAGATATAATCTTCCTCGTGGGATCGATCCCTACTCACGCTACTACATTTATAACTGTTATTAACTTGAGATGGTTAATTTGGGCGTACGCGATAAACGCTACCAGCATTCATACTCTCCACCTGGCTATTCGCTTTCAACTACATCAGCTCAACATATCCACTCCCGTTCCCAGCCCAGATCACCCCACCGCAAGCAAGACTGTGGCAGAACCACTCTCTGAGCCACCTATTTCTGAAACAGCTGAGCAGCCACTGACCAATGCTCCGTCTGCCGCAGAGACTGAAGCAATGGATGTCTTGCTAGATTCTCCAACGACTTCCATTCCTCTGGCATCATCAGTCTCCCATATTCATATCGGTCCACAAGACGCACCTCCAACAGTTGTCTCGCCAGATTTCATCGATCCGGATCTAGTGGTGTCAACAATTGTTGCAGCTATACAGGATGAAGAGCCTGCTAGACCTATCACTCCTCCAGATCAGTCTGCTGTAGATTTGGCATTTATGCAAGAATTTTCTATGGATTTATTTAAACTAATCCAATCCGATATACACCAATCTGTTGTTTCCACACTCGTACCAGTTGAAGCAGAAGTTGATCTAACTGCGTCACATTCTGATCACTCTCTGGACCATCTCACTGATGTACCCTCATCCCTCGCCAAGTCTATTCAACAACTCTCTGACAACTGTCTCTTTCTCTCTCAAAGAGTAAGAGAAGTTCATCGAAGTCAAAGGTCCACACATTTGGACTTTGAATCATTCAGAGACAAGATGACGGCTAGTATAAGCGGTATTCAGCATGGACTGAATGACCTGTTCTCTCAGCAAGCTTCATACAAAAATAGCCTGAGAAAAGAACAGATCGAGCTGGCTACTGAAGTTAGGACTTCCGTCGCTAAATCCCTCCATACTAAAGACACACGTCTGTATGCTATTTGTGCTCAGCTCACGCAGATCGTAGATTTCCCTTAGGAGATTGCTGCTGACAAAAAGGGGGAAAAGAAAAAGGATTTCAAGCCAGCTCAGCAGTCCTCAACAAAGAAGTAGAAGTCTGTATAAGTCTGACATGTAAATGTATTTTTCAGACTCATCAATAAAATCAAAGTCTTTCAATCACTTATCTAAGTCTTATTCATTTATTTTGAATAGTTCATTTATTTTAAACAAAATGACTCAATCGATCTGAACTACAACTCACAGCGTTCATTTATTTTGAACAAGAAGATTTAATTGATCTGCAAGAATAACTCTTCAAAGCTTTTAAAAGACTGTATAAGAGGACATAGAAGCTAGGTTTTGTCATCATCAAAAAGGGAGAATTTGTTAGTTCCGGATTTTAAAGATGACAAAACAGATCAGACCGATCAAGCCATGAAACCATGTCAAAGCAGATCAGATCGATATGGTATATCGCAAAATCAGAACGGATCGATGCAAACCAGTCTAACCAGATCGAAGCACGAGATCAGCTCAATGAAGATCAGATCAGAGCACACAAAGTTTGATAAGCTTCGTTCTTCAGTCCGAATCATTAACGGCTATTTATTGAAGCATTTAATGATACAATTAATGCTGCAAAAGACCAAGGACTGAAGATTACCTTAAAAGGTAAGTAGACAAAGGATAGTCTACCTGACTGACGCCGAAAGCACAGACCATGAGGGAAAGTGCCTAAAAGAAGAAGACTGAAGCTTGTTCAGAAAATGAACAGAGTCAAGAGTTGCACAGAAAATGAAATAGTGTCGTTGGTATAAACGACTATATAAGGATGCAACTAGAGTGCTCGAAGATAGATGACTGATCAATCAAGAAACAAAAAACAGCACAAGCTTACAAGTCAAGACATTCTTGAGCAGAACAGTTATTAAAAGATATTCATCTTACCAGTCTGCTCAAAGCTTTCATAAGCACAACATGTTGTAATATTTGATCTTCATAGGATCATTGTGTGCATATACAAAATCATTCTGTCTTTTGTATTTGTACTAAGATAGAAGAGTGAGATTCAATTGTAACTGTCAGACAGTTTGTGTCGAACAGATCAAGAGTCTAGGAGTTTCAGTATGGTAGTGGGATAAATCCAGCTGAATCGGGGTTGTACAAGTGGTTGTATTACTCAGAGTCTTCTAGTGAATCCTTCCTTGATTGGAAGAAGGGGAGACGTAGAAGGATTCACCTTCGAACTTCCAGAAACATATCTTGTCTATTTTCATTCCTTATTGAGTTACACTTATTAAGCCATCAAGCCGTTCTTACTAGTCAAGAATAGACCGTTCCGCACTTTCATATTCAGTGGTATGTTCTACTCAAAAGTTGATTAAGAAATAGATTTCACTCACTAATCCGAGAGAAATCAATAAAGAGTAATTTTAAAGGAGTGTTCATTCACCCCTCCCCCCCTCTCTAAACACTCCAGCCCTATCCTAACACTAAAGCTATTAATATTTTACATTGTGCTTTAGATATGAAGGAGTACAACCGGATCTCAATGTGCTCTACCACAAAGGAAATATGGGACAAATTGCAAATTTGTCATGTGGGCACAAATCAAGTGAATGAGGCAAAGATAGCCCTACTACAACTCAAATATGAGACATTTGAGATGGAGTCCGGAGAAGAGGTTGACTCGATGTTTAGAAGGCTCACCCAAATCATAAATGAGCTTGCTCAACTTGGTGAGAAGTACCCTCCAAAGCAAATATGGAGAAGAGCACTAAGAGCCTTGCCAAAGGAATGAGATGCAAAGAGGACGGCCATCATCGAATCCAACAAAGGAGAAAGTGTATCTATGACCTTGATGAACTTCATGGCACATTGGTGACCCATGAGCTTGAAGTGTCAACAAGGAAAGGAATAAAGGAGGATGATAGATCCATAAGGAAGGGGATAGCTTTGGTTGGGAGGAAAGATCAATCAGATGATGAAGATGATGATGATGATGATGATGATGATGATGATGAAGAGATGGTCTTGTTTACTAAAAAGTCCAAGAAGTTCTTCAACAAACACAACAAGCCAAAGACCTCCGGTGCTACCAAACATGATTCCAAACACGAGGTAACATACTATAATTGTCAAGATAAAGGTCATTATGCTAATAAATGTCCTAGGAAGAATAATGAGGACAAAGGGAAGAAGAAGGCTCTTATAGCCACATGGAGTGATAGTGACTCCGACGAAGAAGAAGCAACAAATCTTTGTCTAATGGCTCTTGGATATGAGGATGAAGAGGATGATGATGAGGTACCATCTTATGATGAATTATTAGATGCTTATAATGAACTCATTGATTGTCTTGGTAGAACCAAGAAGAACAATAAATTGCTTAAGCTAGACTTGGATAAGAAGGAAGAAGAAAATATTACTTTGAAAAATCAAGTGCATGATTTAAAGACATCTTTTGGCAAGTTTAGTGATAGTAGTTTAAAGATGAATGAATTGATTGGCTTGCAACGTTGTAGCTTCGATAAAGCCGGACTAGGCTTTTCAAGCAAATCTAAAATATTTTCAAGCTTGTTGGCTAAAGCCAAGCATAATTCACTTATTTGCACTTATTGTTGCAAATATGGTCATACTAAGAACAAATGTAGGTTTGCTAAAATCCAATACCAACCTAACAAAAGGTGGAAATGGATTCCAAAGGCAATGATGATAGCTAACCCACAAGGACACAAAAATCAAATGGGTACCAAAGACCTTCCAATTGTTAATTTGTTTTGTAGGGACAACAAAGGGATGGAGGATGAAGGCACAAGCACCTCAAGGGAGGAAACCATCTTATGCACCACCATAGAGGAAGCGAGAGGCATATGACCGATGACAAGAATATACTCTTGTCATCAAAGGCAAATTTATTTTAAGCATTTAAAAAGAGCAATTCAAAATTTCATTGGCACAAATTAATTGTGACCAATAAATAATGAAGCCCAATATGCATTGATAGTAAAATGCATTTCCCTTTAGCATGTGCACATATAAATTGTTTTGATGCATGATTTATGCCTATCCTTTTATAGTAAGTATCTTGTTATGTCTTGAGTTCAAATTTGAATAATGCATGTGAAAATGTGAAATTATATGATTAAGCATGCTAATTGTTTGGATGCTCAATCTTTGATATAATCATGACCTTAATAATTTTAATATCTATTGGGCATGAGTGCATGAACTCTTGATAGAACATATGCACATTTTGCACATTTAGAATTCATTGTTGATTGCCTTAAACGCATGTTTTTAGTCCTCTCAATGATTTAATCTCATGCTTGTTATGGTTATTACATGCAAGATGAGGGACATGTGTAAATTGTTAAAATATGGCTATGTGTCAACATATACTAATGCTATGTTTATTTGAATTTTGTGCTTTTTGATTATCACAAAAATGGGGAGAATTTTGTGATAAACTTGAAGGTTAATACATGCATAGTTTGAGGGAGAGAGTTATGCATGATTTGAAGGGGAGAGCTTTTTATGCTTTACTTGGTAATCTTTTATGTGCTATGCAATTGTTAAGGGGGAGTCATTTACTCACATTTCATGCATATTACATATTCAAGTTTATCAAGTTTTGTGATCATCAAAAGGGGAGATTGTTGAGCCTTAAACGCATGATTGAGTTTAATGCTTAATTTAACCCCGGATTATTTTTGAGTTTTGATGATCAACAAAACTTGTGTTTGTTATACTAATGTATCTACTTAGTGTATAGGTTTATTGGTTGAAAAGTGGATTGATTGGAGAAAATAAATTGTGCAAGACTTAGGGCAGATCGCCCCAGGCGATGGTGACCATCGCCTGGAGGACTTCGCCACGCACATCGACAGAGGCGACGCCGAGGCTCACGAGCAGGGGGAGTTCGCCCAAGGCGATGGCCTGAACGCCTGAGGCGATGAAAGATTTTGAGCAACCGAGGCTACGGCATTGATTTGTGGTATTGATCGCCTGAGGCGATCGGGACATCGCCTAAGGCGATGCGTGCATTATGGTGATCGTTGGGGCGCCGCGATGGTGATCGCCCGAGGCGATGTCTGAGGCGATCGAGGAGTGATTCAAGCCTTAAGTGTAGCAATGGCTAGTAGGAGCCTTGGGGGCCCCCTACACTATAAATATGGATGCTTTGGAGCATTTTGAAGACAAGAAACAAGTCTATAAACTTCAAGAAAGCTTTGCTTGTTCAAATTTCATCTAGCATTGCAAACTCCATACATTTGTGTTGTATTGGAGTTTGTGATTCATTTCTTTTTGTGAGAGTCTTGTGTTCTTCGTGTTGTTACATCATGAAGGTGTTGTTAATTTATTTGTAAGGTCCTCCAACACCGACGCAAGTTGAAAATTGTAAAGTTATCAACAAGTAAAGTTGGTGCATGTGTTGTGGCTATCCTTGGAGCCCTTAAGGCCAAGAAGACTCGTGAAGAGTGTTGGTAACTCGGGAAGAGCTTTGTGTGGCTATCCTTGGAGCCCTTAAGGCCAAGAAGACTCGTGAAGAGTGTGGTGCTCGTGAAGAGCTTTTTGTACTCGGGAAGAGTGTGTTGTGGCTACTTTGGAGCCCTTATGGCCAAGATCTTTTTCGTTCTAGTGGAACCTCGGTTGGAAGTTATCTAGCCTGGAAGAGGAGACGTAGGCGATTCATCGCCGAACTTCTGTAACAAATACTTTTGTAGTTTATTGCTTTATTTAATTTACGCATTTATTTACTTCTTCATTTTATTTACTTATCGATTGACTTAACTCTTCTGCAGCGCAAACTCGTTAATTTTGCAAATTCATTTTAAAACGCTAAAGTAGCCAAGGAACCTCATTCACCCCCCCCCCCCTCTTCGGTTCCAACATGCATAACATTCATTTATGCATTGCATTCATGCACGACAAGCATGTCATGATACTTTGTCATACTATTGTGATTTTACCTGTTTCTCGTACTGGGTTCTAACCCCCTTCGCGGTGGGCTGTCATGTCTTTGTTGTATGGGCATGACATGTGGTACATGTGGACGTCCTACGGATGCTCGAGAGGAAGCATCGATGAATACCAGAGCTCCTTGAGAGCGAGCTCAGGTTCATGTTTTAAGTTTTGTGTCCTAGTTCTTAGTGAACATTTTTAAAACTATGGATTTCATTGGAAATGCCCCGATTATTATGTACGTAGAAGTATTACCGTAGTTTAAAACTTTACTTGTCATGTTGAATGATGAATGATGTATTATCTGTGAACTGAATACATAACTAGATATATTTTTAGTATCATTATATATGTATCATTGAAAAGCGAAAAATTTTTAGGGCCATTTGGCAAGAAATTTTGAAACTAATCTTTCGCTATTTACGTAAATTAATCATTTTATGATAATTAAACACCTGATTAGGACCGGACCATCACATATTAAACAAAGGAACATAAATAAATTAAATAAACAAAACAAAACATAGCGGAAAGTATACATACAATTGTTGTAGCAACGGCGAGTGAATGACAATGGGTATGTGTGTCTTTTCTTGATTATGAGGAAGAGCGAAGAAGTTTTTAGAAAGAAAAAAATGATAATGAAGAATTAAGAAGAGGAAAAAAAATGGTAAATCGCCAAACAAAGTTGAGGTGGAAGAATAAAATTTTTGGAAATTAGTCTAATTGAGATTGAGTAGCGTATAGGGGGTTAGAATTTTGGGAAATTAGTCTAAGTGAGTTTGAGTAGCATATGTTGGGATATGCCCTAAGACATATCATTAGATGATTTTTTATGACATACAATGTAATATGATTTTATGAAATGGCAATTCATTATTATATATTATTCGATTAACTGTGCAATGTGAAAATATACATGTTAATGTCCTTAGAATAATATTGTATTATTCTTAAAGATGTCCCTAGTCAAGTATTATCATGAATAGGGATAATGATAATACGTAGAGACTAGTATGTGTTGATTGATGAACTGTTCATTGATATGAGATATCAAATCAACACATGGGTACATGTTAGAGAACGATGTACTGGACAGACCCACCATGAGAATGCTACATGGATAGTTATATGAGTGTCATAAGCAATTCTCATAGTGATAATAATGTATGTAATCCTTACGACTTGTGATCATCAGAGATCCCAACATAAGGAGTTATGTATCTTGATATTGTCAAACGTTACCCGTAACAGGGTAAACTATAAAGGCGACTATTGGATACACTACGAATTATGTAGAGGGATGTTGTCTGATCGAGATAGGATTTGTCCCTCCTATATAACAGGAGAAGTGTTTGGCCCTTGATCAAGTGAGAACTAAAATGCATGGCCATGCTCGAATGAGTCGATATGTGATATCGAGCTTATTCGTTTATTCTAGTTCTACTTGGGGATCAAGAAATAAAGATTGAATATACGAGTATGATTTTTCCATGACTCGTGTTCAATCTAAACATAAAGGACAAAGGGATTAAGTTACATGGTTAAAATTATCACAAGTTCTAAAGGTTATGTCGAGTCATTGACATTCTTGTAATTTGGGTAACATTGATGTGTTGCTAGATACCGCTCAATGCTTGCGACATAAAATGAGATTTTATGTCAGTACCAACATTACAAGATCCTATCGGGTCGCACAAAAGATTAAATCGATAAGGGAAATTAAATTCATTGGATGAATTAATTAATTAAGAAGAGTCTTAATTAAAAGGATTATAAGGATTTAATTAAATCATGGGTTTGGGCCCATGAGGCTTTAAGAAAGCCTTAAACCTTAATTAAATCTTATAATATAAATACAAGGTTATGATTAATTGTTGGAGACACAGTTCATATCATTCCAACCTAATTTTTGAAGCACACAGCTGCACCACCTTGCTTGCTCTCGGTTTTTCATAGCCGAAGAGAATTCAAGGAAATTTCGTGCCATCTTTCGATTTAGAATCGAGTGTGTTTCCTGTTCCGGTTTAAGAACTTGTCTAGCAACGTGTTCTTAAACTATCCCTTCATTCGATTTGATTGTGTGGATACCGTTGAGGCAAAACTTGACAAGTTTTGCTAGTGACTCGAAGGAGACGTTGGACGTGGTGCTGCTCCGTGGAATCTGCTCAAACGCGCTACAAGGGTGAGACTTTTGTAAACCTTCATCCGATATGAATCCCTATGTATAGATCCGCGGTTTAGTAATCCAAAATTTTATTATTCCGCTGCGTTCCATGCTTGTTGGATTACTTACAGTGGTATCAGAGCCGTGTACAAGGCTCATATCGGATTTATGTGGTTAAACTGTTTTAATCATATTGAATTATATTGCATGCTATTAAAACTGTATAAACATATATGATATGTTAATATCGAGTTTGTGAAAACCATTGTAAAATTGTATTTGATATAATTGGCGAATAATCAAATTATTTGGGCAATGTTTCGGCCACCACCTAGCACAATTGACCCACGGCTTAGCCACATGAGGGCTAGGGTTTTCGAACCCTTGGCTCGAGATGGCCTAGTCGTTGTGGCTCATGTTCGTGCATGGAGGTTTCGAGACATGGATGACTTTGGCTCGATAATGGTTCAAGCATGCATGGATAAGTGGCTTCACCACATGAGAGCTAGGGTTTTCAAACCCTTGGCTCGAGATGGTTGAGCCACCACCGTGCATGACCAGACCATGATTCGTGGCTCAAGAATTCCGGCGTTTCGAACAAGTTGGCTCGATGAAAACTCAAAGTGGTGCGAGGCGGCTAGGGTTTGGAACCCTAGGCCCATAATTGGTGCAGCCGTGTGTTTGGTTGGTTCGAACCATGGTGGTTCGTGGCTTAGTCGCTTAAGTTCGTGGCATGTGATGTCCCGAGCGTACGATAATTTTTCAAAATTCTATTTTACAGTTTTAATTATAATTAAATTTAAAATGTTTAGAATTTAATTAATTAAATGTTAAAGCATGCTTTATGTGTTGTTTGAGCATGGTGCATGGTTATAGCCCTTTGACCTATTAGATAGGATTTGTGAATGTTTGTAATTTATAATACGACCTACGAGTCGTGCCTTCTCTATTTTATTCTAAATGTAATCCCTCCCCTATGTTCCCCTCGAATGTGAATCGAGGAATTCTATATCTTGTAAATAGTGTAGTTTATTTTGTTGATGGTGATCAATGAAGATGTAGCATCAAGCCGGGATGAGGAGGCCATTCGCAAATTGGAGCCAAAGGAAGGTGCTTGTGAAGTTACCTTAGGTTGACTCTTAGGATTTTCTCATTGGCTTGAGAAAATCACTAGTAGGGGCTATAACCATGTCACGTTTAATTATGTATGTTGATGCATGATTTATCTTATGTTTTAGATTGATAATTGTATTACACATATATGTAGATATGTATACAACTAGATGTAGTGGACATATTTTAAATTATCAAACTAATCATGAGATCAATAAATCCCTCTAAAATATTAAGTTTTAGATGCCTTCCAAAATTAAAAGTAATCGTCAAAAACTTCGATTGTACATATGTGGGTTTGCCAAAGCAAAGCACTGTGGCAATCTTAATAAGGCGCGAAAGGATAAAAGTGATATCCGTTATACTTTAAATTGGGTACGACTTAACTAGGTTATCTCAATAGGATTGGGAACCTAGAGGCATGGGTTGGATAATAATTCATTTGATGAATTGAACAAAGTGTTGTTCGTCCAACTATCCAAGAATTACATGTGATGTAATTGACAAAGTGTTGTCTACCTAAATAACTGAGTCTTGGGCGATTAGCCAAAGCTAACTCAAGATTAGGCGAAATATGGATCTTGGCCCACTAAAGGTTTCGAGGGTTGATATTTTTTTAAACAAAATAGTGGGAGCATCATTTAATATAAGACCATGTTAAATGATTAAATCATAAACTTATTTTGCATATTTATATTGTAGATATCCATGGCAACTAACAATACAACAAGCACATTATCACTGCGATCTGTCCTTGAGAAGGACAAATTAAATGGGACAAACTTCCTAGACTGGTATAGGAATCTGAGGATAGTCCTCAAGCAAGAAAAGAAACAATATGTCCTAGAGGAACCCTTACCTGTTGAGGAACCTCCCCTGACGGCTACGAGAGCCGATAAGGATGCTTACAAGAAGCATCAGAATGACGCACTTGATGTTGGCTGCCTTATGCTTGCCACCATGAACTCTGAGCTTCAGAAGCAACATGAGGAAATGGAGGCGTTCGATATGATCGAACACTTAAAGCAATTGTACCAACAGCAAGCTAGACAAGAGAGGTATGACGTCTCTAAAGCGTTGTTCCAGTGCAGGATGGTAGAGGGAAGCCTAGTTGGAACTCATGTGCTCAAGATGATTGGGTACATTGAGAATCTGGAGAAGCTGGGTTTTCCATTGGACCAAGAGTTGGCCACCGATGTGATCTTGCAATCGTTGCCTGGGAGCTTCAGTCAATTTGTAGTAAATTACAATATGACTGACATGGAAAAGACTCTACCACAATTGCTTGGTATGTTGAGAACATAGGAAGCAAATACAAAGAAGACTAAGGCCACAAATGTTCTTATTGTGAATAAGGGCAAAGGAAAGGCCAAAGCTAAAGGCAATAAGAAAGCAAAAAGGTCTTTGTTAAATCTAAGCCAAAGTCTTATGCACTGAAGCCAAAGGGAGGGATAGCAAAGGAAGGGAACTGTTTCCATTGCGGTGAGACCGGCCATTGGAAAAGAAACTGCAAAGTATATCTGGAGGATCTAAAGAAAGGAAGTGTGGCTTCCACTTCAGGTATTTTTGTTATAGAAGTCAATTTATCTACTTCTTCATCATGAGTATTAGATACTGGATGTGGATCTCACATTTGTGTAAATGTGCAGGACCTCAAAAGAGTAGATTGTTGGCGAAAGGCGAAGTTGATCTCCGAGTTGGAAATGGAGCAAGAGTTGTTGCATTAGCTATAGGAGATTATTTTTTATCTTTGCCTTCTGGTTTATCGTTGATTTTAAAAGACTGTTATTTTGTGCCATCCATTACCAAAAACATTATTTCTATTTCTTGTTTAGACAAGTGTGTATTTTCATTTATGATAAAGGACAACTGTTGTTCTATTTATTTAAATGATATGTTTTATGCTAGTGCACAAATGGTGAATGGTCTTTATTTATTAAATCTTAATATGCCTATCTATAACATAAATACTAAAAGGATTAAAATAATGATTGTAATCCGACTTATCTCTGGCATTGTCGCTTGGACCAAAATCTGATAAGTGTTTATTTGTGGGCTATCCTAAGGAAACGAAAGGATACTATTTCTATTATCCCACCGAGAACAAAGTAGTTGTTGCTCGGACTGGTGTATTTCGTGAAAGAGAATTTATTTCTAGAAAAACCAGTGGGAGAAAAATAGAACTTAGTGAAGTTCAACCACAAGAAAACACTGAACCTGAGATTGAGATGGAAACAGAGCAGGCTCCGCAAGCTGATGTGGAAGAAGTACCTGCTCAAGAGACACAAGCCCAGCGTAGGTCTGTAAGAGAACACCGGGAGCCACAGAGATATGGATTTCTTGTGACTCAACAAGGTGACTTACTACTTATTGATGAGGATGAGCCGTCATCTTATCAACAAGCTATAATGGGCACTGATTCTGAGAAATGGCAAGAGGCCATGAAATCTGAGATGGAATCCATGTATGCAAACCAAGTATGGACTTTGGTTGATCCACCTGAAGGGGTACGACCCATAGGGTGCAAATGGATTTTCAAGAAAAAGACCGATATGGATGGTAATGTACAAACCTATAAAGGTCGGCTGGTTGCAAAAGGATTCAAACAAATTCATGGTATTGACTATGATGAAACCTTTTCACCAGTGGCCATGGTTAAATCCATAAGGATCTTACTTGCAATAGCTGCATTTCATGATTATGAAATCTGGCAGATGGATGTCAAAACAGCTTTCCTTAATGGAAATCTGCTCGAGGATGTGTACATGACACAACCCGAGGGTTTTGTTGATCCAAAGGATGCTGGAAAGATATGCAAGCTACAACGATCCATTTATGGATTGAAGCAAGCATCTCGGAGTTGGAATCTTCGTTTTGATGATGCAATCAAAGAGTTTGGTTTTATCAAAAACGTAGATGAACCTTGTGTCTACAAGAAAGGTCAGTGGGAGCGTAATCATTTTCCTAGTGTTGTATGTAGATGACAAACTTCTCATTGGGAATGATATCCCTGCCTTACAATCTGCAAATATTTGGCTAGGGAACTGCTTTTCGATGAAAGACTTGGGAGAAGCCACCTATGTATTAGGAATCATGATCTATAGAGATAGATCAAGAAGCCTTCTTGGCCTAAGTCAAAGTACATACATAGACAAAGTGCTTAAAAGGTTTAGCATGCAAGAATCAAAGAAAGGATTCGTGCCTATGACACATGGTATATATCTCTCTCGAAGGAACAGTGTCCTTCAACACCAGATGAGAGACAACGCATGAGTAAGATTCCATATGCGTCAGCTATTGGATCTATCATGTATGCCATGATATGTACTCGTCACGATGTATCGTATGCTTTGAGCATGACGAGCAGATATCAAGTTGATCCAGGTGAAGGTCACTGGATTGCTGTCAAGAATATCCTGAAGTACTTGAGAAGAACTAAGGATACATTCTTGATTTATGGAGGTGAGGAAGAGCTCAATGGAATAGGTTACACTGATGCAAGCTTCCAAACCGACAAAGATGATTATCGATCGCAATCTGGATATGTGTATTGCCTAAATGGAGGTGCTGTGAGCTGGAAGAGTTCAAAGCAAGAAACAGTAGCCGATTCTACAACGGAAGCTGAGTATATTGCTGCCTCGGATGCAGCAAAGGAAGCTGTTTGGATTAGGAAGTTCATTTCTGAACTTGGAGTGGTGCCTAGCATTAAAGATCCGATAGAACTCTATTGTGACAACAATGGAGCGATCGCATTGGCTAAGGAACCTAGATCTCACCAAAGATCCAAGCACATACTTCGGCGCTTTCATTTCATTCGAGAAATCGTTGAAAGGGGAGATGTTAAAATATGCAAAGTACCAACAGATGATAATGTATCTGACCCATTGACGAAGCCACTGTCACAGCAGAAGCATGATCGTCATACTAGATCTCTAGGCATTAGGTATATGTCTGAGTGATCTTAGTGCAAGTGGGAGATTTGTTGGGATATGCCCTAAGATATATCATTAGATGATTGTTTATGACATACAATGTAATATGATTTTATGAAATGGCAATTAATTATTATATATTATTCGATTAACTGTGCAATGTGAATAAATATATATGTTAATGTCCTTAGAATAATATTGTATTATTCTTAAAGATGTCCCTAGTCAAGTATTATCATGAATAGGGATAATGATAATACGTAGAGACTAGTATGTGTTGATTGATGAACTGTTCATTGATACGAGATATAAAATCAACACATGGGTACATGTTAGAGAACGATGTACTGGATAGACCCACCATGAGAATGCTACATGGATAGTTATATGAGTGTTATAAGCAATTCTCATAGTGATAATAATGTATATAATCCTTACGACTTGTGATCATCAGAGTCCCAACATAAGGAGTTACGTATCTTGATATTGTCAAACGTTACCCGTAACAGGGTAAACTATAAAGACGACTATTGGATACACTACGAATTATGTAGAGGGGTGTTTGTAAAACCCGAGAATTTAACCCGAGATTTGATGTCATCAAAATTACTTAAGGTACTTTATTCATATTAAAACTCTAATTGTTAATTAGATAATTAAGTGTTTTAGTATTATTAAAACTCTAGATAATAAATAGATAATTAAGCATTTTAGTATAATTAAAACTCTAAAGATGATTAAGAATTTTATTAGGGATAAATTGTATCATGTTATCTCTATCTTGTCTAATCTATACTTAATAAATAAGGCCAAAGCTAATCACTTTTTCAACACATCAAGACCAAAAGCTCCAGCCTTTTAATTCCAACAATTTTCAGCTTTAAAAATCTGAATCTCAGCACCACAATTCAGCCACACTTTTTAACAAAATCCACCCACTAAAATCCCTCCAAATCAGCATTGAGTTTTCGAGAGATTGATCTTTGAATTGTCAAAACTTTACAGCCACTAAGACCCACAAAATCCCAGCAAGCAAACCTTCAAATTATTCAGCACAAATCTTTCGAAAATCAGTGCATGAATTTCAATAGTATAATCCATTGTCCAGCCAAGATTTCTAGCAACCAGTTTTCGAGAAATTCTTCAGCCATAATTGTTTGAAAAATACACACAGTATACACACACTGAAGGTGTACGGTTACTGTTCATAGTAGGAGGAAAGAATCCGTCGTTGTCATACCCTCGATTGTTCAAACACGTCTACAATCTGTAAGTGGGCTTTTGTTATTTATTCGTTTCGTTTTATAAAAATCATATGTATGTTTTGAAATCTCGATCGATATGGAATATGTTGAAACTAAGAAAATTATTAATTTGTAAGCACCTTAAACTCGAAATCTAATTGGATTGGAATTCCCCATGACCCTGATGCGGTGGGGGTGTAACCGCTAAAAGGACCTTATACGGTGGTTATCCGTTGTTTCTGGAGTTTCCAGACCCTTTATTCGTGGGTAAGCCGATGTCATGACCTCATCTCTATGAGGGATAAGTCTAGAGACTGATATCAGTACCAAGAGGAGATTAGATGCTTTACTATGCTTAAGTATATGAAAAAAATTTATGAACGATATGAGATGTCATGTTATGGCTCGTTGGAGCAATTATGTCAAGATACATTCATATCGGTTTATGTCAAGTTTTGATTCATGTTATGAAAATTATGAAGTATTTATTATGATATCATATCGATTGTTCCCCACTTGCTGAGTGTTTTCCAAAACACTCACCCCTTACTCTACATCCCCAGATAAAGCTGAGGATGAAGTTGAAGCCGAAGAAGATCACCAATTTTGGGGTTGGTGATATATCCGCTGCGTATTTCTAAGAATTAAGATCCCAAGACTTTATTTAAGTATGATTTTATTATTTAAGACTTTTAGAGTTTGATTACGCGTTTTTAATTCAGTTGTAAAGACAATGATTTCTTTATTTATGGAATATAGACTGGTTTTGTTTATTACGATATTACGAGGCTTATTGATTTCAAGATGTTTATGGAAATCAATGCCGGTGTTATTGACCCCGGTCTCGGGGTGTGACATTTTAGTGGTATCAGAGCTAGCCAGTTTCCATAATCCCGCTGGGAAAAGAATTCTAGTTGATAAAAATACTAGAAGAGAAATCCCGGTTGAAATAGACCAACTGGTGAGATAAATACAGTTGGGGAAAATATCGATTCACGATAATTACGATAATCAGAAGTCCAATCTGATTGATCACGTGAACACGAATTTTTCGACTTTTAAAATTTTTTAGTTTCTGTTTTTTTTTTAATTATTTCGAAAAAAAAATAGAATTTTAAAAGAATTTCGGAAATTCAAAAAATCAGAAAATTCGAAACCCTAGCTTCAAGTCGTCGCCGCCGCCTGCCGCCACGATAGCCGTCGACGAGTATACCAATCGAACCGTCTCTTCCAGTCGACCCTACTGTCCAAGTTTCAGATCGATCGGATTCCGTTTGCTTTGTCAATTTCGCATTCAAAATCTAAGAACCCTAACCCCCAAAATATGTTCATCCTTCGATTTTCGGATCTTATCTACGTATTTTCAAAATTAAAAATTTTCGACAGATCCTCCAAGCGAGACGGTTGATAGCCCTCTGTCAATTTTGGATTCCAAGCTTCGATTAGGGATAATTTCGAAACCCTAATTTTCGATTATAAACCCTAATTTTCGATTTTAAAAAAAAAAATTTTTTTTTTTTCATCATTCGAAATTTCGATCTCTTACTTTTAATACTTGATTTCTATGATTTTGTCAAGTATTTCATTTGACTAAATTAGTTCCGTATTTGGGTTTAGGTGATGACAACCCGAGCCCAGACTGTCAAGATCCTTAGCCTGGAGCAAGAAGTTGAAAAGCTGAAAGAAGCTAAATCTGAACTACTTGAGGTAGTAGACCACCTACGTGGCGATGTTCATAGACTCGGCTACTATCACCATCAAGCCGACGAGCAGAGTAAGGAAGCTAACAAAGAAGTTGCTCGATTGGATGAACTCCATAGGACTACTGCCGAGAAATGCGTAGTGCAAAGGCAACAGCTGGAGCAAATGGCAGATCGAGTTCTCTCACTCCAAGCTACAAACCATCGCTTGACAATAAGAAGCAATGGATACTGGGGTATCATCACTCACCTCTAGAACGTCAATAGTGATCTACGGGAAGCCAACGATCACATGCGAGATCTCCTGGACGTTGTAGAGTCAGATGAAGACCCAGAGGAGGACCCAAATGAAGAACCAATGGAGGAAGAAATCGTAGAGGAGTTAGAAAGTGGAGAAGTTGTAGATCCGTAGTTTTTCTAGGAAGCTTTGTTTAGGAGTTTTTGTTTTATTTTGATGTTCAGCATTTCCTTTCCGTTTTGTTTTGATAAACATTTTCAATGATTAATAAAATCGTCATTTCTGTTTATCATGTCTTCTTTATCTTTCCGCTATCGTTATATCTCTGCACAAAGATTTTAGATCTTTATATATTGTAGGATATGGCCGGACATCCAACCGCAACAACCGTAATCCAAACTATGATGTTCCTCATAACAATGATGAGGAAAGATCTACTGATAACCAACGACCCCCTAGAGTGGGATTAAGCCGCGAGGATTTGATGGCTGTAGCCACAATCGTTGCTACAACACTACAGGGCATGACTAACCCTGCTGCTAACCAGCCACACCCACAGCCAGTGCCACACCCGCAGGGAGTGAAGTATCACTACGAATCACTGCGAAAGAACCGAGTTGCAACTTTCGATGGCAACTCAGACCCAGAAATGGCACAAAACTGGCTTAAACAAGTGGAAAACCACCACAGACTGCTGGAAGTACCTGAAGACATCAAAGTGTAAGTCACCACGTCATTTCTCGTTGATCAAGCGGGAAAATGGTGGGAAAATGTGTCACCACTTATGTTAGAAGCGGGACCAATCACATGGCAAAGGTTCCGAAGTACGTTTCTAAAGCAGTACTTTCCAACCGCGGTACAAAACCAGAAACTGCGAGAGTTTGAACACCTGACGCAGACGCCAGACATGACAGTGGTAGAGTACACCGCGAAGTTCAACTCGCTGGGAACGTATGCGCCAAGCATAATGGCAGACGAGTCTCTAAAGCTACATCGCTTCAGGATTGGACTGAACAGTCGTATCCAATCCGCCCTTGCGATTTTCGAAAGCGCAAATTTTGGAGATCTAATGGGAGCAGCCATCAGGGCTGAAGCAGACATAAAGCGTCGCGAGGAAGAATTTAAGCGCAAGCGACCCTCCATTAGTCAGCATACCTCTAATGGTCAGAACTTCAAGAGGCCTAACCCGTCCAGCAATCAGCGAAAAAGACCAACGATAGGCCCAACCCAATAGAGGTTTCCAAAATGTTCCAACTGTGGCTACAACCATCCGGGAGAATGCCTTAAGGGAAAAGGAGCATGTTTCCGATGTGGGAAGATAGGCCACCGTATTGCCGAATGTCCCGAACCTGATGTAAAGGGGGCAATTGCAAGAAATGGCGGGCCTCCGATCAAACCAAGGGAGAACAATCCGAATGCCCGTTTCTTTGCCATATCACATGAGGAGGCAGAGGACGCCAACGACGTCGTGGCAGGTACCATTTTATTAAACGAATTGCCTGCTTATACATTGTTTGATTGTGGTGCCACGCATTTGTTTATATCTAAGAGGTTTGCTAAGAAACTAGCTCTTAAACCTGAATTACTTAGTGAACCAAACAATGTAGCAACACCAGCCAATAAAACCCTAATAGCACATAGTATACACAGAGATTGTAATCTCAGTATTAACAAAACGATGTTTAGTGCTGAGTTAATTCAACTCAACATGGTGGATTTTGATGTTATACTGGGAATGGATTGGCTATCTAAACACCATGGAGTAGTGGACTGCCGCAACAAGAATGTTAAACTACGAACTCCAGACGAGGGAGAGATCGTATACCACGGCAAAACTAAGGAACGAAAATTCCTTCTGTCGGCAGCACAAACGTGGAAAGCCGTGAAGAACGGTGAAGAAGTATACCTAGCAACAATAAGCGAGGTAAAAGAGGAAGACGGACCCAGGATAGAAGACATAGCGGTAGTGCAAGAATTTCCGGATGTCTTTCCTGAAGAACTGCCCGATTCTGTTCCAAACCGAGAATTGGAGTTTGAAATCAACTTGGTGCCAGGTGCTGCACCAGTCTCAAAGGCACCATACCGAATGGCTCCAACCGAATTGAAAGAACTCAAGGAACAACTTCAGGATCTCTTAGACAAGAAACAAATCAGACCAAGTGTATCCCCATGGGAAGCTCCAGTGTTGTTTGTAAAGAAGAAAGACGGGAGCATGAGATTGTGCATCGACTACAGAGAGCTGAATAAGATCACAATCAAGAACAAGTACCCTCTTCCAAGGATAGATGACCTGTTCAATCAACTCAAAGGAGCTAAAGTCTTTTCTAAGCTCGATCTAAGGTCAGACTATCACCAACTAAAGATAAAAGCTGATGACGTACCGAAAACAGCATTCAGAACGAGGTATGGGCATTACGAATTCACGGTGATGCCATTTGGCTTGACAAACGCGCCAGCAGTATTCATGGACTTGATGAATCGAGTATTCAAGCCATTCTTGGATGACTTTGTTGTGGTGTTCAACGACGATATCCTCATTTATTCGTCTAGCAATGGGGAACATGAACAACATCTTCGCCTCACTCTCAGACATTGAGAGAGAAAGAACTCTATGCCAAATTTAATAAATGTGAATTCTGGCTAGAAAGTGTATCTTTCTTAGGGCACATCATATCAAAATCACGCGTGTCCGTAGACCCTAAGAAGGTAGATGCAGTTTTGGATTGGCATAGGCCAACAACAGTGACCGAAATCCAAAGCTTCTTGGGACTAGCTGGTTACTACCGGAAGTTTGTCGAAGGATTTTCGTCAATAGCAGTACCTCTTACAAGGCTCACACAAAAGAACGCAAAATTTATCTGGAGTGAAGAATGTGAGAAAAGTTTTGAGACTTTGAAGAAAAAGCTATCATCTGCACCGGTACTAGTACTACCGACTGAAGGCATGGGTTTCACTATTTATAGTGATGCATCTAAGGAAGGACTGGGATGTGTACTCATGCAAGAAGGAAGAGTAATCGCGTATGCTTCAAGACAGCTCAAGCCTCACGAGCAAAACTACCCTACGCATGACCTCGAATTAGCCGCAGTGGTGTTCGCCTTAAAAATTTGGAGACACTATCTGTATGGCGCCAAGTGTGAAGTGTTCACAGACCATCAAAGCCTTAAGTACTTGTTCACTCAAAAAGAACTAAACATGAGGCAGAGACGATGGATCGAACTCTTAAAGGACTACGATCTCACCATTAGTTACCATCCCGGCAAGGCAAACAAAGTAGCAGACGCTTTGAGCCGGAAAGGCAAAGGAAAAATGATCTTAGCTTCGGTCTAAGCTCAACCTTGTCTTCGAGAGACCATTAAACTAAGCCAAGATCAAGATCTGAGCCTAACAAAGTTAAAAGAACAAGTCAAAGAGAAGAAAATTACTGACTTTGAGATCGATGCAATGGAACTCTGTGGATGAAAGGACGATTGTGCGTGCCAAATGTGAACAACATAAGACAAGAAGTGATGTCTGAAGCGCACAAATCAAAATTTTCAGTCCACCCTGGGAGTACAAAGATGTACAAGGATTTGAAGGAAAGTTTCTGGTGGAACGCCATGAAAAAGGACGTAGCAGAATTCGTCGCCCGATGCTTGGTATGTCAAAAAGTTAAAGCTGAGCATCAAAGACCCGGAGGACTTCTACAACCTCTGGAAATCCCTGAATGGAAATGGGATCACATCTCCATGGATTTCGTCGTAGGTCTACCAAAATCAAAACAGAGCCATGGCGGAATTTGGGTAATTGTTGATAGACTAACCAAGTCAGCACACTTTCTACTTGTCCGTATGAACTACAACTTAGACAAGTTGGCAACCCTATATATGGACAATATAGTGAGATTTCATGGAGTCCCAGTGAGCATCCTATCCGATAGAGATCCTAGATTCGTGTCGCGTTTCTGGAAAAGCTTTCAACAAGCCATGGGAAGTAAAGTGACTCTTAGCACGACCTATCACCCACAAACCGATGGCCAGACAGAGAGGACTATCCAAACCCTCGAAGATATGCTAAGAGCTTGTGTATTGGACTTTACTGCGAAGTGGAGCGAGCTTTTACCGCTAGTCGAGTTTGCGTACAATAACAACTATCATAGTAGCATTGGGATGGCGCCATACGAAGCACTCTATGGGCGCAAATGTCGATCACCCTTATACTGGGATGAAGTAGGAGAAAGAGCTATCACAGGACCGGAGTTAGTGCAAGCTACTACCGACAAGATAGCTATCATCAGAGATAGGCTTAAGACAACCCAGGACCGACAGAAAAGTTGGGCTGATTTGAAAAGGAGACCAGTGGATATTGAGATTGGTGAAAAGGTCTATGTAAAGATTTCACCAATGAAAAGAGTAATTAAATTTGACAAAAAAGGGAAGTTGAACCCGAGATATGTAGGACCATTTGAAGTTCTAGAAAAGGTGGGAACGCTAGCCTATAAAATAGCACTACCGCCAAATCTGTCGAGAATTCACAATGTCTTCCATGTATCACAACTAAGGAAATACATTGCTGACCCAAGCCATGTACTTGAAGCAGAACCCCTAGTGACTCAAGGGAGCTTGGACGAGACTTTGAAGTACGAAGAAATCCCCATCCGTATTGTGGATTCTAAAAACCAAGTTCTGAGACGAAGGACAATTCCATATGTCAAAGTCCAATGGTCAAACCATACTGAAAGAGAAGCTACATGGGAAGTAGAAGAAATGATGCGAGAGAAATCCCGCTACCTTTTTCAAGGCCAAGTTGACTCGAGTTTCGAGGACGAAACTTCAAATAAGGAGGGAGGGATGTAAAACCCGAGAATTTAACCCGAGATTTGATGTCATCAAAATTACTTAAGGTACTTTATTCATATTAAAACTCTAATTGTTAATTAGATAATTAAGTGTTTTAGTATTATTAAAACTCTAAATAATAAATAGATAATTAAGCATTTTAGTATAATTAAAACTCTAAAGATGATTATTAGGGATAAAATTGTATCATGTTATCTCTATCTTGTCTAATCTATACTTAATAAATAAGGCCAAAGCTAATCACTTTTTCAACACATCAAGACCGAAAGCTCCAGCCTTTTAATTCCAACAATTTTCAGCTTTAAAAATCTGAATCTCAGCACCACAGTTCAGCCACACTTTTTAACAAAATCCACCCACTAAAATCCCTCCAAATCAGCATTGAGTTTTTGAGAGATTGATCTTTGAATTGTCAAAACTTTCCAGCCACTAAAACCCACAAAATCCCAGCAAGCAAACCTTCAAATTATTCAGCACAAATCTTTCGAAAATCAGTGCATGAATTTCAATAGTATAATCCATTGTCCAGCCAAGATTTCTAGCAACCAGTTTTCGAGAAATTCTTCAGCCATAATTGTTCGAAAAATACACATAGTATACACACACTGAAGGTGTACGGTTACTGTTCATAGTAGGAGGAAAGAATCCGTCGTTGTCATACCCTCGATTGTTCAAACACGTCTACACTCTGTAAGTGGGCTTTTGCTATTTATTCGTTTCGTTTTCTAAAAATCATATGTATGTTTTGAAATCTCGATCAATATGGAATATGTTGAAACTAAGAAAAGTATTAATTTGTAAGCACCTTAAACTCGAAATCTAATTGGATTGGAATTCCCCATGGGTGTAACCGCTAAAAGAACCTTATACGGTGGTTATCCGTTGTTTCTGGAGTTTCCAGACCCTTTATTCGTGGGTAAGCCGATGTCATGACCTCATCTCTAGGAGGGATACGTCTAGAGACTGATATCAGTACCAAGAGGAGATTAGATGCTTTACTATGCTTAAGTATATGAAAAAAATTTATGAACGATATGAGATGTCATGTTATGGCTCGTTGGAGCAATTATGTCAAGATACATTCATATCGGTTTATGTCAAGTTTTGATTCATGTTATGAAAATTATGAAGTATTTATTATGATATCATATCGATTGTCCCCCACTTGCTGAGTGTTTTCCAAAACACTCACCCCTTACTCTACATCCCCAGATAAAGCTGAGGAAGAAGTTGAAGCCGAAGAAGATCACCAATTTTGGGGTTGGTGATATATCCGCTGCGTATTTCTAAGAATTAAGATCCCAAGACTTTATTTAAGTACGATTTTATTATTTAAGACTTTTAGAGTTTGATTACGCGTTTTAAATTCAGTTGTAAAGACAATGATTTCTTTATTTATGGAATATAGACTGGTTTTGTTTATTACGATATTACGAGGCTTATTGATTTCAAGATGTTTATGGAAATCAATGCCGGTGTTATTGACCCTGGTCTCGGGGCGTGACAATGTTGACTGATCGAGATAGGATTTGTCCCTCCTATATAACAGCAGAAGTGTTTGGCCTTGATCAAGTGAGAACTAAAATGCATGGCCATGCTCGAATGAGTCGATATGTGATATCGAGCTTATTCGTTTATTCTAGTTCTACTTGGGGATCAAGAAATAAAGATTGAATATACGAGTATGACTATTCCATGACTCGTGTTCAATCTAAACACAAAGGACAAGGGGATTAAGTTACATGGTTAATATTATCACAAGTTCTAAAGGTTATGTCGAGTCATTGACATTCTTGTAATTTGGGTAACATTGATGTGTTGCTAGATACCGCTCAATGCTTGCGACATAAAATGAGATTTTATGTCACTACCAACATTACAAGATCCTATCGGGTCGCACAAAAGATTAAATCGATAAGGGAAATTAAATCCATTGGATGAATTAATTAATTAAGAAGAGTCTTAATTAAAATGATTATAAGGATTTAATTAAATCATGGGTTTGGGCCCATGAGGCTTTAAGAAAGCCTTAAACCTTAATTAAATCTTATAATATAAATATAAGGTTATGATTAATTGTTGGAGACACAATTCATATCATTCCAACCTAATTTTTGAAGCACACGGCCGCACCTTGCTTGCTCTCGATTTTTCATAGCCGAAGAGAGTTCAAGGAAATTTCGTGCCATCTTTCGATTTAGAATCGAGTGTGTTTCTTGTTCCGGTTTAAGAACTTGTCTAGCAACTTGTTCTTAAACTATCCCTTCATTCGATTTGATCGTGTGGATACCGTTGAGGCAAAACTTGACAAGTTTTGCTAGTGACTCGAAGGAGACGTTGGACGTGGTGCTGCTCCGTGGAATCTGCTCAAACACGCTACAAGGGTGAGACTTTTGTAAACCTTCATCCGATATGAATCCCTATGTATAGATCCGCGGTTTAGTAATCCAAAATTTTATTATTCCGCTGCGTTCCATGCTTGTTGGATTACTTACAGCATATAGGGGCAATTTTGACATAAATTAAACTAAAACTTTAAATGAAGGTTATTTGACAAAATAAAGAGGTTAAAAGCTCAAAAATATGAGTAATGGGTGGAACCAAATGATGCACGGACGCTCCTAAAAATTATTCAGTGCAGTATCAAACATTTTTAGGACTCGGACACGTGTCGGACACGCCACATGCGTGTCATTAATTTTTTCTAGAAAATAAAATTGGACACACGTGTCGGACACGGTCGATGGCGTGTCCAACACAGAAATGACACTTTTTGGGGTTAATTGTATAATATAAAAAGTTTTGACTAAAATGAAATTAAGATGCAATAGTTAAACTTTATCTTAATTGAATTAATATATATTTTGTGTTAGTATGAGTGATACTATGATGATTTCAGTAACATGCGTTTATTTATATACTTTTTAAATTTGGTAAGAATATTTTTGGTGTTATCTTTTATTTGGACGAGTTTCTTAAACTTTATGTTAATTGAAGTAATATGTATTTGGTGTTAGTATGAATGATATTATGATGATTCCACTGATATGCAATTACTTATATGCTTCTTGAATTTAGTAAGTATATTTTTGTTGCTTTTACATTGTTTTAGAATTAAAAAAATGTGAATAGTATTTTGTAATATAGTACATGTAAAATATAAAAATATACATGTATCTCCAACCGCGTCGTATCCTAACTTTTTTGAAAATTCGTGTTCGTATCGGTATATCATGTCGTGTCAGTGTCGTCGTGTCAGTGTCCGGAATCATAGAAGGAACAAAAGTTACAATAATGTATACGAGATTATGTGCCACTATGCACCAAGTATCAAAAAATGGGCTACATGCTTAGTGGTCTATAGTCCAAGAATTGATCTAGCCCAATATCAAGAACAAACTGCAGAAGCCCGAATATGAATTCCTCTCATACATTTCTTCCTCACTTTGATGCCCCCACCTTTAGTTTGAGCTTGGGGTTGTTCTTCAGCAGGCCTTTGTTGCGATGATTCACTTTCCTATTGATTATAATACAATTGAAACATATTTTGGAGAGATTGCATTGTAGACGTCTTTTGATCGTCAACAACCTTCCCCAAAAATTTAGCATAATATTCAAAAAATATCTCAAATGAAGATAAACATTGACTAGGATCTAGCAATGTTGCAATGCAGTGCACGTGTGGGATTTGTTCCCAATATTTTATAAATTTAGTTTCCATTGCACTAACAAAAGCATGCAAGTCATAGTCATCTCTAAATTCTATAAACTTATCAAACATATTAAATACTAAAGGAAGAAAATAAACGGATGTTGGATAAGTAACACCGGAGAAGCGTTCTGTCGCTTCTTTGAAAGTACCTAACAATGATACACAATTTTCAACAAATTCCCAATCCCCATTAGTCAAATAAATACTATCATCGCTATCAGACATTTGATATGAATTATAAAATGGAGTTAAAATATCTTTGTAAGGTAACATATCATTCAACATATTGTACAACGAATTCCACCTAGTTTCTATTGGTGATGGAAAAAGAAGATGCTTTAAACCATTAGATAAACATAATTGTTTCCAATCGCGCTTTACACGGCTCGTGCGTAACCATTTAGCGCAGTATTTCATTTTGTCAATACATGCTGAGTGATTGTCCTCATAACCAACTTTAACAGCCAAATTAATTACATGACATGCACATCTAACATGAAAAAAAACACCATCAGCAGTTAAAATAAAATTCGTGCCAGTGAGAACATTAATTTGTGCTTGTGTTTCTTCTCGACTTAATGGTTGTAATGTTGTCTCATCAAAACTATGTTTCTTTACTAAGTATTTTTTAAATGTTCCAGTGCCTCCACTGGAACCACCAGCTTTATATGAATATTGCATTTTACATAATTTACATATTGCAACAGATTCATTAGTACCTTCTTTTTGAGCGAGTTCAAAGTGATCCCATATCTTACTTCTTTTGGCACGAGTCGGTTGTCTACTTATTGTTGTAGTGGCTCCAGATGACTCCACTTGTTGTCTCTCTTGGGCTTGGGCAGCAGGAGGTTCGACAGGTTGTTCGGGTTGTTGCGGTTCGACATTCATAGAGGAACCACCAACATTGAGGTCATCAAAAAAATCATAACTTTCATTTAACTCAGGTATTGGTACAAGCAAATTCATTGCCGAAGATGAACTCAGTGATAGACGACACGGGACGAGACCCCGACTACGACCCCGGCTACGACCAGCGACGCTGCTAGATGAAGATGCCATTATTATATAAGTAAATTATAGATAGCACAATTGAGAGGAAAATATGAGATTGAGATATAGAATTGTGAGAAGAATGAATTGTGAGAAGAATGAAAAAAATTCACATATTTATAGATTTCAAAAAAAAAAAACAAAAACAAAAATAAAAAATAATAATAAAAGGAACATTGGCAACGGCTAAGAACTGTTGCCAACGTTCAGCATGGCAACAGCTTTATAGCCATTGCCATGCTGAATAAAAATTTTCATTTTTTTATTTTTTTTAAAATTTAACCGGTTCCAAATCGGTAGCACCGAAACCGATGGTGCTAACGGTTTGGTTTAAGGGAACCGCCCCGGACCGGTTAGGGCGGACCGGAACCGGTTAGTCCGGTTCCAGTTTCGGACAGGACTAACCGGTCCGGTTTTGGACCGGGTCCGGATCGACCCGGTCCGATAAGCACCCCTATACTTAATATGTACGGTCATGCTCGGATGAGTCGATATATGATATTGAGCTCCTTTGATAATTCTAGTCTACTCAAAAATCGATAAAAAAAGATTGAACTATATGAGTGTGACACTTTCAATGGCTTTTGTTCGACCTGACACCCAGGACAAAGGGATTAAGTTACATGGTAAAGTATTATCACAAGCCATTGGACAAGTCGAGTCAATGACATTCATGTATCTCGGGTAGCTTATTGTTGCTAGATCATACTCATTGCTTGTGACATAAAATCTTATTTTATGTCACTGCAACGTTACAAGATCCTATCGGGTCGCACAAAAGATTGAATCGAAAAGGGAGGTAAAATTCATCTGATGAATTAAATAAATTAGGAAAAGTCCTAATCAAAAAGGAAATGTGAACTTACCATATATATATATATATACAAGTTATGTATATATAAATGTGTAGGTTTCTGGCTGAAATACACGTCATATCAGCTGTTCAAAAACAAGCAACCAAAATCCCGTGTTTTTCGGTGAAACTTTTCGAGGCTAGCACCTTGAAATTTCAATATCCCTTTAAACGATTCCATCGAGAGTGGATACTATAGAGGCATAATAGTGACGTTTTGCTCCTAACTTGTGGAAGTTTTTCATCTAGTAATCTACATCAAACACGCTGCAAAGGTATAAACTCTCTATACCGATCGGATACAACTTCCTATAGATCCTAACGGAAACCGAATGTTTTATTATATTCCCTTGTGTGGTCATATCGGCTTCTTACAAGGCGTGCCTGCTCAAGAACCTATGGCTCCTGTTCGCACCCACTCAATGGGAATGCAAAGCCATAGTAACATATTTTGGCCTAAGCATGTTAATATCGACTCCAAGCACCCGTTTCCTACTGATGTTGAACCCACTTCCGTTTCTCAAGCTCTCAATGATCCCATACAATCTTAGTTATCTCATATTACTATCATATAAAGAAATCAATCATAAACACTAATACAACCAGATCGGCTCTTCAGACACAAACTTGGGGTTCGCAATCCCAGGTAAGATTAATTTAGGATTGTGGGATCCCACACTAACTAACTAACTAATAGTAAGGATCCTATTTGTATATATGGTACATCGAACTTCAAACAATGGTTATCTAAGACACAAGAAGCATTAATGGCGCGAGGTCAGGGACCTTTTTCACAAGTACTACCGGTTTTTTATACTTATACATATACGAATAAAATTTTACATCGAACAGTGAAAGTAGTCCAGAATCGGATCAAATATGCAAAAAATTAGAATTTAGTGAATTAAGACCAAATTTTAACCAATCTGATGATCATATATATACGTATGGTACAGCTTTTCTTAAAAATTCCATGACTTCATTCAGCTCTATTTATAATTTGAAATCATATTTTGCAGCTGCATATGATTGAAACTAGTATCATCACTGAATCATATTATTGCATAGACTCGTCAGTTATATAGGATGGGACCGCAGTTTATGAATAAAGATGTATTGGACAACGATTGAGAGCTCATTCTTAAAAGGACCACAGATCGTGTGTAACTCATTATGGCTATTGTGCCTTTCCCTCTTCCAAATTTATTTCGACAGCTCCCTATGTACCACATTTACGAAAGCATTCAAAAAATCTTTCCACATTTATTTTATAAGTTGTAATATTTATTGACAGTTGTATTGGTCACCAACCTCCAACAAAGAAGTATCCTTGCTTCAATCTGTTGGTAAAATTATTGAATTTGGAGTCTGTCCGAGAATTTAGATCATCGGGCACATTATTTCATGTGTTTTGCATGGCAAGATTACAAATTTCTTTGAAAAATTATGTTTAAAACCGGTAGTACTTGTCTCTAGTGGATGTAGCTCGAAATTCATTCGATGAAAGAAAGATAAGAAATCATAAAACCAAATATTGGATGGGATCTCAATCCAAATATTGATTACAAGGATGAGGCTATATTTTCTCTTTAGAAAGAAGATTTCTTTTTGTCTCATGATGGGCGAAATAGGGTTATATGCATTCTCAAGTGGTCATTCGAGCATATCTAAATACTATATTAACATATGAATCTCGTATATCGTTCCATTCCATTTAACATTAGAAAGATGGGTAATCGGACCCTACCCTCTCTTTTCCATTCCGTCTATCATATAGGATAAGATGATTTTAAACATAATCGCTCTATGATTTTGGAAAAAACTTTCTTTAACGAGGAGTTTCTTCTTCGGAAGGAAATTCGAATCAAGGTTATTTTTGACTCGGGACCGGTTAACAACTCATTGGAAACTAGTTTTTAGTCTAGGAATGTACCTTTTGTTTCATCACGTGATTGCTTAGGTTTCCAGGGAAGTTGTCGCATGTATAGAAGCACATCATCAAATTTTATTTTTCTTTCATTTAGAGGTACAAACCATGCATGTGATGTGCTATGGATCACTTAAATGTGTTCATCTTGAGTGATCATTTACCATTTCTTTCACCCAAAATGGAATGAAAATTTCAATGAAATTATAAAAAGGTGTACAAAATGACTCTACGAAATATCTCTACCTCTTGGGAACTTGTAAATCTACCTTCATCAGAGTACAATTTATGTCAGAGACAAGTTTATAACACTATTATAGTGTTTTAACATTGATAATTATTGTATTTTGTCGTGTAAAAGTATTAAAGGTGTTGGCAAATATCTATCCTTCCCACCCTCTTTTGTTTACATTTATGGACCACATATATACACTAATACAGAAAATATGAATTAAACTAGATATGTCAACAAATGTTAATCAAATCATGGTAAACTAATTTTTTTTATATTGGTCTATACATGGTACCCAGACCCGATTCCATCGAAGGCTATGTAATATACGCCTTATTAATATAACGAATGCCCAAAAAACAAGCACCACAGTAATAATAAACAGAGAACAAAATCTTTCTTTTAATGACAAAGCTACTATTTTTTCCCATTTGGTTAAAATGATAATCTGTTAGGACACTTATACCAGTAATGGCTTGCCCATGTGTTATTAGCTTTAAATCACAACATTTAAGACAAAGGGAAAATAAATAAATGGAGGGTTTTGCCATTAAAGGAACGTCGAATGAAGTAGAGTAAAAGAGTAAAAGCCTGTAAATGTATGAGAAATTTAAATTAAGAGGCCACAATTTTCTCAAAAAGGCCCAACCTATTATCAGCCAATCTTGTCTGAAAAGCATTTCTTTTGTACTCGAACCATGTAAATTCTTTGTACAAGCTGTCTTCTCCTTTCATCAATGATGGTAATGGAGCTATCTTCTCACTCAATGGTGGCCCTCCGAAGTAAATCATCGATACCCTTGATTTCTTGCTGTTCGCCACAACTCTGTGCCTCACACTTTTGAATCTCCCGTTAGTCATCACCTATTAGGATTTCAAGATTATGTGGACAAAAACTTAAATCATATTCATAAAGTTAATATCATTTTTAAAAAGAATTCTACCAGACAGATGTCCAATTTTGCCACATATAAGTCACGCCCCGCCCTGTGATTTTTCAAATAGGCAGATTAAATCCATGTGCTTTGAAAAAATACAATTTACCACCACGTGGTTTTGAAAATATAGCATAAACGGAATGTATGTTTTGCATCTATTCACAAACTACATGGGATAAACTATCTATTTCCACAAACCACGGGAGGTAAAATGCTTATTTCAAACAACATGGGGTAAATTGCTTATTTTTCAAATCATAGATGAGTAAACTGCATATTTTCAAACAACGTGAGTGTAGTCTGTCTTTTTGTAAAACCAACGAAGATTCGTTGCCAACAACCCACGAATTGTACATGTCAGTCAATTTTGGTTCCGTATCACCTTCCCAATATTCCACAAGTCTAATTTATTGTAATGGCATTCATGGCTTTCAGCTCTAAATTAGTTACAGGATGGGATGTCTTTCGTTGTGTATCAAAAGTATAATTGATCCAAAAATGAACTCTAATATTTTCAAAAATAGTTTGCATATTCGTACACTCAAAGAAAATAATGAGATTGACAATTAAATATTCTCTTGTGGGTGATGCATCAAATTGTCATAATCATTTTTAATGAATTGAAATTGTAGGACCATTAACGAAATTTAATGTACCATTTAAAACAAATGGACCGTTCGTCTCTTGCAGTCCTTTGACAAACACGATATTATGCCTGATATTACTGATATGCTACGATGAACTGAGATTGTTACGACGATACTGATAAGATACGATAAAGATTTTCAAAATTTCAGGATACGAGACGGCTGAGATATTACATTTATAAGTTTCGAAACCTAGGTACTGTTATCCAGAAGGATAGAGAGATTGACAGTAACGTTAACCACACGATTCAGGCGGCCTGATTGAAATGGAGAAACGTCATCGGAGTTTTATGCAATCATAATACCCCATTGAAATTAAAGGGAAAGTTTATGGAACCAACATTAGACCTACAATGTTGTATGAGACGTAATGTTATGCACCCAAGAGGAATATCATCCAAAAGATGAGTATGATATATATGTGTATGTTTCGTTAGATGTGTGGAATACCAAAAGAGATAAAATAAGGAACAAATTTATTCAAGCTAAAGTAGATGTAGATTGTATGGAAGATAAGATGCAAGAAAATCGCTAAAGTTTGTTTGGTCACATACGACGTAGGCACAACAATACACTTGTGCGTCGAATGTAGTCCATGGGAACAATATGATGACCGAAGAAGACATGACTCGAAGTTATTCCCAAAGACTTGGATTCCAATTGGATTAAAGATGATATTTTGACCGATAAAATCGCTTAGAGAAAACCTGACGCGTGTATCCAACCCGACTTGATTCGGTCTATTGTTCATATTGCATACCCCAAGTCATTGGGATTAAACTTAGTTATTGTTGTTGTTTTATTATACATGTACTATATTATAAAATACTAAAATTTCATATTTTTTAAATTCTAAACCCATGTAGAAGCAACAAAAATATTCTTGAGAAATTCAAGGAGCGTATAAATGAATGCATGTCACTGGAATCATCATAGTATCATTCATATTAACACCAAATACATTCTTCAATAATATAAAGGTTAACAAACACGTCCAAAAAAGATAACGCCAAAAATATTCTTACATTTAAAAAGTATATAAATAAATGCATGTCACTAAAATCATCATACGACCGTCACAGAAAGAAATATATATGATTTAGATCCAAAAACACTTGAATATGACTCGTCAACTAATTCCCAAGTTGTGGAGGAATTTATTAAGATTCATTTACTCTCATTAAATAATTAGATTCTATCAAAAAACGCTTGCATGGGGAAACTTAGTGGACCCAAATGATGCTAAATAATTGGAGTCAAATCTGACAACTTTACATCATCACAACCCAAAGTTTTATGAATAGAAATAAATTATGTTGCTATTTTCTTCGATGATATTTTTAAGAATGGTATCCATAGATGGTATGTTGCTATTTTTTTCCTTTTTATTTTTTTCCTTTTTAATTTATAAAAAAATAACTAATATCGCAAGATGTCAACTCAAATGCCATGATTGAGGGTAAAATAATAAATCTCGGTGCAGGAACCTCCCGTTATACATGGGTCTGAAAAAGGATCAGGTCATTTTGGGCCTAATATATTCGGTCTTCCCTTACAATTCAAGATGTTTTCGCGACTCGAACTTGTGACCTCCAATATCACATGACAGCAACTTTAACCGTTACGTCAAGGTTCACCTTATGCGCATGTTTCTAAAAAATGCAAAGTGTGGCATTGTATTTTAAATTTTAAAAATGAATCTGATTATCTCATGTCAAAATGAAATAATATATAAAAATAATAAATTTAAGATCGATCATATTAAGGTGGTCGATAGGTGAACCGGGTCTATACAAACATTTTTATCCTAGCTGGATTTGTCGTACATCCAAAATAGTGGCTAAAGTCTTACTTAGGCCAAAATTCACACAATTATTCATCACAAAAGAAAAACAAAATCACCAAGACCACAGATTTTTATAATATGTATGCCACGAGTCGATCAAACAATAGAAGATGTAAGAACAGATAATGAATGACTTGAACATTACCTGCAAGGACTCACCAACATTAATGAAGAAAGAATTCTGATCAGGAGGAATAGAAATCCAATTCCCATCTTTGAGAGAGATTTGAAGGCCAGCAGTGTTATTGGATCTCAGAACAGATATGATCTGCGGATCAGTGTGTTCTCCGAATACAATCAAATTCTTGCCGCTGGATTCGGGGATTAGAGGGTAATGATTCAGCCTGAAAATCGAGTCGCTCTGTTCATCCATCAGAAGTTTACTCAACACATTTCTTGGCTCGATCTTCAATCCATCAGCCAACATTTCAAGAATCTCACACGCCATTTTCTTCACCGCTGTCACATATTCATTCAAAGCACAACTGAAAAAGACAGCAAAGATAATAAATATATCAGAATCAAAGTTACAAAGTTATCATTTGATGGGATTACTATTACATTTAGATATTTTCGAAGTCGACTTTAAGTTACGAAGTCTTGATTATGTTTCATTGCTAACCTGAAGTTTTCTGCGGCCTCCCCGAAAATGGATGATAATTTTCGGCAGCCCGAATCAGTATTGGTAGTTAGAATCAAGTATTCGACCCGACCGAAATCGCCATTGGAACCAATCATCTTATTTCCATACCCAAAAGTGTGAGGAGCCCCGGCTTTTTGTTTGACAGATAAAGGCAAAGAGAAGAAGTTCACAGCTTCGGTTTCCAAATTGGACATGTATTCGATGGGAACCCCGTGATTGATCACTTTAAAGAATCCGAATTCCTCGCAGGCCTTAACAAGCAGCGTTTTCGAATCGGGTTTCGAGATATCTATCAATGGGACTGCAGTGTACAATTTGGTGCAGTACTTGCTTATAGGGAACTGTTCCATTGCTGGTTTTTTGTTAGAGTTATTGTTTGTAGGAGAAAAGATTTGAGACTGGAGTTTGTGTGATGAAGAAGAGATTGTGAGATTAGTTTAGAGGTGAGCTGAGATATATAATAAGATATGAAGACATGACTTTAGAGATGTTTGCCCATTTATAGGAGGTTTTGGAAAGAGGATGACAGGGGAAGATGAAGATTTTGCCGGCAAAAGTAGTGGCAAAGAGCATTTAGCCCCGGTGGAAACCCAAAAAGCGGGGCGTGCACCGGGTGTGGATGTGTGGGTGCATGTAAGAAGTTTCTCAAAAAGCCTATAATCACCGGTATAAAATTAATGATTTTTAAACCACGTACTGCGGATGAGGGAAATGAGTCTTGCTTTTAAAAACAAAGAGTTTGAAAAGATGATTAATTTTATGTAGGGAATGCTTTCTTGATATTTTACCAGGGTGATGGATGCAATTTGCTAGCAAAAGTCGACATAAACATTGTACTTGTTATGTATAACTTTTTTAATTATTGATAAATATTTTCATTACAATACTTTATCATCGTGGTAAATGTAAATCTCTAATAAAATATTTATACGAATTTGTATTACTCAGTTGCATCCGATAGAAGTTCTCAATATCACAGAGATTGGATAAGGATCTCATCTCCACATCGCCTAATTTGAATTTCAAATCATTGTATATCTTCTTAGTTATTGTAATCCCACGAGACTAGCCAAATCCCACTATAATAGCTTAATGGCATTTCTTGCTGATATGATGTAATTGTATATATATTTGTAAGTGAGCTTTTAATAAAACAATTTACTTCAGCATCAATTTTAAAATCTTATATGGTATCAGAAGGGAAACTCTAACAAGAAAATATTTTTTTTTTCGATCCTCAATCCACCTCTATTGGCTTCCGATAAATCTCAAGCCGCTACACCTCACCAAACCGTCTTCTCAGTCCTACGGGTGAACTCCTTGTTGCCATCAATGCCCACTAACAGATTCTTCTTTCCCTGACATCCACTAATTATCCTTCATTGCGCAATCTTGTAGTTTCAATCTTTAATGTCTATGATCTCTTGGGCTATCTTACTGGTGAGATGTCTCGCCCATCTCCTGGAACTGCTGCAGCCCCTACCGATGAATTCATTCATCGGTTCGTTAAGATCAGTTTATACTTTCTGCTATTCTTGGCTCATTATCGACTGATATTATCCGGTGCTTGCCTCCACAACTTCCTCGGCTGAGGCTTGGTCTCTTCTAGCACGTCTTTTTGCCGATCGCTCTCGCACTCGAGTCATGCAACTCAAGGAGGATGTGAGACCCCGTTATCTAAACAAGATACTAAGGTGCAAATAAGAGAACTAATCATATATAAATCAGAGTATTAGGCCGTGTTGATTTCCCAGCTTAAGAGATTACAGTACCAAAAGTTCAAAAAGGAATTGTACATATTCCTAACAAAAGGTACTACACTATAGCTTTACTCTACACTTTGTAGAAACTATCCGAAAAGAAATTTCTGTTCTGTTAATCCTGTAGCACTCCTTACAGCTCATAGTATCAACCCCAACCCTGGTTCTCATCGTCAAAAGCACCTACAAAGACAACCCCCAACACATGAGCACATCATAATTCATATTCAACATAATATGAATGTAAAGCATAATGCATAATCATAGATATAAAATACTTCATGTATTTCCAATGCATTTAAAACGCCCATTGGTTGTCCCTGTACCATAACTCATAATCAAATCATTATATGAAAATTATGGCTTCTTTAAATAAATGTCATGACATAACTTCAGTTCTTAAATCTTAAATCTTTCTTAGTCAGTTTATCATCAGTGTATTTTAATGCCCATCGCTTCGTAATTATCTTAATAAGCGGTACTTCTTCTTCGCTTCTTTATACAAGCGGTATCTCTTCCTCGCTTCGTATGGCATACCTCGCCTCCATGTGCAAGCGAGCCTCCCCCCTCCCGCTTCACATTTTTAGCGGTATAAGCGGTAAGCATTAAAATCATCACTGGGATAATCCTGACTCGTGGAATACACACCATTTATCCCACAACATACATATGCAACAACAATGCATAACAACATGTATCATACTCATAATGCGGAACTTTGCATCTATCATGTGTCAAATAATGAATAAATAATACATGTTACCGTTGGGATGCCCGTACGTCGCTTACGTACCTTTCCAAAATATGGTGTGTTGCAGGACTCTATCCCCTGCGTTGTGTAGCTATCTGTGAAGGCTCTACAACAGTGTACAACACAATATTAGATGCCAATTTATAGACCAAAATCAAAAATTCCAAAAAAAAATCATTTTTCATTATTCTGTCTCTGGCGATCGATCGCTACTCCGAGGCGATCGATCGCCAGACTTCACTGGCTTGAGGCGATCGATCGCGCCATTCATGGCGATCGATCTCCTGCCTTTGATTTTGGCTACTGGCCTTCGGCGATCGATCGTCGCGTTTGTGGCGATCGATCGCCACATACTCTGTGCACGATTTTTTTCCAGGTTTCTCGAACACCCATTTTCATACCAACAATTATAGCATATTAGACACACTTCATGCTTCAACAAATATGCTAAGAGTTACTAGGTACTACCATGAATGTATTCATATCAAAATTATACCCATACTTAAAACCCACACGCTTGAAAATCACCCAACAACATCAATGCTCACCCAAGCTTTCTGGAAACAGGGTAACATATTTCTTTACCCAGATTTTGAACACATAAATTCAAGCCAACAAATCTACCACATAACACATATAACATGATCATATAAACATGCTAGGAACTTCATAAAAACACCATAAATGAACTTGAATCGAAGGTTTACCAAAACGTAAGCTAGCATGCCATTTTCACACCAAGTAAAACATGAGCTTAAACAAACTTTAAATCAAAACCAGAACATGATTCCTCACCCTATTTTGCTCCGATTTTTGGAAGGTTTCTTGCAAAGAAAGTTGAAATCTCCACCTTCCTACTTGCTCACCTGATGCTGGACGGTATTTTGGGTGGAAAGGGAAGAGTTTTATGAGATGTAAAGTGGATGGAAAGAGTGGGGAAAGTGAGGTATGGGCTCAGCCACTTGCAGCATGGGCTGAGGGGGGGGGGGGGGGGGGGGGGGGGTTGGTTGGGTGTTGGGTGGTGTGATGTGTTATGTTTTGGTCCCGGTATTTAGCACGATGTATTAAATATCCTCACATGATATTTATATTATTTAAACAATAAAATACTTCAAATTTCCAATTAAACATGCTATACCACGATGACCAACACACACCCCAAATAATCATACTACAACCCAAATTCCCAACATACTCCACATACACTCTGAAATAAATTTCCCCAATATAATTAATTCAACACAAAGAATTAATACCATAATCTTCATAACATGATTAATGTTTAAAAACACATAATCATTTCGGGGATATCACAATACTCCCCTACTTATAAGATTTCGTCCTCGAAATCAGCATGCACTTACCCAATATAATACAAAACATAAATCACATACCAGAAAACAGTTCTGGATAGTGCTGCACCATGTGTCGCTCAGTCTCCCACGTGGCCTCCTCGACACCCCTACGATCCCACTGAACTTTGACCATAGGAATAACTTTGTTTCGTAAACTGCGATCTGCCCGATCCAGAATCCTGATAGGCCGCTCCACATAGGAAACATCGGACTCTATCTGAACCTCAGAAGGCTGCAACACATGAGAAGGATCTGGCTCGTACTTGCACAACATAGACACATGAAACACATCGTGTATGCCGGACAGAGACGGCGGTAAAGCCAATCGGTATGCCAGAGTACCAACACACTGTAAGATCTCGTACGGCCCTACATATCTCGGGGATAACTTCCCCCGCATCCCAAAACGTACTACACCTCTGAAAGGTGAGATCTTCAAAAAGACTCTGTCGCCCAACTGAAACTCTAACGGCCGACGCCGTTGATTAGCATACGCTGCCTGTCTGTCCTGGGCTGCTTTCATTTTCTGTCTTATCACCTTTACCTTTTCTTCCATTTCCCGGATCAAATCTGGTCCTCCGACTGATTTGCGATCCACGTCGTCCCAACATAAAGGCGACCTACAACGTCTACCATAGAGAGCCTCAAAAGGAGCCATCTGTATGCTTGCCTGGTAGCTATTGTTATAAGAAAATTCTACCAAGGCCACTGAGTCCTGCCACGAAGTATCGAACTCCAACACACAAGCCCGTAACATATTTTCAAGCGTCTGTATGGTACGCTCGGTCTGTCCGTCCGTTTGGGGATGATAGGCTGTGCTCAACCTTAAATCTGTACCCAGGGCTGACTGAAGACCTTCCCAAAAGTGAGATGTAAACCGCGGATCTCGATCAGACACAATCGAAACAGGGATCCCATGCAGTCTCACCACATCTCTGACATATAACTGAGCCATCTTCAAGTACGTGAAGGTCATACAGTATGGAATGAAGTGAGACACTTTAGTCAGTCTGTCCACGACTACCCAGATAGCATCAAAACCCGAAACAGTCCTCGGTAAGTGGGTCACGAAGTCCATGGATACGTGCTCCCACTTCCACTTTGGTATCTCCAAACTTCTAAGCTCACCACCAGGCCTCTGCCTCTCAGTCTTCACTTGCTGACAAATCAGACATCTCTTGACGAATGTGGTGACATCTTGTTTCATTCGTCTCCACCAAAATTGGCTACATAAGTCCTTGTACATTTTCTTTCCTCCCGGGTGGATACTCATCCTGCTGCAATGAGCTCGCTGTAATATTCCCTGACGCAACTCAGGTGTATTTGGAACCACCCATCGATCACCTAACCTCAAGGAACCATCCTCAGCCATCCTGAACTTCGACGACTGACCCAGATGAACCAATGACAACCATCTCTGAACTTCCTCGTCAGTCTCCTGAGCCTTCCTGATGTGATCATAAATAACGAGCTCAGCTAATAAGGTCAATACCTGTACCGGTGAAGTAGACACATCCTAATCAAATCCTAACTGGCAGTAGGAGCCCATCATAGCTGATAGACACATGGCATCCTTTGACGTGCTCTTCACCTTCCGACTCAAAGCGTCGGCTGTCAAATTTGCTCTTCCCGGATGGTATTCGATTTCACAGTCATAATCCTTAAGCAGGTCCATCCATCTCCTCTGTCTCATATTGAGCTCAGCCTGCGTAAATAAGAACTTCAGGCTCTTGTGATCAGTGAAGATAGTAAATGAGGTACCGTATAAATAGCGTCGCCATATCTTCAAGGCAAACACTATAGCTGCTAGCTCCAAATCATGGACTGGATACCTCGTCTCATGTGGCTTCAATTGTCTTGAAGCATAAGCCACAACGTGCTTATCCTGCATCAGCACGCATCCTAAACCCTGAAGCGACGCGTCAGTATAGAGAGCGAACCCCTTGTTCTCCCCGGGAATCACCAATACTGGCGCTGAAGTCAATCTGTGCTTTAATTCCCGGAAACTCTGCTCACAAGCTTCCGACCAAAAGAATGGAACTCCCTTCTGAGTTAGCTGCGTCAATGGCTTGGCAATCTTTGAAAATCCTTCGACAAAGCGTCGATAATACCCAGCCAAACCCAGAAAACTTCGGATCTCAGTAACTGAAGTAGGCGCAGACCAATCCATAACTGCCTCTACCTTCCTGGGATCTACTGATATCCCCTCTCGAGAGATAATGTGACCCAAGAACGCAACACTGCAAAGCCAGAACTCACACTTGCTGTGTTTGGCGTACAACTGATGATCTCTGAGGATATGAAGCACCGTCCTCAAATGATTGGCATGCTCCTCCTTACTTCTTAAATAGACAAGAATGTCGTCAATAAACACGATGATGAACTGATCAAGATACCTCTGAAATATTATGTTCATCAAGCTCATAAATACTGCAGGGGCATTCGTCATCCCGAATGGCATCACTAAGAACTCGTAGTGCCCATACCGAGTTCGAAAGGCTGTCTTTTGTATGTCGTCAGCTCTAACTCGTATCTGGTGATAGCTTGATCTCAAGTCAATCTTCGAGTAAAGCTCTGTGCCCTGAAGCTGATCAAATAAGTCATCAATCCTCGGAAGGGGGTACTTGTTCTTCATCGTCAATTTATTCAATTGACGGTAATCGATGCACAGGCGCATCGAACCATCCTTTTTCTTTACGAACAAGACTGGTGCACCCCATGGTGATACACTAGGGCGAATGTATCCTTTGTCGAGGAGCTCCTGCAACTGCACTTTCAGCTCCCTCAGCTCTGCCGGTGCCATCCTATAAGGGGCACGGGAAATAGCAGATGTCCCTGGCAGTAACTCAATCTCAAACTCCACATCTCTGATCGGCGGAATTCCTGGAATCTCATCCGGAAACACATCGGTGAATTCCGCAACCACTGGTATATCCTCGATCCTCAATTCTTGCTTTTCCTCTGATACATCCACGGCATAAATAAGATAGCATGAGTGACCGCGTTCTAACAACCGCGACATCTTAACTGCAGAAATTAATGGAATCTTTGGACGAGAGCCGACCCCATAGAAGGTCCACTGAAACCCCTGATCAGATAGAAAGCGCACCATCCTCTGTCGGCAATTGGTCGGAGGACCAGAGTTGGTCCAAGAAATGGAAGAAAATGTAAAGGTGATCAGAAGGAAAATGAAAGCAGCCCAGGACAGGCAGACAGCGTATGCTAATCAACTACGTCGGCCGTTAGAGTTTCAGTTGGGCGACAGGGTCTTTTTGAAGATCTCACCTTTTAGAGGTGTAGTACATTTTGGGATGCGGGGGAAGTTATCCCTGAGATATGTTGGGCCGTACGAGATCTTACAGCGTATTGGTACTCTGGCATACCGGTTGGCTTTACCGCCCTCTCTGTCCGGCATACACGATGTGTTTCATGTGTCTATGTTGCGGAAGTACGAGCCAGATCCTTCTCATATGTTGCAACCTTGTGAGGTTCAGATAGAGTCCGATGTATCCTATGTGGAGCGGCCTATCAGGATTCTGGATCGGGCAGATCGCAGACTACGAAACAAAGTTATTCCTATGGTCAAAGTTCAGTGGGATCGTAGGGGTGTCGAGGAGGCCACGTGGGAGACGGAGCGACACATGGCAGCACTATCCAGAACTATTTTCCGGTATGTGATTTATGTTTTATTTCGTTTTAGTAAGTGCATGCTGATTTCGATTTCGAGGACGAAATCTTATAAGTAGGGAGTATTGTGATATCCCCGAAATGATTATGTGCATTTAAACATTTATTTTGTTATATGAGGATTATGGTGTTAAATTGTGGAGTTGATTTATTTATATTGGAAAATGCTTAGTCATGTGGTGATCATGGTCTATTAAAGCATTTCAGGGTGCATGCGATATATGTTGGGATTTTGGGTTATGGCATGATTATTTGGGGTGGGTGTTTTGAAGAATGTATTAATTAAGTAAAGATATAAAATATCGAGTGAGGATATTTTAATACATCGTGCTAAATACCGGAGCACAATTAAACACCACATGGCACCCCAACCTCACCACCCCACCCACATCAGTCGGTCACCAACCCATCCCCCTCAACCCATACCTCATTCTCTTCCCCACTAATCCACCTCCAATCATTTCCTCCTCTCATTTTCTCCTCTAAAAAAAACGTCCAGAAGAGCTGCATTAAGGGAGGGAAAAAGGCTGGTAAAGGTGCCCAAAATTAATACCAAAAGAGGAGCAAAAAGGGGGTAAGAATTGGTGGCTCTGTTTTTCTGGAAGTTTGGTTAAGTTTGGGTTTGGTTGGGTGGTTTTCATGCATGTTAGGGTAGCTTCGGGTGGAACCTTAACTTAGGTACTTGCATGGAAGTATTTTGTAGCCCCTAGCATGTTTGTTCGAGCATGTTACATGTTTTATGTGTTAGATTACTTGTTATGAAAAGGAGTGCTCGAAAATCTGGGTAAGATTATAATCGCCCTGTTTTCTGTAAATTTGGATGAGATCAAAGTTTATGAGGATGTTATGACGCATGTTAGCTTAGGTTTTGTGAAACCTTTGATTTAAGTGCTTACATAGAAGTTTTATGAAGTTCCTAGCATGTTTTTTTGGGCAAGTTTTATGTGTTATGAAGTGGGTTGCTTGCTATGAAGAAGGGTACTCGAAAATCTGGGGAAGTCCCGATTTTTCAGAGTGCTCGATCGATCGAGATTTTGGTCCCGATCGATCGAGCGAGGCAGAAGATTTAAAGCATGGTTTGAAATTCAGGGGCCGATCGATCGAAGGAATTTCCGATCGATCGGTAAAGTTCCTCGATCGATCGGTCAAAACATTTCGATCGATCGATCGAGGCAGAAAGTTGGGCACTGTTTATCATATCGAGACTTGGGTACCGATCGATCGAGAGAGGCAGAATCTTGTAATTGATTTATTTTGAAGAATTTTGTCAATGATTCTTGAAATGGTATCTCATATTTTGTTGTACACTTGTGTAGAGCCATCACAGGTAGCCACACAACGCAGGGGATAGAGCCCTGCAACTGAAGATATTTTGGAAAGGTACGTAAGCGACGTACGGGCACCCAACGGTAACGTGTATTACATGTTTGTCGATTTGACATGCGATAAATGCAAGTTTGTGCATTATGAGTACGATACATGTTGTTATGCATTGTTGTTGCATATGTATGATGTGGAACATTTGGTGTGGATTCCACGAGTCACGGTTATCACAGTGATGATTTTAATGCTTACCGCTATAATACCGCTAAAAATGTGGAGCGAGGGGTGTAGGTCCGCTTGCACATGGAGGCGAGGTTTACCATACGAAGCGAGGATAGAAATACCGCTTGTATGAAGAAGCGAGGGAGGGGAGGACCACTTTTTCTAAAGTTATGAAGCGAGGGGCATTAAAATATACTGATGATAAACTGACTAAGGATTGAAGAAAAGATTTAAGAAGTGAAGTTATGTCATGACATTATTTAAAGAAACCATAATATCATATATTGATTTGATTATGAGTTATGGTACAGGGACAACCAAAATGGGCGTTTTAAATGCATTGGAATTCAGGAAGTATCCTATGCCTATGATTTATGCATTTATGTTTTACATTCATATTATGTTGAATATGAACTATAATGTGCTCATGTGTTGGGGGTTGTCTTTGTAGGTGCTTTTGACATGGAGAACCAGGGTTAGGGTTGATACGCTGAGCTGTAAGGAGTGCTGCAGGATTAGCAGAACAGGAATTTCTTTCGTATAGTTTCTGCAAAGTGTAGAGTAAAGCTATAGTTTCGTACCCTTTTGTTAGGAATATGTATAATTCATTTTTGAACTTTTGGTAATGTAATCTCTTAAGCTCGGGATTATCAACACAGCATAATACTCTGATTTATGAATGATTAGTTCTCTTAATTGCACCTTAGAATCTTGTTTAGATAACGGGGTCTCACATTTAGTGGTATCAGAGCAGTGGTTAGATAACCAGGGAACGAGTAAAGGGTAGCCTTTAGAAACAAGTTGGCTAGGTATTCATTGGTGGGCATGTTTATGCATATCGTGCATATTTTTGTATAAGTTGTTATACTAACATGCTTTTGAATATGATTACTCTTGTTATCTAACGGCTTATTATGAACTACTTTTGGTATTTTTGTTAACCCTTATGTTACAGCTGACGGGTATTAATCCGGAGAACCTCAACGAAGAGGTAGGAGATATCGGCAGTATCAATGCCAGTATTGCTCAGTCGAATCCTCTACCGCCACCTGCTGTAGGCGTGGAGCCTAGTGCACAGATACTACTACCAGGGGAGATAAGTTTGACCCAGTTCTTGAGCTATCATCCACCGCTATTTGAAGGGACTGAGACTGGGGAAGCAGCCGAGGAATTGCTTGAGAGACTAGAGCATATATTTGTATCGGCACCCTGTGCACGGACTGCCTGGCTAAGGTTTGCAGAGTTTCAGTTGGCGAAGAAGTCTTCCATGTGGTGGAAGACAACAGTTATGGAGCTGAGGGCTCAGGGTATGACAGTAGATTGGACTGTGTTCAGGACCCGGTTCCGTAACCGGTATTTCTCCGCCGTTGCCAGACAAGTAAAAGAAGATGAGTTCACCAACCTGAAGCAGGGCAGCATGACTGTATCAGATTATGCCATGCAGTATTCTTCACTGCTAAGGTATGTGCCTCACATCGCTGTAAATGGTCATGCCAAGATGAGGAATTTTATGAAGGGACTGAGGCCAGAGTTATTTGACCGGGTTATCTCTAACAACCCCAGCTCATTCGATGATGCCCTGACTAGAGCAGAGCTGGCGGAGATTGGGGTTAGCGTGTACAAGGAAGCTGTACCCCCTTTCGTACCATCACAAGGACCAGTTGCAGACAGTCTGAAGCCGTGAGGGGACCGGTTTAAGCCTCGTGGGGCTTCTTCATCTTCTAGATTTGGTGGGAAGAAATTTCAGAATCAGAAGCAAGGCAATCGGGGACCAGCACAGGGAAATAGAACAGGAGGGAACAAGTGTGACAACTGTGGAGGATTTCATCTGACACGTGACTGTCGAGGCTGTTATGTTTGTGGCAGGGTGGGCCAGCTGGCTTGGGTTTGCCCCAATCGGGGAGGTCAGGCAGACTCTGGGCCGAATAGGCCAAGATTTGACGCCAGGATGGCACCACAGAGACAGCAGTTTGCACCTCGACCACCGGGAGGTCAGGCGGCAGGACCGCCGCAGGGTCAAGTATATGCATTGACGCGAGAGCAGGCAGAGGCAGCTCCGGAGGAGGTGATTGCTGATTTTGACTGTATTGTCGATATTGATGTGTTGAGCAGATACCAGGCCGTGGTTGATTGTCGATAGAGGATTGTGCGTTTTCTGTCTGATCAGGGGTTTCAATGGACCTTCTATGGGGACGGCTCTCGTCCGAAGATTCCGTTGATTTCAGTAGTTAAGATGTCGCGGTTGTTGGAACGAGGTCACACATGCTATCTTATTTATGCCGTGGACGTATCAGAGGAAAAGGAAGAGTTGAGGATCGAGGATATACCAGTAGTTGCGGAATTCACCGATGTGTTTCCGGATGAGATTCCAGGATTTCCGCCGATCAGAGATGTGGAGTTTGAGATTGAGTTACTGCCAGGGACATCTGCTGTTTCCCGTGCCCCTTATAGGATGGCACCGGCAGAGCTGAGGGAGCTGAAAGTGCAGTTGCAGGAGCTCCTCGACAAAGGATACATTCACCCTAGTGTATCACCATGGGGTGCACCAGTCTTGTTCGGAAAGAAAAAGGATGGTTCGATGCGTCTGTGCATCGATTACCGTCAATTGAATAAAGTGACGATTAAAAACAAGTACCCCCTTCCGAGGATTGATGACTTATTTGATCAGCTTCAGGGCACAGAGCTTTACTCGAAGATTGACTTGAGGTCAGGCTATCACCAGATACGAGTTAGAGCTGATGACATACAAAAGACAATGTTTCGGACTCGGTACGGGCACTACGAGTTCTTAGTTATGCCGTTCGATGTGACGAACGCCCCGGCTGTCTTTATGAGCCTGATGAACAGAGTGTTTCAGAAGTATCTTGATCAGTTCGTGATTGTATTTATTGACGACATTCTTGTCTACTCGATAAGTAGGGAGGAGCATGCCAATCACTTGAGGACGGTGCTACAGATCTTGAGGGATCATCAGTTGTATGCCAAACTCAGCAAGTGTGAGTTCTGGCTGAACAGCGTAGCATTTCTGGGTCATATTATCTCTAGTGAGGGGATATCAGTAGATCCCAGGAAGATAGAGGCAGTTATGGATTGTTCTGCGCCTACTACAGTCCCTGAGATCCGAAGTTTTCTTGGTTTGGCCGGGTATTATCGACGCTTTGTCGAAGGGTTTTCAAAGATTGCCAAGCACATTGATTCATCTAACTCAGAAGGGAGTTCCATTCCTTTGGTCGGAAGCTTGTGAGCAGAGCTTCCAGGAATTGAAGCACAGATTGACTTCAGCGCCAGTATTGGTGATTCCCAGGGAGAACAAGGGGTTCGCTCTCTATACTGACGCATCGCTTCAGGGTTTAGGATGCGTACTGATGCAAGGTAAGCACGTTGTGGCTTACGCTTCGAGACAATTGAAGCCACATGAGACGAGGTGTCCAGTCCATGATTTGGAGCTAGCAGCTATAGTGTTTGCCTTGAAGATATGGCGACACTACTTATACGGTACCTCATTCACCATCTTCACTGATCACAAGAGCCTGAAGTTCTTGTTTACGCAGGCTGAGCTGAGTATGAGACAGAGGAGATGGATGGACCTACTGAAGGATTATGATTGTGAGATCGAGTACCATCCGGGAAGAGCAAATTTGACAGCCGACGCTTTGAGTCGGAAAGTGAAGAACACAGCAGAGGACGTCATGTGTTTGTCAGCTATGATGACTTCCTACTGCCAGTTGGGATTTGATTATGACGTGTCTGCTTCACCGGTACAGGTATTGACTTTATTAGCTGAGCCAGACATTTATGAACACATCCGGAAGGCTCAGGAGACCGACGAGGAAGTTCAGAGATGGTTGCAGTGGTTCTTCTGGGTCAGCCGTCGAGATTTATGATGGCTGAGGATGGTTCTTTGAGGATAGGTGACTGATGGGTGGTACCGAATACGCCTGAGTTGCGTCAGGGAATATTACAGCGAGCCCATTGCAGCAGGATGAGTATCCACCCGGGCGGAAAGAAAATGTATAAGGACTTATGTAGCCAGTTTTGGTGGAGACGAATGAAACAAGATGTCACAACATTCGTCAAGAGATGTCTGATTTGTCAACAAGTGAAGGCTGAGAGGCAGAGGCCTGGTGGTGAGCTTAGAAGTTTGGAGATACCAGAATGGAAGTGGGAGCACGTATCCACGGACTTCGTGACCCAGTTACCGAGGACTGTTTCGGGTTTTGATGCATCTGGGTAGTCGTGGACAAACTGACTAAAGTGGCTCACTTCATTCCATACAGTATGACCTTCACATACTTGAGGATGACTCAGTTATATGTCAGAGATGTAGTGAGACTGCATGGGATCCCTGTTTCGATTGTGTCTGATCGAGATCCGTGGTTTACATCTCACTTTTGGGAAGGTCTTCAGTCAGCCCTGGGTACAGAATTGAGGTTGAGCACAGCATACCATCCTCAAACGGATGGCCAGACCGAGCGTACTATCCAAACACTCGAGGATATGTTGAGAGCATGTGTATTGGAGTTTGATGCTTCTTGGCAGGATTCAGTGGCCTTGGTAGAATTTTCTTATAACAATAGCTACCAGGCAAGCATACAGATGGCTCATTTTGAGGCCCTCTATGGTAGACGTTGTAGGTCGCCTTTATGTTGGGACGACGTGGACCAGAAATCGGTCGGAGGACCAAAGTTGGTCCAAGAAATGGAAGAAAAGGTAAAGGTGATCAGAAGGAAAATGAAAGCAGCCCAGGACAGGCAGGCAGCGTATGCTAATCAACGACGTCGGCCGTTAGAGTTTCAGTTGGGTGACAGGGTCTTTTTGAAGATCTCACCTTTCAGAGGTGTAGTACGTTTTGGGATGCGGGGAAGTTATCCCCGAGATATATTGGGCCGTACGAGATCTTACAGCGTATGGTACTCTGGCATACCGGTTGGCTTTACCGCCCTCTCTGTCCGGCATACACGATGTGTTTCATGTGTCTATGTTGCGGAAGTATGAGCCAGATCCTTCTCATATGTTGCAACCTTATGAGGTTCAGATAGAGTCCGATGTATCCTATGTGGAGCGGCCTATCAGGATTCTGGATCGGGTAGATCGCTGACTACGAAACAAAGTTATTCCTATGGTCAAAGTTCAGTGGTATCGTAGGGGTGTTGAGGAGGCCACGTGGGAGACGGAGCGACACATGGCAGCACTCTCCAGAACTATTTTCCTGTATGTGATTTATGTTTTATTTCGTTTTGGTAAGTGCATGCTGATTTCGAGGACGAAATCTTATAAGTAGGGAGTATTGTGATATCCCCGAAATGATTATGTGCATTTAAACATTTATTTTGTTATATGAGGATTATGGTGTTAAATTGTGGAGTTGATTTATTTATATTGGAAAATGCTTAGTCATGTGGTGATCATGGTCTATTAAAGCATTTCAGGGTGCATGCGATATATGTTGGGATTTTGGGTTATGGCATGATTATTTGGGGTGGGTGTTTTGAAGAATGTATTAATTAAGTAAAGATATAAAATATCGAGTGAGGATATTTTAATACATCGTGCTAAATACCAGAGCACAATTAAACACCACATGGCACCCCAACCTCACCACCCCACCCCCATCACTCGGTCACCAACCCATCCCCCTCAACCCATACCTCCTTCTCTTCCCCACTACTCCACCTCCAATCATTTCCTCCTCTCATTTTCTCCTCTAAAAAAAATGTCCAGAAGAGCTGCATTAAGGGAGGGAAAAAGGCTGGTAAAGGTGCCCAAAATTAATACCAAAAGAGGAGCAAAAAGGGGGTAAGAATTGGTGACTCTGTTTTTCTGGAAGTTTGGTTAAGTTTGGGTTTGGTTGGGTGGTTTTCATGCATGTTAGGGTAGCTTCGGGTGGAACCTTAACTTAGGTACTTGCATGGAAGTATTTTGTAGCCCCTAGCATGTTTGTTCGAGCATGTTACATGTTTTATGTGTTAGATTACTTGTTATGAAAAGGAGTGCTCGAAAATCTGGGTAAGATTATAATCGCCCTATTTTCTGTAAATTTGGATGAGATCAAAGTTTATGAGGATGTTATGACGCATGCTAGCTTAGGTTTTGTGAAACCTTTGATTTAAGTGCTTACATAGAAGTTTTATGAAGTTCCTAGCATTTTGTTTGGGCAAGTTTTATGTGTTATGAAGTGGGTTGCTTGCTATGAAGAAGGGTACTCGAAAATCTGGGGAAGTCCCGATTTTTCAGAAGGCTCGATCGATCGAGATTTTGGTCCCGATCGATCGAGCGAGGCAGAAGATTTAAAGCATGGTTTGAAATTCAGGGGCCGATCGATCGAAGGAATTTCCGATCGATCGGTAAAGTTCCTCAATCGATCGGTCAAAACATTTCGATCGATCGATCGAGGCAGAAAGTTGGGCACTGTTTATCATGCTTTCTCGATCGATCGAGACTTGGGTACCGATCGATCGAGAGAGGCAGAATCTTGGCAAATATTTTTAATTGATTTATTTTGAAGAATTTTGTCAATGGTTCTTGAAATGGTATCTAATATTATGTTGTACACTTGTGTAGCGCCATCACAGGTAGCCACACAACGCAGGGGATAGAGCCCTGCAACTGAAGATATTTTGGAAAGGTACATAAGCAACGTACGGGCACCCAACGGTAACGTGTATTACATGTTTGTCGATTTGACATGCGATAAATGCAAGTTTGTACATTATGAGTACGATACATGTTGTTATGCATTGTTGTTGCATATGTATGATGTGGAACATTTGGTGTGGATTCCATGAGTCACGGTTATCACAGTGATGATTTTAATGCTTACCGCTATAATACCGCTAAAAATGTGGAGCGAGGGGTGTAGGTCCGCTTGCACATGGAGGCGAGGTTTACCATACGAAGCGAGGATAGAAATACCGCTTGTATGAAGAAGCGAGGGAGGGGAGGACCGCTTGTTCTAAAGTTATGAAGCGAGGGGCATTAAAATACACTGATGATAAACTGACTAAGGATTGAAGTAAAGATTTAAGAAGTGAAGTTATGTCATGACATTTATTTAAAGAAACCATAATATCATATATTGATTTGATTATGAGTTATGGCACAGGGACAACCAAAATGGGCGTTTTAAATGCATTGGAATTCAGGAAGTATCCTATGCCTATGATTTATGCATTTATGCTTTATTCATATTATGTTGAATATGAACTATGATGTGCTCATGTGTTGGGGGTTGTCTTTGTAGGTGCTTTTGACATGGAGAACCATGGTTAGGGTTGATACGCTGAGCTGTAAGGAGTGCTACAAGATTAGCAGAACAGGAATTTCTTTCGTATAGTTTCTACAAAGTGTGGAGTAAAGCTATAGTTTCGTACCCTTTTGTTAGGAATATGTATAATTCCTTTTTGAACTTTTGGTACTGTAATCTCTTAAGCTCAGGATTATCAACACAACCTAATATTCTGATTTATGAATGACTAGTTCTCTTAATTGCACCTTAGAATCTTGTTTAGATAACGGGGTCTCACACAATACGGACATGACGACACTGATTTTCAAAATTTTCAGGATACGACACGGATGAGACACGCATGTATATTATATATATATAAATATATATATATATATATATATGTGTGTGTGTGTGTGTGTGTGTGTGTGTGTGTACCATCTTACAGATATTAAATTCACATTTTTAAATTCTAAAACCATGTAAAATCAATAAAAATATTCTTACCCAATTCAAGAAGAGTATAAATAAATGCATGTCACTGGAATTATCATAGTATCACTCATACTAACAACAGATGTCTATTATTTCAATTAAAATAAAATTTAACTTAACACGTCTAAATTTTATTTTAGCCACAAACTTTTTAAATTGTACAATTAACACCCAAAAGTGTCATTTCTATGTCGGACACGCACATCAGCCATGTCGACATGGGTGTCCGATTTTGAGGGGAGTGCCCGACACGGGTGTCCGATTTTTTTAAATAAAATTAAGGACACGCCATGTGGCATGTCCAACATGTGTCCGAGAAGTGTCCGTGTCCGAGAAGTGTTCGATACTGTACTAAGTGATTTTTAGGAGTGTCCGTGCATCATAGAATATATCTCTTCATTGTGAGTATGATGGCCCTGATGAGGTCACAATTGCTGATGGTACAGGTTTGCCTATTACACATATTGGTATTGCTTCTATTGGCATCCCTCGCTTAATTTTACATTATCTAATGTTTTTTGTGTTGCTACGGCTCGTCGGAATCTTTTATATGTCCATCAATTTACTAAAGCTAACAATGTCAGCATTGAATTTCATCCCTCTCATTTTATTGTGAAGGATCCACTCACGGGGGTGAATCTAATACGCGGATTATCACTTATAACATCCAACTCTCTTCGAATTCATCTCCACGGTCCTCACCAGTTGTTCACCTTGGAGTTCGGACATTTCTTAATCATTGGCATCATCGTCTCGGGCATCCACCTCTGAAGTTATGTTCTAGTGTAGTGAATTAAAATGTATTGCCTCTTACTAAGACAGTTGATCGTAATTTTAATTCTTGTGAAGTCATTAAGAGTGTGCAATTACCTTTCCATGACACCTCTTCACAAGTTCTTGCTGTTTAGAATTTATTTATGCTGATGTATGGGGACCTACAAAATTTGCTTCTATAGGTGGCCATCATTATTACTTACTTCTTGTGGACCATTTTACAAAATATTTATGGCTTTATCCAATTCAAGCAAAATCTCAAGTGGCCGCAATTTTTCCACTTCTTCATATAATGGTAGAACGTCAGTTTGGTGCAAATTTAAAATTTTCTATTCTGACAATGGTGGAGAGTTTCAGGGTCTTCGTCACTATTTTGCATTTAATGGCATTACTTGGTACACCACTGCACCACATACTCCACAACAAAATGGTACAGTTGTGCGTTGCCATTGTCATCTTGTCACCACTAGTCGAGCATTAATTCATCATGCTTCCTTGTTGCTTGAGTATTGGTCTTATGCACTTGAAACAACGGTCTACATCGGTGCTTCATGGATGCAACCCCTTTGAGGCCTTGTTTCACAAGCCGCCAAGCTATGTCGAATTACAAATATTTGGATGCTTATTCTTTCCATGGCTCAAACCATACTTTGCCCACAAGCTTGACTCTCCCTCAAGGTCGTGCTTATTTCTTGGATATTCTCTATCTCAAAGTGCCTATAAATGCTATGATTTATCATCTCGCCGATTATTTATCTCAAGGCATGTTCTTTTTTGTGAAGATCAACTCCCTCTTAAGCACTCTACCACGCATCACTCGGCTACCAATAATGAATCCAGTGGCCCCACAAGCAATATATGTTGCCCATCATCTGTATTTGTTCAGCCATCGTTGCCCACAACTACAAACAGGCTTCCAATTGCTACACAACCACAAACCACATCTAAGTCATCCAATTCTGTAGAATCTTTGTCTTATGATCCTCCATCACCACCTGATATACGATGAGTTCTCTCACCATATCGAACTCGTTACATGCGCACACACTCAATGAACAACATTTTTAATCCTAAACTTTCTCATCTTGTCACGAAACATCCATTACCATCGGATGGTGAGCCTGCTTTTGTCACTTTGGCTATGAAGGATTCTCACTGGCGAAATGCTATGTCAGATGAATTCAATGCTTTACTCCGCCATGGTATGTGGGAATTGGTTCCAGCCAACAATGCTTAATTGGGTGCAAATGGATCTTCCACATCAAACGTAAGTCGGACATTCTATTGAAAAATACAAGGTGCGTCTTGTTGCTAGAGGTTTTCACCAACGCCCTGACTTAGATTATTCTAAAACTTTCACTCCTATGGTCAAGCCAATTACTATTCGCATGGTTCTCTCACTTGCTCTAATGCATAACTGGTCTATTCGTCAATTAGACGTAAGTAATGCGTTTCTTCATGGAACTCTTTCTGAGGTTGTCTACATGAAGCAACCACTGGGCTTCACTGATCTTAATCAGCCTTCCCTTGCATGTTGCTTGTTCAAATCTCTCTATGCCCTAAAACAAGCACCCCGCGAATGGTATCGATCACTTAGCTCATCTCTCATCTCCTTTGCGTTTGTTTAATCTAGTTCTGATATGTATTTATTCTCCACCATCGTGAAACCACACATTTGTATTTGCTTGTTTATGTTGATGATCTTGTACTTAAGAGTAACGATGATGAACTTCTCACCACCATAATCAATTATCTCAGTACCATTTTTGCTATCAAAGATCTAGGCTCCTTGTCATACTTTCTTGGTGTTGAGGTTATTCCTTGTCATGAGGGCCTTCTTATTTCGCAACACAAATGTATTCGAGACATTTTACAATGCCACAAGATGGATGGCGGATGACCTCTAACCACACCCATGGCGACAACTGGTATTGTTTTCAATAGCTCGGCTGCATCTTGTGAAATCAAGCAATATCGTAAGGCCATTGGTGAGCTCCAATATCTTGCATTGACATGCCCTGACATAGCCTTTGCTATAAATCGGCTTGCCCAGTTTGCTGATCACCCGACAGTTGACCACTGGAGTGTCGTCAAACAAGTTTTTCGTTATCTAAAGGGCACAGTTTCACACGACATTCTCTTTAGACGAAACTCAGCAGCTACTGTAATTGGCTATTCCGATGCCGATTGGGCGGGAAATCATCTGGATATGACATCAACCTCGGCATACATTATGTTCCTTGGCTCGAACCCAATTGCTTGGAGCTTTCATATACACAAAGGCTTTATCCAGGTCATCCACAGAAGTTGAATATCGTGTGTTAGCAGCTGCATCTTAGATTTGTTGGCTACAGAACCTATTTAGTGAGTTATTGTTACCACTCAAGAAATCTCCTATGATTTACTGTGATAACATTGATGCGACCTTCTCTCACTTCATACGGTCATGCACTCTTGCATGAACACCTATCCATTGGCATACACTTTGTTCTTGATCTTGTGGCCAAGGGACTTCTTTGTGTGTCGCACATTAGCACCCATGATCAACTAGCTGATTTACTCACAAAAACCATCACTCGCCGACTCTTTCAGCTACTTCGGTCCAAAATTGCCATTGCAGATGCAACACCAATTTTGAGGGGGTGTATCACAGAGATTGGATAAGTATCCTCATCTCCACATCTCCTAGTTTGAATTTCAAATCATAGTATATATTCTTAGTTATTGTAATCCCACGATACTAGCCAAATCCAATGATAATAGCTTATTGGGATTTCTTGCTGATATGATGTAGTTGCATATATATTTGTAGTGAGCTTTTAATAAAACAATTCACTTCAACATCAATTTTAAACTCTTATACTATGTGATGTCCGGAAATTAATGGTGATAATCCCGGAGTGGTAATGATCCTTAATGGATTTTAATTGTGGCAATTATGAATTGATTACGGTGTGGGACTCCCGAGGATTTTAAATCCGGTATTTGGGGTTGTGGGATCCAATGGTTGAGATTGTATTCTCATCGTGGTGATAAACCTTGGAATTGGGTCTTTGGTTGGATCTGGGGTGCTTTGATTTGGGGCTGGTCATGGAATTGATGAGTGAGAGATAATTATTGAACACAATTGATTTTATTGAGTCACGATGTATCTGTGGAGGACTCGGGATTTTTGAGCCTTGGTACTATATATACCAAGTGGACTCGGTTTTCACGCATTTTCTCCTCTCTCTTCTCTCTCTCACACGCCTAAACCCTCTCCCATTTCCCATCTTTTCTCCTATGGTAAGAAGATCAATGGAGGCTCGACTTGGGGGCGGAATTTCTCGAAGAAAAGTTGGTAATCTTCTTCCCCTCGTCTTTATCTTCGTATTGATTATGATTTTGTGGTGTTTGGTTAAGTGTAAGGTTGGGATTGAGTTTTTAAAATTTTAAAGATTTTTGGGTTGGAATGTTTAAAGGGGTGTTTTTGTTGAGGATTATTGGTATTTTGGGTGTTAGGATTGTTATCATGGGGGTTTGGCTTATAAAACATCATTTTTGGTTGTTTCAGAGCTCGCCGATAGATCGGGATATGGGCTCGATCGATCGCACGTAATTTGTAAAATTGGACGACGATGAACAGTGCGCTCGAACGATCGAGCAAAGTTGCCGATCGATCGAGAAGGTCCGGCGATCGATCGAGATGGTTGCTCGATCAATTGAGCAAGGATGTTTTTCGAGCATAATTTTTCTGGGGCTCTCGATCGATCGAGCACATTTGGCCGATCGATCGAGATGCCCTGTTTTATGGTATATATTGTTTTGTTGTTGGGGAATCGATGCATGCTTCGCCCGGGGTCTTTTAAAATGGTTAATCGTCATGGATTGATGATATAATTGGGGATTGTGAACGTGCTTGGGCACATGGTTGCATGCTCATAAATAATTGTGGGTTATTTTATGTGTTGCACATAATTCATCGGGTCACGGGACTAAGGCAAGGTTTGATTCGGACTACAGAATTATAAGGTACGTATAACGTACGAGCATAGTCTTTTATATTATTACAACTGTGAAATGCATGATATACTGTTAATGCAATAAATTGGTAAGTACTGCAAATTATATGGTGCCTCTACGGAGCGAGCAAGGTTGAGATGTAGTCGCTATGGAGCGAACATCGGTTATGATGCCGCCACTATTGGGCGTGCGAGGTAACGAAACTGTGGAATTAGCGGTTAGATATATGGAATATCTGCACTCATTATTTAATGATTTGATTTATTGATTATGGCATTATTATTGGGGAATGGATGAGTTAATCAATGTAATGATTAACTAGCTTTTGGAGATTTTATGGTTTGGTTTCTGTGAGAACAGAGCACAAGGGATCCGTATGATGATGACACTATTCAGGGATTGTCTTTTAAATTCACCGCTTTACATTCTGTAAATTATGTAATGTGATACTGTGATTATTGGAATGGTGGTATTGGTATGCTCACCCCGTGTGGGGGTTTTCTCTGTTGGGGCAGGTGGAACAGGTACAGCGATAGCTCCGGAGTTGAGATCGAGCTATGTATTGGAGGTACTTCCAGGATTGAGGTACCGGTGCCGGTATTGAGTAGAATACTTTATACAGTAAATACACATTCACTCCTTTGATGCTCGCAAGTGAGCACCACTATACGTGTATATGGTTTGTATAAAAAGGCAAGGGCCTTTTTCCTTTCATTCATGTGTTGCATGCAATTAACTAAAGGAATTACAAAATGAATTGAGAACATGTTAGTGTATTATAGGGTGCATGCTATGTAAATGGATATATATTGGGGAAAATTGGACATTGTCATGGGAACATGCAAGCAATTTTATAGATGTTATATTATGCTATGGTTGCATATGGTTTTTCCCCCTGATTACATGGTTGTATGCACTAAATACATGGGTTAATACACTAATAGCGGGTTAAGGGTACGGGGTCCTTACATTAGTGGTATCAGAGTACTGGTTTGCTCCTTGGGGCTGTTGAGGGCCTAGGAACATGTTGGTGGAAACGGGTAGCACATATATATGCATGATGGTAGTTAGTGTTGTGTGACACAACTATTGTGCTTATGTGCGTTTATGAAATGGGATTGTAAAGGGAATGTGCTTTTTCTAAACATGGTGGTTGCAAGGATTGTCTGGAATACGATGGATGACATTAATGGTAATGTTTGGCGCTTGATGTAATAAGTGCTAAGGAATCTGATTTTGTAGGAAAATCAGGGAATAAAAAAGTAGATATGCTGACTGAGGACAGGAAATGGTGGATAATGGAACATGCAATGGCATAATCTGGTATGGTTACCCTATGATTATGGATACATGTATGTGCAGTTACACATGAGTTATTGTGCTTGCAAAGGTATTGCAATTCTGGTATGTCGAAGCGAGGGGTATCATATAGCGATGAAGGATATTTGCCGCTAATATTTAGAAGCGAAGAAGACGTCGATGTCATATAGCGAGAGATATCATGCCACTGGTTATATATGGCGATGGTTCATGCCACCGGACATATATACTGATGATTCATTCCGCTAATCTATGGCGATGGTTCATGCCGCCGGATATATATATAGCGATGGTTCATTCCGCTAATTCTATGGTGATGGTTCATGCCGCCGAATATATATAGCGATGGTTCATTCCGCTAATTCAATGGCGATGGTTCATGCCGCCGGATATATATAGCGATGGTTCATGCCGCTAATTCTATGGTGATGGTTCATGCCAGTTGATATATATAGCGATGGTTTATTCCGCTAATTCTATGGCGATGGTTCATGCCGCCGGATATATATAGCGATAGTTCATTCCGCTGATTCTATGGCAAGGGTTCATGCCGTTGATTATGTAGCGATGTTTCATTCCGCATATTCTACGGCGAGGTTCATGCTGCTGATTATGTTGCGATGTTTCATTCCGCTGATTCTATAGGGAGGGTTCATGCCACTGATTATGTAGCGATGTTTCATTCCGCTGATTCTATAGATGTGTTTCATGCCGCTGATTCTATAGCGAGGGCTCATGCCGCTGATTTTATTGCGATGGGTTATGCCGCTATGTACATAGCACGGGATTGTTCCGAATTCGAGCGATGGGTGCTGATTGCGTACCGCTGTTGGGTGATGAATACATGTATGCCGCTATCTTGTTAGCATGAGTTATGGTATATTGCTATTTTGTTAGCGATATTGTGGATGTCATGTATTGACATGTACCGTCACGGGATGAGGATGATATTCTGGATGTCATGTATTGACATGTACCGTCACGGGTTGATAATATTATTGTGGATGTCATATGTTGACATATACCGTCACAGGATGACGATGACATGGTGGATGTTCTATGTGGACGTGTACCATCGTTAGGATGAAAAATACATTTAAGTGTATATATTTAGTCGTATGGTTGGAGTGCCGATGGTGGGCACAAGGTGGTGTCTGCGTCATCGGTTGACAAGATCATTATGCAGAGCACATTTGCTCGACGAATAAATGGATGAGCCGTACAGGTAAGTGTACCACAACACGTATTTGAGGTAAATATTTTACGAGTAGTGGTACCTTTGGGTATACTCGTTGGGATGGCTATATCCAAGTGACTGGTGGTAGGAGTAGTTATTGAGGAAACTACTTGCATATACCGATGTGACGTATGGTGGACATGGTCACACCCACACATGAAGGTGTGGAATAAATCCTAATGGATTAGGATTGCATTATGGTTGAGTAATGACACCGGGATGTCCGTTGTGCATTGGTGTTAGAGAAATATTGGGTGATGACCCACTACTCTAATTGATGGTACGGTATGGTATACCGGGGTGGAACGTATGATACGTTGTTAGGTTTAGTATAAACCTAAGAAGGCAGCGATCTGCTAGCCATGTATTGTTGCAGTGTTATAGTGAGCTTGTTGTAGCCATTATACTGCTTGTTGGAACCAAGTTTGGTAAATCGTATGACGATACGATGAGGGTTTATGGTGGGCACGTGTAATCACTATGTTGCATGAGGTTTGAGGCAGGGAATACCTCACGAGGACATTTATACGTTAAATGTTTTGAGGGACTTGTACTGGGACAAGCTCAATTTTGTTGGGAATACAACGTGAGTGTCAACAAGTCGTTGTTAGTGCTGGTTGAGAATCCTTGCATATGGAATGCAATGGGAGACGCAATCGGAATTGTGGGATATAGTTAGTGGGGTGAAACTACTATTTGATTGTATCTCTTGGAGAGATTTGGAGCATACTGTCATGGAGACAGCTGGTATTGGTCGAGGGTTGATTGTGAATCAGCCGTGGTAAGCATTACTGGTGTTGGACTGGTAATGACTTTAAATTTTCGGTGAGACGTACAAGGAGACGTCTCTGGGGAGATGCTCGAGGATGTGGAGTACTATGGTATTAGTATAGAGTATCGTTAGAATGGGTATACGTCGTGTATACGGATTTTGGATTGGTGATAGTGGCTAGGATGCACTATTCTGAACCAATTGTGTATGTATTGGTTCCGAGATACATTTTGGTATAAATATATCCAAATTTCCGAATGGTGGTTCGAGGTTGGAGGGTATGGGTTCATGACATTTTCCTTGTGAGGAAGACGGTATTGATATACTTACCTATTAGAATCTTTGGGAGATTTGTTGAGTCGGTTTGCGTGGTGTTGATGTTGGGATCACACCATTAGTTGTTGGTTCGTCAATCACCATCCTCCACTGGGTGAGAATAACTGAGGATTGACAGTTGTATATGGGGCTTGTGGGTATGATTTGAGATACTCGAGCCGAGTGCACTGAGTATGCATGTGGTGTTGGTGCTTAGGCATGTATACGTGTGTGTATACGAATGCCAGGATTTTTGTACCTGTCGAGCATTTTATTAGTATGCTTGGATGAATGAATCTCTGGTGAGAGATTGTGGCATCTTGAGATTGGTAATCTCAATGGCACAATTGATTCTGAGGAATGATAGTGAGGTCCGATTGACTCCCTTGAGGAGGTTGTGGCCATAGTAGTTCATTACTGAGTAATTTGAGCATCAATGTGTTAGTATTGTTGAATCCTAGGGTAAACGAGGAATGGCAGGGGTTCAATCTGTTGGGTGTCGTTGTCGAGAACAGGTGGCGAGAATGCAAATCGATTTTTCTCGCATGTCCTCTATAGAAACTTGAGACCTTGTGGAGTCTCGATGGCGTGTTTGGACCAAGATATGATTTCTTGGAACACACAGATGTTGTATATGTGGAGATGTGTTTTTTGTTGAGCGGTGGCCGTGAGTTGCCCGATCCGAGTGGTGCAGTGGTGCAACTACTCCTTTGATGGAGATGGATTTGGAGAACGGAAACCAGGTTTAGTTTGTGTGTACTGTTGTATATTAGGGGTCTCCGTCCTAACGATGTGTGTTTGACATCATAGACTAAGCGGTGGAGATATCATGGAAGTGATATCTACTTTGGAATCAGGGATGATTCGAGTAGCTAGCAGTTACGGTTGACTGACTGCTTTTGGGTGGTTAGCATCGAGGTATACTGACGTCCTTTTGAGATTGTGATGGTTTGGGAGGTTTACTCCATTCTAGAGATTGGTGCGAGGTCGGTGTTCTCGCAGTTGGTGTATCATTTATGATGTGTTCATAATTTAACGATGTGGATCCGATTGGATTGTGTGGTCTCGGTGATACGTGGAGTACGTCCCGCGCAAATTTCGAGGACGAAATTTTATTGTTGGGGGATAATTGTGATGTCCGGAAGTTAATGGTGATAATCCCGGAGTGGTAATGATCCTTAATGGATTTTAATTATGGCAATTATGAATTAATTGTGGTGTTGGGACTCCCGAGGATTTTAAATCCGGTATTTGGGGTTGTGGGATCCAAGGGTTGAGATTGTATTCTCATCGTGGTGATAAACCTTGGAATTTGGTTTTGGTGGGATCTGAGGTCTGGGTGCTTTGATTTGGGGCTGGTCATGGAATTGATGAGTGAGAGATAATTATTGAACACAAATGATTTTTATTGAGTCATGATGTATTTGTGGAGGACTCGGGATTTTGGAGCCTTGGTACTATATATATCAAGTGGACTCGGTGTTCGGGCATTCTATCCTCTCTATTCTCTCTCTCACAAGTCCAAACCCTCTCCCCTTTCCCATCTTTTCTCCTATGGTAAGAAGATCAATGGAGGCTCGACTTGGGGGCGGAATTTCTCGAAGAAAAGTTTGTAATCTTCTTCCCCTCGTCTTTATCTTCGTATTGATTATGATTTTGTGGTGTTTGGTTAAGTGTAAGGTTGGGATTGAGTTTTTTTAAATTTTAATGATTTTTGGGTTGGAAGGTTTAAAGGGGTTTTATGGTGTTTTTGTTGAGGATTATTGGTAATTTGGGTGTTAGGATTGTTATCCCTGAGGGTTTTGGCTTATAAAACACCACTTTTTGGCTGTTTCGGAGCTCGCCGATCGATCGGGATATGGGCTCGATCGATCGCGCAGTAATTTGTAAAATTGGACGACGATGAACAGTTTGCTCGATCGATCGAGCAAAGTTGCCAATCGATCGAGAAGGTCGGGCGATCGATCGAGTTGGTTGCTCGATCGATCGAGCAAGGATGTTTTTCGAGCATAATTTTTCTGGGGCTCTCGATCGATCGAGCACATTTGGCCGATCGATCGAGATGCCCTGTTTTATGGTATATATTGTTTTGTTGTTGGGGAATCGATGCATGCTTCGCCCGGGGTCTTTTAAAATGGTTAATCGTCATGGATTGATGATATAATTGGGGATTGTGAACGTGCTTGGGCACGTGGTTGCATGCTCATAAATAATTGTGGGTTATTTTATGTGTTGTACATAATTCATCGGGTCACGGGACTAAGGCAAGGTTTGATTCGGACTACGGAATTATAAGGTACGTATAACATACGAGCATAGTCTTTTATATTATTACAACTGTGAAATGCATGATATATTGTTAATGCAATAAATTGGTAAGTTACTGCAAATTATATGGTGCCTCTACGGAGCGAGCAAGGTTGAGATGTTGTCGCTATGGAGCGAACATCGGTTATGATGCCGCCACTATTGGGCGTGCGAGGTAACGAAACTGTGGAATTAGCGGTTAGATATATGGAATATCTGTAATCATTATTTAATGATTTGATTTATTGATTATGGCATTATTATTGGGGAATGGATGAGTTAATCAATGTAATGATTAACTAGCTTTTGGAGATTTTATGGTTTGGTTTCTGTGAGAACATGAATAGCACAGGGGATCCCGTATGAGGATGATCCTATTCAGGGAGTGTCTTTTAAACTCACCGCTTTACATTCTATAAATTATGTAATATCATATTGTGATTATTAGAATGGTGGTATTGGTATGCTCACCCTGTGTGGGGGCTGTCTCTTTTGGGGCAGGTGGAACAGGTATAGCGGATAGCTCCGGAGTTGAGATCGAGCTATGGATTGGAGGTACTTCCAGGATCGAGGTACCGGTGCCAGTATTGAGTAGGGTACTTTATACATAAGGGGTTTTATTTGCTCGCTTATTAATCATTGATCTGTTCTGCGTATAACATGCTGTGTTGACAGCTTCTGCCCAAAGTCTCTGCGAAATACCTGATTCTGCAAGCATAGTTCGCGCAGCTTCTTTCAAAGTGCGGTTCCTACGCTCAGCAACTCCGTTTTGTTGAGGGGTTCTTGCAGCAGAGTACTCGTGTTTAATACCAAGGTCATCTAGATATGATTCGAGTGATTGATTGGTAAACTCAGTACCTTTATCACTATGAATTCTATCTATCTCACACGATTTCTCGTTTTGGAGTCTTTTCAGTAGTTTGATCAGCTTTGGAGTAGCCTGATCTTTGCGACTTAGAAACAGGACCCACGTAAAACTGAGAATAATCGTCGATTAACACTAGGGTATACTTCATTCCCCCTAGACTTGTTACTGGTATAGGACCGAAAAGATCCATATGCAGCAACTCTAGGCACCGAGAAGAAGATTTACTCCCTTTGTTCTTAAAGGAGGATCTGATTTGCTTACCAAGTTGGCATGCTGCACATATTTTGTCTTTTGAGAACTCTATTTGAGGCAGTCCAATAACTAGATCAAGTTTATGCAGACTGGCAATAGTTTTAAATTTAAATGACTCAACCGTTTGTGCCAAAGCCAATTTTTGGAAGTATTCAAGGCAGCAAAGCAAGTAGACGAAGTAGGCTGATTTAGGTTCCAATCAATCTTATATGTGTTCTCATGCCTTCTTCCTACAAGTAATACACTCCATCAATAGATTTGATTGTGCATGAGTGCTGGTTGAATTCCACAGAGTGACCATTGTCACAGAGTTGACTGATGCTAATCAAGTTATAACATAAATTTTCAACCTACAGAATATCTTTAATAATAATGTTACCGTAGGATAATCTTACCCTTACCCATGGTTCTACCTTTCGCATTGTCTCCAAAGGTTATTCTAGGTCCGGCGGTGTCCACCAATTAAGACAATAAGCACGCATTTCCTGTCATATGTCTAGAACATCCGCTACCCAGAAACCACCCTGAGCTCCGAACTTGATGAATTCTAGCTTTCTGCAATTAAAGCGATAAAACGATTGGTACCCAATCCTACTTGGGTCCAAACAGGATTTGTCCTTTCGGGACCCACACTTGTATAACCCTGAATTATTTGGGTCTGTGTGTGTCCTGAAACGTGTGTGCATTAAATGATAACGATGTTCTTGGGTGATATGTGTGATACTGAGTGTATGCGTGTTGTTTAGGTTTTTGGTTTATGTTTGGAAGCATATATCTCTTTGGACAGGCATATAATTATAGTACCAGTTGGGTTTTACCTCTCGAGTGGCCTGACCTACGGGATTATGTTTATTTCTAAACTTTTGCCCTGGTCTAGCTTTCTCTTTTGGCTCAACATAACCGATACCTTTGTGTGATGCCCGTTCCTTGATGAGTGTTGGCTCAACAGATTCCTTAACCAACTCACTTGATTCATATACTGTGCTTGATCTTACAAAATTCATTGTTTGAATCTTGTTCCTTTCTAGACACAGTTGAGATTTGATGCCAGATGAGTTACTATCATTGTTAGAGTAGCCTATACCGGTAAGATCACCAGCAAGCCTTATTGACTCAAGCATTTCATCTTTTCTGGCAGTAGATGCATTCCATGTGCGAACCTAGCTTAATGAGTTTCTGGTGTGCACATGTTGCTTCATCCCTTTCTTTCTCGAGCCGACTTACTTTTTCCCTAAGCTTTTCAACTCATTTGATTGTTCACAATCAAGTTTGTTGTTTTGCTGTTCTGTTGGGACTGGTTGTTCGGTCTTATAATTCTCGAAGGATTCATACAACATCTGATACTCATTAATCATGTCCTGCAATACATTAGTGAGTTCATTATGTGTAAATTCAGAGAGATTCGAATCAGTTACCTCACAGTCATCGTTGGCCATTAAGCAGTGAACTTCATCCTCTTCACTCTCACTGGATGAGCTGGTAGACTTTTCTGATTCAGACTCTGAATAAGCCCATTTGCTCTTGTTCTCTTCAGCCACCAGTACTTTCTGTTCTCTGTCCCTTCTGGATGATCTTCTACTCTCCTTTGACTTTCTATAGTCCTTGGATCCTCACTTTTGATCATCTTTCTTTGGTTTAGTACAGTCAGCGATAAAATGTCCTGCCTTAAGACAGTTGAAGCATACACGATCATCATCATCTGATCTATTTTTGAAGTTATGCTTCTTTGGATAAGATTGATAGGCCTTTTGACTCTTCTTCATAAACTTTCCAAATTTTTTGACAAACAACACCATTGCATCGTTGCATATTTGTTCAGGAGTCATTTCTGTTGTGGTAGGCAGAGCTTCAGATGCAGTAAGAGCTTTGGTTGGTTGACTGGTGCTGGGTTCATCTTCAATCCGAATCCCTAGTTCAAACTCATATGCTTTTAAGTCAGCGAAATAAATCATGTAGATCTATCTTGTTTCAGTCTTTGGATTCTCTCATAGCAATCGTTTTTACATCCCATTCTCTTGGGAGACCTCTCATGACCTTTAGAGTGATTTCCCTGTTGGATAGATCTTTACCAAGGCTATTGAGTTCATTTATTATTCTAGTTACTCTTTCATCATATTCGCTGAGAGTCTCTCCCGACATCATTTTGATGTTTTCAAACTTCTGTAGGGCGACAGTGAGCTTGTTTTCCTTGGTTTGATCATTTCCTTCGCATAGCTGAGCAATCTTTTCCCAGATGTCCTTTGCAGTGGGACACATTTTGATCTTGTTGAACATATTTTTGTCCAGAGTTTTGAACAATATGTCTCCCCTTCTTCCTTTTCAGGAAGGTTACACTAGAAGAATTTGGTTTACACTTTACAGTATACAACCTTATTAGGCACTCACACAGCTTGGCCTAAACTCCTAGCAATCACAAATCCCTAATTTGTTTACAATGATTTCTATGGACAGTCACACAAATATAATATGTTTGGCTTCGAGTGTTCTTCGAGCAGCAGACTCAGTTGTAGTTAATCTGTCAAGATTACAGTTGTAGTTCTTTTCTGCTCTTGCTGAAACTTCAGAGAATATCAATGAATTGATTTGCTTTGATGTTGATGTTTTCCTTTTGTTTGATTGAATAGTTCAGCTAACCTCTTCATTCTTCACTTGGACGTATTTATAGACAGTGGTCTAACGACAACTTTTCTGTATTAGGAAGAGATCAGCTTTCCAAATTCTGATTGTCTTCTTTCCTATTTGTTAAGCAACGGCTCTTTTATTCTGACGCTAATGGTGGAGAGATGTAGCAGCGTACGCCGCTCTGTTGTACCTTTGTCAGAATAGGTTATACTTGTTTTGTCTTGTTGCTTTGTGCTCTTGCTGGATGGTTAGACATATGATGGCTTTCTTCTTTCAATTGGTCTTTCATTCTTATGTACTCAGTAGAGGTCTGTCCAATAGTTGTCCATCCAGTTGGTGTTTGTCCGGCATCCGGTAGATGTCTGTCCAGTAGATGTTCATACAGTTGGTGTCCATCGAGTTAATGTCCATCCGGTATATGTTAGTTCAGTAGGTGTCTGTCTGGTAGATGTTCATCTGATAGATGTCCATCCTAGTTGACTGTCCATTAGGTAGATGTTAGTCCAGTAGGTGTCTATCCGGTAGATATTCATCCGGTAGGTGTTTGTCACCCGGTAGGTGTTTGTCACAAGTTGATGTACATCCGTTAGATGTTAGTCCAGTAACATCCGTTAGATGTTAGTCCAGTAGGTGTATGTCCGCTAGATGTTCATCCGGTAGGTGTTTGTCACCCGATAGGTGTCTGTCACCAGTTGATGTCCATCACCCGGTAGATGTTTGTCACCACCAAAACTTAGAAATGTTTTCCCAACAATTTCCCCCTTTTTGGTGATGACAAAACTTAGTACTGGAGACTCTTGCTTGATCATATGAACAGCAACTTCTGTTAAGACTTAGAGACAAAACAAGAGTAGACTTTGCAATTTGTTAGAATAGATAAGCAGATTACAAGTAGTAATCAAACTGAGCCAATGAAGGAATATCATTTTTATATAAAATGAATTCTGATTACATGGTACATCTTACAAATTACATAGAACATCTTACAAGTCATACAACAGACCTATTTCTATAATTTATCCAAATGGAGAAACATAGCCAGTACGGAATGATCCGAGCCAGCTAGTTTCAGGGTTATTGACAAAGGGAGGGGGAGAGAAAGTGCATACAGAGAGGCTTTAGAACCGAGAAAGACCTAGAAAGCTATCATTATCTTCAAAGTAGTCATCTGTTCATTTGACAAGATCTATGTCTTCAATGAAAATTCTCTGTCTTCCCCCTTTTTGTCATCAGCACCCAAGCATCTGCTGTGCCAAATTCCAGGCTGGTGGAGAACACCAGGGCTGGTCGAAGAAGCTGGAGCTAGCAGAGGTGGGTTAGATAAGTAATCAACCCATGTAGGGTTGATTTAGATAAGTAATGAACCCATGAATGTGTTGTAGAAACAGGTGCAAGACTAGTAAGAATAACAGTGAAGAGGTGCATGATTGAATGAGTTGATTTAGAGAACTAGCATGCTATTTATAGTGAAAAACTAGCAAGTTGCAGTATGAAAGGTCATGTCATGCGTAATGAAGTGTAGATAAAGATGAATAATGAATTGACAACACTATGAATATTTATGATAAACAGATAATGTTAAACACAAAAAGACAATAAAGTTACTGTTTTCTTCCAACCAATGCTGGGAGTAGTCACGGACGGAGGGTGGAGTGTCAGCATGAGGTTGTCTGGGACTGTGGGACCTTTGCTGGGAGGGAGGTCTTGAACGACTGGATGCTCCAGCTGCAGTAGATGAGCGATGAGCTGGATTCTGTTCTCGTTGGGTCAGAGGAGCAGGTCTGCTGGACTCGGGCAATCTTCGAGCAGTTTGAGGAGCAGCTGGTAGGCTGTTGCTCAAGTCTTGGATCTGTGAAGCAAAGGTCACCTGTGATATGGTTGATTATTACGCGTTTTTATGCTATGATTTGTAATGGTTTTCGTGTTGATTCTTGAATTATTTTACGTTTTATGGTATATATTTCTATATTTCAGGAATCAATGTTGAAATTCATAAAAGGTGAAGAAATCAAGCAAAAATGATGAAAAAATGAATAAAGTTGAAGAAAAGAGGAAAAAACCAGAATCCAAGACACATGTTGCTCATTTACTCCTCATATTACTATATGTTCTAGCCAGGTTTTGGAAATGTGGTCCATATAAAAGTTGTATAACTTTCTCTTATCTTCGCGTGGACAGCTGATTCATCAAATTTGGAGTTTGTATGAGAAAGTTACGGCCAAAATACGAAACTCAGCCAGAAGCTGAAAAAGGCGAAGAAACTTACTGTGAAGCTCGATCGATCGAGAGAGGATTTCCTGATCGATCGAGAAAGGCTGAAAAAAGCCACGAAATTTCTACTGTCCAGCTCGATCGATCGACCCCTCTATCCCGATCGATCGCCCAGAGTTTTGAAAAATATGGAAACTTGATTTCTTGCCTTCCAAGTTGGATTTTATTCCATCCTCCTAGCCTCCAACCCTACATAGCTCGAATTTATTAGCCAAAAAGGAGGAAAAAAATCAGATTTTAACCTAGGGTATAGCCTCCATACACCCATTCACCATCCAAACCACACGCCTCCTTCACACTCCTTCACCCTAATTCAACCTCATGCCAATTCCTTCACTCCACCACACGTAAAAACCTCCACCAATCTTCCACTCTTCTTCCAACACTCATCACCATCATCCACCATCACCACTTCACCCTAGGATTTGGAACAACCCAACAAGGCGATAAAAAGAGACGATCGAGAAGGAAGCAAGAGAAGGAGCGAGGATCTACAACCGAAGTCGACATCGGGAGTTTATTCTTGTCTTTTAATATTAGTTTTGATTTGTTTTGATATACTATGTTGAACTAATTTATTTATCGAGGCTAGGCGAATCCTTTGTTATGAACCTTCGATTTGATGATTTAATGATTGAATTCTTATAGTTCTTTGCATATGTTTTATGTTCTTCATGCTTTTAGAGGATTGATCACCTTTGAATAATGTTAGTATCGTAATTGAGATCGATAGATGATTTTACTGATACTGAATAAATAACTCATACCATGGATTTAAGACCGAGATCGAGAGATGACGTCAAATACATGTGTGATAGCCATAGATTCTAGTAATTGAAAGCTATGAGTTTTCATGGATCTTATGCAACATTGAATCGTTAAATAAGTGAACGAGAGTTACTTACTACAATTCGGTGTTAGGTTTAATATAGCTCGAGAGAGTGTATTAGATAAATTGGGAGAACTCGTCACCTTAGAAATATTTTATTATTCAATCGAGAATTGTAGGGAATTGCATTGGTGAGCCAAAGTCTCGGATAATCTTCTCTAGTGGATTTTTCTCGTTTACTTTTATTGACTTGGTTGGATTAGTAGTTTATTTTAATTAATTAGTCATTAATTATAAATTAATTTCATAGGTTAAATATAGTTAAAAGACATCTTATTTGGTACTTGCTTGTTAGTCCCTGTGGGTTCGACAATCCATATCTTCCTATCTATACTAAAACTTGACACCGTGCACTTGCGGTCTAAATCGCTAGATTGGAATTAATTGTTTAAAATAAAAGCGATCAAGTTTTTGGCGTCGTTGCCGGGGACTAACTTTAGTAATATCATACGAGAAGCTTTGACTGTAATTTAACCAATTTTTTTTTCTTCTTTGTATATATTTATAAAAAAAAAACTATATTTAATTGTTTTATTTGTTTTCCTTGTGAGGTACTTGTGATGCTTCATCAACAAGTCTTCACAAGATTTGCCCAACAATATTCAGAGCCGTTTTATGCAGCGTGGGGAAGATTCAATGAATTGGCAGACACATTCCGATATCACAACTTTTCGAACTATTCTCTTCTGCAATATTTCTTCAAAGGTTTGGATGCACAGACACGAGAATGGGTATTGAGCGGAGCACTGGCAACTGGAAGTCCTTTGGTTGAAAGAGATGAAGATAGTGTATTGCACCTGTTCAATGATATGGTGGACTTCGATCATCACTGGCATTGTGATCCTTCACTACAAGGTTGGAGTCACCAATACCCACAGGAGCCTCACTACCCTATTGATACGCCACAACCATTTGAACTTCGCGAAGAGAGGAGAGATAGTTCTGCAAATATCACAACTCAGTTAGAGGATACTTTAGTGAGATTCATGGCATCAACTGAGAATAGTTTGGAGTGCCAAACCAACTCTATGCGCCACCTGGAGCAGCAAATGGTGGTCCTTATGGAAACAATTTCAACTAGCTGCCAGGAGGAAGAGACGAGAGCTACAAATCAAGAGGTGACAAAATCGAGTTTGGTTATATGATGATGATCACTCAACCAACCAAGTTTGGGGGAGTGATCCTCCTAGTGTGGAAGATTCAAAGGAACTTGAGCCTCTTCAAGAGATTGAGCTTACTTCAGAGATGTTATCCGAGGAGTTCCCATGTGAAGATGAGTCGAATGTGATGTTGGAGAAGGAAGAAACTTTCGAAGATTCCGATTTGAGCCCATCTATGGAGACATGTTCTATGCATATGTGGATCCATATTTTCCGTCGATGCCAACTTCACCGCACTACATCCTCCAAGATAAGAAGCAAAGTCAAGAATCATTCTCCCATGCCTACCACTTTAAGACGAATGTTGTTGAAGCGACGAGCGTACACTGCTACAATCTTGCCAATCTTGAGGGCATACTGAATGAAGACCCATTAGTGGTATCATACGATACTTACTATGGGCGGCAGCCGCTCTTTGATGGTTGCTTCTGATGGTCAAGCCGAAGACCAAAAATCAGCGCTTCTTGGGAGGCAACCCAAGCGTATCCTTTTGTTATTTAGTTTTGTTTTATTTTTCAGTTTTCATTTTAGTTTTGTTTATCTCTCAAGTCGAATATTTTACCATATGCATTCTTCTCTTGCTAGGTACTTGGTTGGAGCGATGAACCCCTACAACAGTGGAGCTTTCAAAAGCAAATCTTCCTCAACCCTCATGCAAGCGTCTTGATCAGGGGAGTTCACTGTTTCCCTTTTGATTCTTTTAAACATTGAGGGCAATGTTTGATTTATGTTTGGGGGAGTAGTAGCTTGCATGTTTTACTTGTTTTAACCACTTGTTGTGTGCTTATATAACACTTGAATCGTTCGATTATTATGAGCTAAAATTTTTTTTTTTTATGATTTCAAACTTGAAAAGAATGAATTATAGTAGTGACTATTCAATGAGGATTTTGATCTCACTATGCATATGAACTTGATTTGTGATTGGACTTGTACATGAATATCCTAATTTGAGTTAGCATGTCAAGAATGAGGAATACATTGAGCACAATGAGTCATGATCTTGTGGATTGCATGTTGAATAGTGATAATTGTTGTGAACTTGATGATTTGTCTTGAGCATCTTAGAGTTATCCTAGAACTTATTTGATGATGACACTTTGAGGCGAAATTTTATAGTTACAAACTCGACTTGGAAATGATCTAGGCGATCTTTGACACGTTTGAGCCTTTCAAGCTTACCTAGTCTATATCAATCCCTAGTGTCCCATTTGAGCTTTATTGAAAAAAGAATGGTATATGCATTGCATATAATTAGACCCCATTCGACATTCTTGGCAAACTCATTATACTTACCCTTATTTGAGCCTAAATGAAAAAGTTATCCTTACCCTAAGAGAGTATAATGAATTCCATTCGATGCACGTAAATTGTTATATCCTTGATGAGCTTATTGAAAAATATTGATGAATGAGAAAAGACAAAGATAGACAAAGAGCCTTGAAAAGAAAAAAATAATAAACATATAAGACCCAAAGTGGCCAAGGCTATAAAAGAAAAAGAAGAGGAGCTCGATGTGTGCGAAAAATTTGAATTGTAAATGATTATACTCTCTTCTTTGCGCTTATCCTATCTTTTCTTTGAAGCCAACACCAAAGGCCTTACATTACAAGCTTAAAAAGTCCTTTTGATCCAAGTCTAGAGAGTAACTATCATTAGTGGAGAAGTTGTTTGAAAATAGGCTTATGGGGTGCTTGATGATAATCTCGACTTTGAGTTGATTAGCATGATTTGATCTTGAATATGTGCATGAAACTTGAGAATGAAATTAGCACACACACACATTCCGATTTTGAGATATGTTGCTTGAATTAAGAGAAAACATGTCTTGTCAACTTTTGTATATGTGCATGAGATTTCTGAGAATAAGCAAGTCATGAAATAATTGTTTCAAATATCAAGAATGAAATCTACCTTGTGATTTTAATGCTTAATCGAGGACGATTAAGTGATAAGTTTGGGGGAGTTGATAGGGTTGATTATTACGCGTTTTTATGCTATGATTTGTAATGGTTTTCGTGTTGATTCTTGAATTATTTTACGTTTTATGGTATATATTTCTATAGTTTCAGGAATCAATGTTGAAATTCATAAAAGGTGAAGAAATCAAGCAAAAATGATGAAAAAATGAATAAAGTTGAAGAAAAGAGGAAAAAACCAGAATCCAAGACACATGTTGCTCATTTCTCCTCACATTACTATATGTTCGAGCCAGGTTTTGGAAATGTGGTCCATATAAAAGTTGTAGAGCTTTCTCTTATCTTCGCTTAGACAGCTGATTCATCAAATTTGGAGTTCGTATGAGAAAGTTACGGCCAAAATACGAAACTCGCCAGAAGCTTGAAAAAGGCGAAGAAACATTACTGTGAAGCTCGATCGATCGAGAGAGGATTTCCGATCGATCGAGAAAGGCTGAAAAAAGCCACGAATTTCTACTGTCCAACTCGATCGATCGACCCCTCTGTCCCGATCGATCGCCCAGAGTTTTGAAAAATATGGAAACTTGATTTCTTGCCTTCCAAGTTGGATTTTATTCCATCCTCCTAGCCTCCAACCCTACATAGCTCGATTTATTAGCCAAAAAGGAGGAAAAAAATCAGATTTTAACCTAGGGTATAGCCTCCATACACCCATTCACCATCCAAACCACACGCCTCCTTCACACTCCTTCACCCTAATTCAACCTCATGCCAATTCCTTCACTCCACCACACGTAAAAACCTCCACCAATCTTCCACTCTTCTTCCAACACTCATCACCATCATCCACCATCACCACTTCACCCTAGGATTTGGAACAACCCAACAAGGCGATAAAAATAGACGATCGAGAAGGAAGCAAGAGAAGGAGCGAGGATCTACAACCGAAGTCGACATCAGGAGTTTATTCTTGTCTTTTAATATTAGTTTTGATTTGTTTTGATATGCTATGTTGAACTAATTTATTTATCGAGGCTAGGCGAATCCTTTGTTATGAACCTTCAATTTGATGATTTAATGACTGAATTCTTATAGTTCTTTGCGTATATTTTATGTTCTTCATGCTTTTAGAGGATTGATCACCTTTGAATGATGTTAGTGTCGTAATTGAGATCGAGAGATGATTTTATGATACTGAATAAATAACTCATACCATGGATTTAAGACCGAGATCGAGAGATGACGTCGAATACATGCGTGATAGCCATAGATTCTAGTAATTGAAAGCTAGGAGTTTTCATGGATCTTATGCAACATTGAATTGTTAAATAAGTGAACGAGATTTACTTACTATAATTCGGTGTTAGGTTTAATATAGCTCGAGAGAGTGTATTAGATAAATTGGGAGAACTGGTCACCTTAGAAATATTTGATTATTCAATCGAGAATTGTAGGGAATTGCATTGGTGAGCCAAAGTCTCGATAATCTTCTCTAGTGGATTTTTCTCGTTTACTTTTATTGACTTGGTTGGATTAGTAGTTTATTTTAATTAATTAGTCATTAATTATAAATTAATTTCGTAGGTTAAATATAGTTAAAAGACATCTTATTTGGTACTTGCTTGTTAGTCCCTGTGGGTTCGACAATCCATATCTTCCTATCTATACTAAAACTTGACACCGTGCACTTGCGGTCTAAAATCGCTAGATTGGAATTAATTGTTTAAAATAAAAGCGATCAACCTTCATAGTTGCCAATTGATCAGATAAGGCTTTCTTGGCATATTCTATCTTATCTTCAAGGGCCAGTGAGGTGGCAGTATGAAGAGATTCATTCTGCTGAGTGATCTGAAGACGAGCCTGCCCTATTCGAGAGAAGGAGTCCGCAAACGCATCCACAACAAAGGTCTGGAGCCAGGTTACTGTAGCCGTTAGACTATTAATGTCGCGATAAATGTGCTGGAATTGGGAGTCTGCTGGTGGCTTCCAAGAATAAGAGTAGCAGTACGTTCTTCCTGCTCGAGCTTGTTAGACGTCACTGGCCAGTGCAACGATGGTGTTGGACAGATGCACCAGTTGATCAGCAATATTGGGTGGTCCTTCCAGAGGAATGTGAGTTGAGAAGTCAAAGAAATCCTCAGGATCCTGGGCAAGAGATTGATCCAGAGCATCAGTGTGGGTCTCAGTAGTAGTAGTGATAACGCCGGGATGACCTTCAATATTAGCAGCGGTCAACATAGCAACGGCTTTAGTGACTGTTGCAGCAAGTGTGTCGGTAGCAATGACATCCATGCTAGTAACAGCTTGTTCCAGCCCGGCTGCGGAAGACTGGGTGTGATCAGCAGAGTGTGATGAGGGCTCGCTGGGTTCATCATTACCATAAGAGATGGTAAAGTCTGAATCACTCTGTCAAGATTCGGATGATCAACATCCAGCAGTTGTAGCAGTTGATCATTGGCAGGACTTGGAACGGAGGAGATAAGTGGATCTGCGGTAGAGGTGATCTCCATGTCAGTAGGAGCTATCTCCAAAGTAGTTGAGACAGTCTCCAAGCCAGGAGGAGCTGTCTCCAAGTCAGTTGAAGCAATTTCAAAGTCAGTTGGAGCAATTTCCAAGTCGGTAGGAGCTGGATTTGCATCTCTTGATACGGCAGAGGAGGAGTGGAGACCTGTTGATATGCGGAGATCATGAAGAGAATGCTCAGTCATATCCAGCTTGGGTCCTAGAGCATTCAGAACTGCCCGATCATGATTCACTGTTCCAGAATCAATATTGATTTGCTGAAGGCAGGGAATGAACAAGAGCTTGAAGTTCTCCCTACATAATTCATCATGCGGAAGAGATCTCGAAGCTTCAAACTCTATTCAGTGTCCGTGACTTGAAGATAAGCCAAGATGAGGTTCTCATCTTCCCGAGCTTGATCAATAATTGGAGTGAAGTCATCGAAGCGAATGTTAAGGCGCGCCTTGACCCATCGATCACAAATTTCAAGCTGCAGGCTTCAGCTTGGCTTCCACTTCATCCATGACCATTTGTATCTCAAAAGCGACAGGAGTGGACACTGGTCCCATAATTGCTTTTCCCTTTCCTGTAGTGGTGTCCTTAGGATGACAGTAAGGACAAGAGGACTTGGGTTTCCGGAAACTGATAGAAGCCATGTGCTTGCTGAGAGCTCATCAGTTTGGTGGAGTGGTCAGGTGGAGCCACTGGTGCAGCGAGTACCATGGCCAATGAAGCAGCTGATGCAGCTTGGTTCCTCTGGTGGAGGATTTTCGGGACTTGGCTCCCTAGAAATAGTGGTGACTGCTAGTGGAGCTGCAGTAGAGATGGTATCAGAGGCAGCAATAGCTATCTTTCTGAGAGCAGGAGGAGCCCCTTTTCTGGTCCTGGGCTTTTTAGGAGGAGGATGAGGAGGAGAGATGACTCAGCGGATTCTGATATTGTCTGTTCGTAATCGCTTACAACTTGAGTTGTTCGGCTCTTTGTCAGACCAACCTCTCTGCCAATCCTTTGCCTGTGAATCTGGAGGTACTTGGCTGTAACAAGTCTCCTGGATGAAGAGTGGATGAGGCCCCTGCTTGAATGTTTTTACTGTCAAAAATACTGCTGAGAGGGAGAGCAAAACCAGATTGACCTTTCCCTGAAGTGATTAGTCCGGTAAGGACCTGAAACAGAACAACCGACCAGTTGATTTCTAATCCTTTGAAAATGGGGCTCATAACGTCAAACTTCTCAGGGGTGATGATATCAAAGGATCCAGCTTTGCACATGAGGCCTTTGGAAATGACATCAGCTAGTTGGCGGAAGTGATTCTTCATTTGAACCTTTTGAACGGAGGACGTCGAAGACGAGCGTCAGAGTCGGAGGATATGGTGCGCATTCTTCCTGAAATCCATTGGAACAGTGTAGAAATATGTGAGTCCAGTAGAAGGACGACAAAGGTGAGTGGCGAAGTCCAGTTGAGTGATGGTGAAACTTTGACTAGAGATGGAGGCCACCACTGAGTCATCTACAACTTTAGCAGTGGCGAAGAATTCATGGAGAGCTTCCTTGTAGAATGTCGGAGCTTGACTGAGGATCACCAGAAGTCCATATGTATCCAGCTTGTGAAAAACTGCTTTTGTATCTTCATCAGAGGTCGTGGAAATCGAATGAAAATCCACGTGAATAGCATTTGTGATGAAGCTTGGTTGTGTATTTTTCACATGTTTGGTGTAGACGCAGAAAAGCAACAAAGGTCCTTGTAGAGTACAAGTTCTGCGGAGGAAGTTATCGTAGTAAATTTTTCAAAAAAAATACAAGTAAGAGAAAAGAGATGATGTTAAAGGCGGTTAAAGAAGGAGTAGATATAACGTCGTATTGTAGATGAGTGGACACATGGATACGTGGCGGTCATCTAACTATCGAAAAATTTTAACAACTAAATAAAAGGACGGGATTTGGGCGGGATTGAAATAATTTATTTTGTATAAAAGTAAATTTGAATTACGACGTTCCAACAGGTTAATAGTTATTGAAGGTTATTTTTGTCAAAGCATACTTGGTAAAGTCTGCTGGTATGTAGGGTCTGACTGGTAAGGTAACATCTACTTGTATGTAGAGTCCTACTGGTACGGAAACACCTACTGCAGCAGGCTGTTGTTTTACCAGCTGAGCTTAGATAACCAAGATAAAATTCTAACTGAAATTCCCCCTTAATTCATTCAATTTCTACTGAGTAATTCCCCCTGAATTCATCATACTTAAATAAAAATAATCAAGGGTTAATTTCAATTAAACCAAGAATATTTCGAAAGTAGGAAAACTTAGCGTCCGGTAGGGGTTTTGTGAAGATGTCTGCTGCTTGTTGTTCAGTAGATATGTACTCTAGCCGAATCTCTTTCTTCATAACGTGATCTCTGATAAAATGATGACGGATGTCATTATGTTTTGTGCGAGTGTGAAGAACCGGGTTGTATGTAATGGCTATGGCAGATGTATTATCACAAAATATGGGTGCCTCAGTGGATTCGATTCCCATAATCTCTCAGTTGTTGTTGAATCCAGAGCAGTTGAGCACAGCAGCTTCCAGCAAGCAAGGTACTCTGCCTCTACAGTAGACGTTGCTATGGACGCCTGCTTCTTGCAATCCCCATGAGATTAATCTATCTCCTAGAAATTGACAATATCCACTAGTACTTTTTCTGTCAATTTTGCATCCAGCATAGTCCGCATCTGAATATCTGATCAGATTAAAAGTTGAGTCTCTTGGATACCATAGACCGACATTCTCAGTGCCTTTCAGATATTTGAGGATCCTTTTGATAGCAGTGAAGTGTGACTGCTTGGGATTTGCTTGGAACAGAGCGCACATGCAAACTGCAAACATGATGTCTGGTCGACTGGCCGTCAAATAAAGTAATGATCCGATAATACCTCGATACATTGTTTTCGACTGGTATTCCTGAATTATCCAAGTCGAGTTTTGCAGATGAGTTCATTGAAGTGGCCGTTGCTGAACTTGTACTCATCACATACTTCTTCAGCAGTTCTTTAGTGTATTTAGACTGAGTTATCAGAATTTCGTCACTGGATTGCTTGACTTGCAATCCTAAGAAAAATGATAATTGTCCCATCATGCTCATCTCAAATTGATCCTGCATAATTTTAGAAAATCTTTCGCAAAGCTTTGAGTTAGTACTGCCGAAAATGATATCATCAACATAAATTTGAACAAGCAGAGTATGGTCACCCTTTGTGAATTTGAATAGGGTCTTGTCCACCGTGCCAATGGTAAAGTTATGCTCAGTCAAATATTTTGACAGAGTTTCGTACCATGCACGAGGAGCTTGCTTTAGACCATACAAAGCTTTGTTGAGACGAAAAACATAAGAAAGTTGTTGATGGCTCTCAAATCCAGGAGGTTGCTCAACATAAACTTCTTCCTGGAGTTTGCCGTTAAGAAACGCACTCTTAACATCCATCTGGTAGACTTTAAAGTCTTTAAAAGCAGCAAATGCAGAAATAAGCGAATGGCTTCTAATCGAGCTACAGGAGCAAAAGTTTCATCCGAAATCAATGCCTTCTTCCTGTCTGTAGCCCTGTGCAACTAATCTTGTTTTATTTCTGATGACTACACCATTTTCATCTAGTTTATTTCGAAATACCCATTTGGTAGCTATTATAGTGTGATGTTGTGGTCGTGGTACTAAATACCATACTTTGTTTCGCTCAAATTGATTTAGTTCTTCCTGCATTGCTTCTACCCAGCTTGGGTCTAACATAGCATCATCAATCTTTTTGGGTTATATGTGAGATATGAATGCAGCATGAAGAAATTCATTAATCATTTGTCCTCTGGTGCGTAACAGGGTTACCTATGATCTGCCCAGGACGATGATCCTTCATCCATCGGAGCGGAGGTCCAAGAGGGTGGAGCTCTTCATTTGGATGAATATGAGTGGGTAGCTCAGGAGATTTGATTGATGCATCTTTTTCGTTAGTTCCATCTACTGCAGCAGGAGTGAGTATAACATTGTTATTGTCAGCTGGGTGCAGTGCTTGTGGACCAGCAGACTCCTCTGCTTGTGTTTCAGGAACTTCTGGTTCGAAAGAGCAGTCAATTCTGCTTCTGTAATCTATCTCATCATCAACATTTTCATCTATGTGAGTGTTTTCAAGTCGATTGCTCAAGTTGTTGATTCGTAAATCGTATACAGTGCAATCAGTAGATTCATCAAATTTTACATGCACAGATTCTTCTACAGTAAGTGTTCTATTATTAAATACTCTAAAAGCTTTACTAACTGTAGAATATCCAAGAAATATTCCAGCATCAGATTTGGCATCAAAAGCGGTGAGATGAGTCTTTCCATTGTTGTGAATAAAACATTTGCAACCAAACACATGGAAGTAAGAAATATTTGGCTAACTGTCGTTCCGGATCTCATAAGGGGTTTTATTTGCTCGCTTATTAATAATTGATCTATTCTGCGTATAACATGTTGTGTTGACAGCTTCTGCCCAAAATCTCTGCGAAATATCTGATTCTGCAAACATAGTTCGCGCAGCTTCTTTCAAAGTGTGGTTCCTACGCTCAGCAACTCCGTTTTGTTGAGGGGTTCTTGCAGCAGAGTACTCGTGTTTAATACCAAGGTCATCTAGATATGATTCGAGTGATTGATTGGTAAACTAAGTACCTTTATCACTACGAATTCTATCTATCCCACACGATTTCTCATTTTGGAGTCTTTTCAGTAGTTTGATCAGCTTTGGAGTAGCCTGATCTTTGCGACTTAGAAACAGGACCCACGTAAAACGAGAATAATCGTCGATTAACACAAGGGTATACTTCATTCCCCCTAGACTTGTTACTGGTATAGGACCGAAAAGATCCATATACAACAACTCTAGGCACCGAGAAGAAGATTTACTCTCTTTGTTCTTAAAGGAGGATCTGATTTGCTTACCAAGTTGGCATGCTGCACAGATTTTGTCTTTTGAGAATTCTATTTGAGGCAGTCCAATAACTAGATCAAGTTTATGCAGACTGGCAATAGTTTTAAAATTTAAATGACTCAATTGTTTGTACCAAAGCCAATTTTTTGGAAGTATTCAAGGCAGCAAAGCAAGTAGACGAAGTAGGCTGATTTAGGTTCCAATCAATCTTATATGTGTTCTCATGCCTTCTTCCTACAAGTAATACACTGCAATCAGTAGATTTGATTGTGCATGAGTGCTGGTTGAATTCTACAGAGTGACCATTGTCACAGAGTTGACTGATGCTAATCAAGTTATAACATAAATTTTCAACCAACAGAATATCTTTAATAATAATGTTACCGTAGATAATCTTACCCTTACCCATGGTTCTACCTTTCGCATTGTCTCCAAAGGTTATTCTAGGTCTGGTGGTGTCCACCAATTAAGACAATAATCACGCATTTCCTGTCATGTGTCTAGAACATCCGCTGCCCAGAAACCACTCTGAGCTCCGAACTTCATGAATTCTAGCTTTCTGCAATTAAAGCGATAAAATGATTGGTACCCAATCCTACTTGGGTCCAGACAGGATTAGTCCTTTCGGGACCCACACTTGTATAACCCTGGATTGTTTGGGTCTGTGTGTGTCCTGAAACGTGTGTGCTTTAAATGATAACGATGTTCTTGGGTCATATGTGTGATACTGAGTGTATGCATGTTGTTTAGGTTTTTGGTTTATGTTTGGAAGCATATATCTCTTTTGGACAGGCATACAATTATAGTACCAGTTGGGTTTTACCTCTCGAGTGGCCTGACCTGTGGGATTATGTTTATTTCTAAACTTTTGCCCTGGTCTAGCTTTCTCTTTTGGCTCAACATAACCGATACCTTTGTGTGATGCCCGTTCCTTGATGAGTGTTGGCTCAACAGATTCCTTAACCAACTCACTTGGTTCATATACTGTGCTTGATCTTACAAAATTCATTGTTTGAATCTTGTTCCTTTCTAGACACAGTTGAGATTTGATGCCAGATGAGTTACTATCATTGTTAGAGTAGCCTATACCGGTAAGATCACCAGCAAGCCTTATTGACTCAAGCATTTCATCTTTTCTGGCAGTAGATGCATTCCATGTGCGAACCAGCTTAATGAGTTTATGGTGTGCACATGTTGCTTCATCCCTTTCTTTCTCTAGCCGACTTACTTTTTCCCTTAAGCTTTTCAACTCATTTGATTGTTCACAATCAAGTTTGTTGTTTTGCTGTTCTGTTGGGACTGGTTGTTCGGTCTTATAATTCTCGAAGGTTTCATACAACATCTGATACTCATTAAGCATGTCCTGCAATGCATTAGTGAGTTCATTATGTGTAAATTCAGAGAGATTCGAATCAGTTACCTCACAGTCATCGTTGGCCATTAAGCAGTGAACTTCGTCCTCTTCACTCTCACTGGATGAGCTGGTAGACTTTTCTGATTCTGACTCTGAATCAGCCCATTTGCTCTTGTTCTCTTCAGCCACCAGTACTTTCTGTTCTCTGTCCCTTCTGGATGATCTTCTACTCTCCTTTGACTTTCTATAGTCCTTGGATCCTCTCTTTTGATCATCTTTCTTTGGTTTAGGACAGTCAGCGATAAAATGTCCCGACTTAAGACAGTTGAAGCATACACGATCATCATCATCTGATCTATTTTTGAAGTTCTGCTTCCTTGGATAAGATTGATAGGCCTTTTGACTCTTCTTCATACACTTTCCAAAATTTTTGACAAATAACACCATTGCATCATTGCATATTTGTTCAGGAGTCATTTCTGTTGTGGTAGGTAGAGCTTCAGATGCAGTAAGAGCTTTGGTTGGTTGACTGGTGCTGGTTTCATCTTCAATCCGAATCCCAAGTTCAAACTCATATGCTTTTAAGTCAGCGAATAAATCATGTAGATCTATCTTGTTTAAGTCTTTGGATTCTCTCATAGCAATCGGTTTTACATCCCATTCTCTTGGGAGACCTCTCATGACCTTTAGAGTGATTTCCCTGTTGGATAGTTCTTTACCAAGGCTATTGAGTTCATTTATGATTCCAGTTACTCTTTCATCATATTCGCTGAGAGTCTCTCCGGACATCATTTTGATGTTTTCAAACTTCTGTAGGGCGACATTGAACTTGTTTTCCTTGGTTTGATCATTTTCTTCGCATAGCTGAGCAATCTTTTCCCAGATGTCCTTTGCAGTGGGACACATTTTGATCTTGTTGAACATATTTTGTCCAGAGTTTTGAACAGTATGTCTTTGGCCACATTGTCAATATTTGCCTTTTTCTTTTCTTCATTTGTCCAGAAGGATCTTTCCTTCTCGACCATCTGGGTGCACCACCTGTAATGGCAGCTGCTCTATTGACCTTCATGATCTTCATTGGTCCATCAGTAATGACGAACCACATATCATCATCTTGGGCACTCAGATGTACTTGCATACGAATTCTCCAGTCATCATATTACCTTCTTGAACATGGGAATTTTTCTGAATGAGGTCATCAGTTTTTGGTAATTTCTCAAGATTAAGAAGACCAAGCTCTGATACCACTTTAGGATCGGGGTAGTGTTTAGAGGGGGGGGGGGGGGTTGAATAAACACTAGATACAATTTCTAATTAACTCGGGTTGCTGCAGACTGTTAAGTACTGCAGTAGCTTCTTAATATATTGCAAGTCAGCAGACACTGATTATAGTGTGGAAAACGTCTGCTGGACTTGTGAGTGCTAATAACGGAATGGTAAAAAGCAATAAGTAAATGACATAAGTATTGTTTCTGTAAGTTCGAAGCACAACGCTTCTACGTCTCCCCTTCTTCCTTTTCAGGAAGGTTACACTAGAAGAATTTGGTTTACACTTTACAGTATACAACCTTATTAGGCACTCACACAGCTTGGCCTAAACTCCTAGCAATCACAAATCCCTAATTTGTTTACAATGATTTCTTTAGCACACACACAAATATAATATGTTTGGCTTCGAGTATTTTTCGAGCAGCAGACTCAGTTGTAGTTAATCTGTCAAGATTACAGTTGTAGTTCTTTTCTGCTCTTGCTGAAACTTCAGAGAATATCAATGAATTGATATGCTTTGATGTTGATGTTTTCCTTTTGTTTGATTGAATGGTTCAGCTAACCTCTTCATTCTTCACTTGGACGTATTTATAGACACAATGGTCTAACGACAACTTTTCTGTATTAGGAAGAGATCAGCTTTCCAAATTTTGATTGTCTTCTTTCATATTTTGTTAAGCAACGACTCTTTTATTCTGACGCTAATGGTGGCGTAGATGTAGCAGCGTACGCCGCTCTATTGTACCTTTGTCAGAATAGGTTATACTTGTTTTGTCTTGTTGCTTTGTGCTCTTGCTGAATGGTTAGACATATGCTGGCTTTCTTCTTTCAATTGGTCTTTCATTCTTCTGTACTCAGTAAAGGTCTGTCCAATAGTTGTCCATCCAGTTGGTGTTTGTCCGGTAGATGTCTGTCCAGTAGATGTTCATCCAGTTGGTGTCCATCCAGTTGATGTCCATCCGATAGATGTTAGTCCAGTAGGTGTCTGTCCTGTAGATGTTCATCCGGTAGGTGTCCATCCAGTTGATGTACATTAGGTAGATGTTAGTCCAGTAGGTGTCTGTCGATGTCCATCACCCTGTAGATATTTGTCACCGCCAAAACTTAGAAATATTTTCCCAACAATATGTGTATATGGTTTGTATAAAAAGGCAAGGGCCTTTCTCCTTTCATTCATGTGTTGCATGCAATTAATTAAAGGAATTGAAAAATTAATTGAGATATATTGGGGAAAATTGGACATTGTATGGGAAAATGCAAGAAATTTTATAGATGGTATATTATGATATGGTTGCATATGGTTTTTCCCCCTGATTAAATGGTTGTATGCACTAAATACATGGGTTAATACACTAATATCAGGTTAAGGGCACGGGGTCCTTACATACTCAATTCACGAGAAATAATAATATAGTAAAAATTCTTCCTAATCCAAACTATAAAACTATGGCCGAATAATAGAAGCTCAAGAGAAGAGCCCTATTCAAATTATCAATTCCATCAAAATTCCAGCAATACAATTGTGTTCTTGTTTCTTTCCAGAAAATTCTATCATACCTTGCTCTTTGATTCCAACTTCTTGTGTGTGCGATATTTTTATTCATAACAATTGGCACGACCTGCTGCTCAACACTAAGGATTCAGCATCATTGATACACTGTTATTCGAATGGGACATGCCAAGGTTTAATGATTGTAATCCCAGGTGTTGGATTTTGCAAGTGGGCCATTATTTTGCGATCAACTCTACACCATATCGGGACCATGTACACTCGTGTTCATGTCTATGGAGGGAGTGGTTGACTCGTGGTTCTTCTCACTACGAATCCCCAATCTCACATGTGATAGTTAACCAAGGTATTGATGCAGAAATTTGGTACTGAAGAAAACAATGAAGATATAATATTGTAGAGGAAACTAACAAAGGGGAATTGGAATACATAGACTTAGTGGATGGAGGGGAACAAGCTGGTGATGAACCCATGCTAGAACAAACAAGGTGAAGCATATTAATAGCCAAGTGGAATCACCGAGGCTCAAAGGAACCTGCGATGATCGAAATCTAGTGTTGGCTGGTACCTATAACTCTCACTAATTCTCCGGATTTGTACGATGGGTTGAAGAATGTGAAAGTCTTTTGGTTCCAGGAAATTAAAAAAAAAACTCCATACATAAATTGGAGGGGGCTCGCTGAAGAACTAATCAATAGGTACTGTGGTCGGAAAGCAAATAATCTCACAAACTTGTTGCTATCTCAGTGAAGGAGAAGGTGTAGGTGGCTAGGGCAGGATATATGGAGGTGTTGAGGGAAAGCGACAAAGATCAACACATTGGACATGGTGATAATGGGCACGAAAATGAAGAATGGAGGACAAAGAGGACCCGTGGGCCATGTTATTTTAATAGCGTCATATCTTTTAAATGAAGAGGTAACTAGAAGAGTATGAGAGCACGATCCTAATCAAATGTTTAATGATCATATAATGATTAATTTAATGTAAACAACGGAATATTAATTTAAAATTTACCAAGACGTTGCCTAAAAATATCTGCATGACACATCGCACGAGGAGCACACCACCTGCTTTGCATATATCAATATACTCAGACTAAATACTGAAAATATGTAATATCAATTTCTCATGCATCCACATAACTAATAAATAAGAAATCAATATACAATCAAATCTCCCAGATAAACACTATACTCAAAATACAGTTACTCGGTGCATACCTGACCGCGATTTATTTAAACAATAATTCTCAGTGTAGCGCAATTATACAGCAAGTGCACGGTGTCAAAGTTTTAATATAGTAAAATAAAATAGGATGTCGTACCCACAAGGACTACTAAGCAAGCACCAAACTCAACTAGCTTAACTATATTTAACCTACGATTATTGATAGTATTAAATCAACTAAATTAAGCAAGAACAATAATTCCAACACAATCAAGGAATAAAGAGTGTGAAGAATCAGTATGACAACTGTCAGGGCTTCGGTTCACCCATGCAATTCCCCATAATTATTTTATTAGTTGTGATTTAAAATCTTACGTTCTAAGGTGATGAGTTTTAATAATGCATTTGTTATACTATGGTGAAGCTATAACGAGTCTAATATTAACGTTGTAATAAACCACTCCCGTGTCCTTACTGAACAATCAATATTGAATGAAGATCTATGAAAACTACTAGCCTTTGATTTGGTAAATTTATTGTTATCACACGTGTGTTTGATTTTACTTGGTCAGTCTCAATCTAAACCCACACCTTAATTTATTATGTCGTATTGCAATATCTTATGGTCAACCTCAATCGTAATATAAATAATCATTCAATGGTGATCAATCCCTCAAAAGCATGAAGAACAACAAATTACGCAAATTGTTGTAAAAACTAATCAAAAACCATTATTAAATTATGGATTCAAAACTTGGGATCCCCTGTCTCAAAACTTAGCTAACTATCATAATCAAATAACAATGAAAAATCATGTCTTGCAACAAATTCAAAATTAAAATCTAAAAAATAAAAGATGAACAAAGTTTAGGAATAAGAAATAACACGAGAAGATGACTCATTGCGTCGCTGCGTCGTCCCGTCTCTCCCGATGTATCTTGCTCTTCAATGGCCTGAAGTGTATGGGGTTAGAGGCTATGGTCTAGGTCTGAAAAATGATGTAAAAAGTGTGCCAATTTCGTCCACTTTGTGCCTTAAATGGATGAGGTGTGTGGAAGTATCCTTGTTGGACTCAAACACTAAAAGGAACTATTTTTCAAAAATATCCCAGCGGCAGATCGATCACTCCTTATCACCGATCGATCGCGCGTTGCTCAATCTCGTTTCTCAAACTTTTTGCCCCTCGCGATCGATCGCCCCTCAGCTACTGATCGATCGCGAGGTCGTGAATTTTGTTGCTTAAATTCTTTTCTTCCTTCGTTTGACGTGTTGGCTCGGTTTGGTCCTTTTTCGTCATTTTAGCTCATTTCCTCCACTTTTACGCACTTCTACCTAGATTCATGAAACATATAAAAATAACACCAAAAGACCATAATACCGTCCAAGAATCATAATAAATTGTACATAATTTCATAGCAAAATAAGTGTAAAAACCACACTTATCAACTCCTTCAAACTTAGACTTGATCGTCCTTGAGCAAGAAATAAGATCAAAATATAGAGTTCAACATTGATAATTCAAATGGATCAATTCATGGTTACTAAATAGCTCATGCATCTCACTCACAGATAGACAAGAATCAATCAACAAATTGAACAAGACGTGTTTTACCCCATATCAAGCAACATATCTCAAACTCGGAACGTTTGTGTGTGCTATTGTCAATCTTAATTTTCATACACATCTTCAAGATCAAATTATGCTAATCAACTCAAAATCAAGATTATCATTGAGCACCACATAGGCCTATTTTCAAACACTTTTCCACTAATGTAGTCACACTTGAATCAAAAGGTCTTTTTAATCTTGTAATAATAGGCCTTTGGTGTTGGTTACAAAGAAAAGATAAGATAGCACAAAGAAGATAGTACAATCTTGGCACTTACATATTTCAACACATATCGAGCTTCTCTTCTAATTTTTTTCTAGCATTGGTCACTTTGGGTCTTATTTATATAATCTTTTATCAAGGCTCTTTCTTTTCTTCTTTTCCATTTTCTCATTCATAACATTTTTCACTAAGCTCATCAAGATATAACAATTCATGTGCAATCAATGAGAGTCATTATACTCTCTTAGGGTGAGGATAATTATTTATCATTTTAGGCTCATAATAAGGTATGTATAATGAATTTATCAATAAATGTTGAATGATGGTCTAATTATATGCAATGCATATACCATTCTTTTCTCCAATAAAGCTCAAAATGGGACACTGGAATTTATATATACTAGGTAAGCTTGAAAGGCTAAAGCATTCCAAAATCGCCTAGATCATTTCCAAGTCAAGTTCATAACTATAAAATTTCGCATCAAAGTGTCATCTTCAAATAGGTTCTAGGGTACTCTAAGATGCTCAAGATAAATCGTCAAGTTCACAACAATTATCATTATTCAATATGCAATCCACATGATCATTACTCAGTGTGCTCAAAGCATTCCTCATTTTCAACCTATTAACTCAAAACAGGGTATTCACATACAAGTTCAATTTTTTTCAAGACTCGAGTCGACATACAAAATGAGATCAATATAATCATGAAACAGTAGCCACTACTATGATTCATTCTTTTCTCAAATTATGAACTCGTTTTTTTTAAAAAAAACATTTGTTTGTGCTCAAGAAACGACAATAAATCTATCATAACCAGCTCACAAAACTAGAGAAGGTAACAATACGCAACAGTGATAACCTACTCCCACAAATAAGCATGGAAAATAAGACAAGAAAATATATGTGATAACGATAGTCAGTAGCCGTTGTCCACCTCCTCGTCAGCTAGTGAGGATGATGGTTAGAAAGGATTAACAATATGCATGGAGTCATTAACCAAAAATCAAAAAACAAAATGAAAAGCAACTGAGAAATTCAAAAACGAAGATAAAGGGAAAAGAGAAAGTTCTTGATTTATAGTCCCAAGCTGGACGTTTTACCTCATGCTCCTCAAGTGTCAAAAGGGGCAGTGGTGCACGAAGTTCCGTCATACGCGTGGTAGTATCTTAACCATTTTTCTTTAACTGTGAACAAAGCCCATTTCTCATCTCTCACCTTTACAGTGTCGTTGGCAAAATATTGACCACTTTGAAAGGTCCAGTCCATGGTGAGTCCAACTTCCATGGAAACAGTCTCATTTTGACTCGATTTATTAAGACAAACTCTCCCTCACAGAATTTACCTAATTTGGATGAGATTGTGATGCAATCATCACCTTCTTCTTGCTTTTAAACTCCGTCGCATCAACAGATAATGGATCAAAATATTGATATTAAATCATCGATACTCGGTGTGTGTAGTGTTCAAAGTTTTGAACATATCATAGATGACTTGATCCTCTCATACACGAAGGATAAACTTTCCCTCTTGAACGTCAATCAATGCTCTTCCGTTGCTAAGAATGACCTTCATCTCAGCATCTTTCTTCATATCCAAAACAATAAAATCCATCGGAATGGTGAATTTATCATCTTTGATTGGCACATCCTCCATGATCCCTTGTGGGTACTTTATGGACTTGTCTGCCATCTGCATTGACACCCTGACAGGTTTTAGCTCTACTAAACCAAGCTTCATATAAACAGATAAAGGCATCAAATTAACATTTGCACCCAAATCACATATTATTTATGAAATGAAGTAGAATTTATCTTGCAAGGTATAGTAAAACTCCCTGGATCCTTTAACTTTGGAGGTAAATTGTTTTGAATGATAGCAGAACACTACTCGGTTAAATTTATAGTCTCATGCTCTCCTGATAAGGGTGAAATTTACGCTTATTTTGCTATGATATTTACTAATTTTCGTGTTGATTCATGGATGATGTTACATTTTTTGGTATTTATTTGTGATGTTTCAGGAATCTAGGTTGGAATTGGAAGAAGTAAGATAGAATGATGAAAATGGACCAAATCGAGGCCAAAAGGGAAGAATTTGGACATTCACTTGCACGATCGATTGGCAGAAATACTCGATCGATCGGGCTCCATCGATCGATGAGCTTTCTCGATCGATCGGCAGTTGATCTCGATCGATCGAGCGTGGCAGGGAATTCCATGGTAGAGATTGTTGAGTGTTCGATCGATCGAGAGATTTTCTCGATCGATCAGTTTTCTGAAGAAACAAAAAATGCCATATTGAGTTTGGTCCATTGAGAACACTTCCATCCACCTCCTCTCCTATATATATCTGATCTAGGGCACGAATTGGAGGAGTTCAGCATCATATTTTACCCTACATAGCAGCCTCTTATCATCCTCCAACATCCACCAAGTTTAAGAGCAAAAATCCTTTGAAGTGCAAGGAAGGAAGCAAGAGAAGAAGCTACGTTGCAACGCACGGAATCGACTCCTTCGTTTATCGTACTTCTAAACTTTTGTTTTGTTTTTATTTTCGAATTCATGATGTTTATTTGGTTGAGAAACACTTATTCATCTTGTTATTTTGATTTGAATATGAACTAAGTTTATTTTATCAAGATTAGGGGAGCTTGTTTTTGAGTTGATGATTTGAATGTTATTTAGTGGATTGATTCTTTTGTGCGTGATTTATAACTTTAATGCTATCAAAGCTTTGCAAACTTCGATTGATTTGTGAGAATTATAATTTAGATTGATAGATTAAACTATAATACGCTATAATAAATCATGTTGCATGCTCAAGATTTAGATCGAGAGATTAAATCACATATGTGATAACTTTGGATTGAAAGATTTAAAGTTAGAGGTTTTCATCGAGATTTATGCAATATTAAATTGGTGATTAAGTGAACGAAAGTTACTTGTTTCAATTTGATATTAGTTTCAATATAGCTTGAGAAAGTTACTGAATATTTTATGGGAACCTGTCACCTTAAGAATTAACTGGATAGTAATTGTTTTCACAAACGAATCATTGACAATAACACAAGTGAACCGACGTTTTGATAAATTTCTCGAGTGGAATTCCTTCGCATCTTCAAAGAAGTTGGTTTAATTTTCAGTTTTTAAGTATTTAATCAAATTAGTTAATTATTCATTTATTTCGTAGGCTAAATATAATTTTTCTAGTTTTATTTGGTACTTATACATTAATCCATGTGGGTACGACATCCCTCCTTTTAAATCATTATACTAAAACTTGACACCGTGCACTTGCGGTATTTAATCGCGTTACTCTGGAAAATAATTGTTTAAAATAAAAGCGATCAAGTTTTTGGCGCCGTTGCCGGGGACTAATTTGTATAATATCATACGAGACTAGTTAATTGTAATTAGCCATTCTTTTTAGGTTTTGTTCGTTTGTCGATTTTGATTATTTGGTTTACTGCATTTGTTTTTCTCCTTTTGGGTTGATTTGTACAGGTAGTCATCTTCTTGGTGCATGCTAAGGAGCAGCCATCCCATATTCGAGCCTTTTGACCCAAAAATTGAGCGAACTTTTCTTAGGAGAATAAGGGAAGCTCAAACAATGGTGGATAACAATCAAGTAGGGGTGCGAATAATGAAGCACCGAATCCAAGATCTATGATGGACTTTGCACAACCAGCTTTCCATGGATCATTGTCAAGCATAACGAGGCCAAGTATTCAACCTAACAACTTTGAGATAAAGCCTACAATAATTCAGATGATCCAGCATTCAGTAATTTTTGGGGGAGCAGCCACTGATGACCCAAATGCTCACATCTCTAACTTCTTGGAGATTTGTGACACTTTCAAACACAATGGCGTTTTTGACGGCGCCAACAGGTTACGTTTATTCCCTTTTTCATTGAAAGATAAAGCTAAAGCTTGGTTGAATTCTTTACCTGCAGGATCCATTACCACTTGGGAGGGGATGACTCAAGCTTTCTTGTCTAAATATTTACCCCCTTCCAAAACTGCGAAGATGTGAAACGATATCACCACGTTTGGGCAATATGATCCTGAAACTTTATATGAGGCGTGTGAACGTTTCAAGGACTTGCTAAGGAGATGCCAACATCATGGTCTTCCTGTTTGGCTCCAGGTACAAACCTTTTATAACGGTTTATTTTCAGCTAACCGTTCTATGATTGATGCAGCCTCAGGGGGATCCATCATGCGAAAAATACCGGAAGCAACCTCTTGGAAGAAATGGTTTCTAATAGCTATCAATGGCAATCGGAGAGAAATGTGCCAAAGAAACCAAGTGGAGTTCATCAAATTGACGACATCACTGCTATTTCCGCCCAGTTAGAAGCATTGAATAAAAAGATTGATGGCACGAGCGTGACAGCAATGCAAGCTCAAGTTATCATTTGTGACTTATGTGGAAGCAATCATCCAAGCATCGAATGCCAGGCAGGTAATCCATTTACTCAGACTAATGAATCTGCTAATTATGTAGGAAACAGGCAGCCCAATAACCCGTACTCAAACACTTACAACCTGGGATGGAGTAATCATCCAAATCTGCAAAGGTCCAACCAAAACAACGTGTTGAACCCACTGCCACCACCGGGATATGTATCTAAGCCGAGTATGGAGGAGCTTATGACCAAGTTCATATGATCAACTGAAACTAGGATGCAAAATCAGGATGCATCTATAAAGAACTTGTAAGTACAAGTAGGGCAACTTGCAACATTGATTTCCGGACGAACTCAAGGTACACTACCAAGTGATGCAGTGAAGAATCCGAAGGAGCAAGCAAATGTCATAGCACTAAGGAATGGAAAAGAGCTAAGGACGCAGACTGGAGCAAAAGAAAGTCGTGGAAACACCACTGAAGACAAGGGTAAGACCGAGGAAAAGTTAACCGACAAAGGTAAGAATTCTAACACCACACCGATCACACACATTGATAAGGTAACAATTCCTCCCCCATTTCCCGTTGCATTAAAAATAGCTAAAATGGACGCTGAATTTGGTAAGTTTCTTGAGGTATTTAAGAAAGTGCATATTAATATTGTAACATCCTATATTATATATAGTTTATCTTTAAAATAATCTATGAAGATGTTAATAATAAAAAAATTATAATAATAATATAAATAATAAGAAAAGTAGTAATAATAACAATGATGATAATATTTACCATGGTTACTTGTACACTCTAAACCTCACACTTTAGCCAACCACAAGACACCACCCCCCTTGCATCATTTGGCTATAAATACACTCATCATTCTCATTTCTAGGCACCATTTTCGTTCTCCAAACATCTAAAAATGCTTAGAGGCTAGTGAGTTTTGAGTACAAAACAAGCCAAAACTTCAAAAAAATCCAGAATAAACCCAATCCTCTTCCAAAAATTCTAAAGAAAATTTCTGGAAATACTACTTCCACCCAGAAAGCTTTTAGTGCAGGAGGTGTGTCAAAAATCAAAACCAGTGTCGCCCAGAAAATCAAAATCTTGAAGAACAACTACTGAAAAATCTGTCCAGAAAGTTATTGTGAGGTAGTATGTTCAAGCTCTTATTTATTACTGTTACATTTTGTTTTCTTATTTAAGCTACAACTGTTTAACAAGTGTTCTAGTTTACATGCATGTCGTCCGATTGCCCAAACCGTCGCCGGACGTACGATTTTCAGGCGAACAAATGTACATGCAGACCATTTTAGTAAAATCGGATTCTGGGCAGAATCGGATAGTCATTTCAAAATATTTTTTGGAACAAAAGTTTTAGAACTCATCAAGGCGAACCCACTGGTAAAATCCTGGCCGCGCGTGGTGGTCGGAGCACCACCACGCGCCGACACTGTGGCGCGTGAAACGCACGCGCCGGTCCGATTTCCGATTTTCCGGTTTGCGTAACTTTCTGCATGTATTTTAGGGGCTTCTGGAAATTTTCGTGATGTTTCGATAAACGGTTGATTTATTATGAATTTTTAAAGCTTTTGAACCAAATAAGATTTAATGGGTTGTGAGCCAAAAATGATGTTTAAATGCTTAAATACCCCATACTAGCCCTAACCCATGAATATTGCTTAAATTGTAATTATAGGAATTACTATTGGCTTGGACCTAGCAAACAAGAAAATATCATAAGTTATCAAGGTGAGGTGTACTACCGACTTCTTTCGATATAGCATTTTTGGCATTCGGCCTGGAACTCACATTATATGTTTATTCATCACCATATTTTTCATATATGCTATCATCTTGTGCATGACATCAGTTCATTGATCATATTGTTTATATGTCTTGTCACCGTATTTATTGCTATTATGCTCCTTGAATGATTGAATGACTATTGGAGCCCTGGACAACAGACATATGTCTGGATATTGAGTCCACTGGACAACGTGGCCTCGGCCCGGAAAGTGAGTCCAATGAACAACGGATGATAGTCCGGGTATATGGTTCATCTGAACAACGCGCACCGTTTTACGGTCCGGAGAATGGTTCACCTTGGCTCATGAACGAATGAATGTTCACATCTTATCTGAATATGCGGGGAAAAGTGCTACACCTAACTGTCGGGTGGGAGCCACCTCTTTAGCCCATAGTATTCACCCTAATGTCCTAAATCGTCTTTATTCATTGATAATTTCCTTGTTTGCAATAATATCACTCTATTATATACCATGTCATATTGATACATTGCATCATTTGATCAGTACCCAAATAAGCCATTGTTAATTCCTCACTAAGTCCTTAAAGACTTAACCTCTGTTTTCTTTTGTTATTTATCATGAGTTCCAGATACAGGAGAACCGGAGTCAGAACAGGAGGAAAATTAGGCTTACCAAGATCGTCTTAGTATTTCCTCTTTAATTAAATATCATATCGTCGTAAGGAGCTTACATGAGATTGTAATAACTAGTTTATCTTGGATTGCATCTTGCTATTTATTTTGAACGCTTCCGCTAATATAATATAATTAATCATTATGTGCGGTTCTTTATGAAAGTATCCCTACATATGTACTTGTCTGTATTTATGATAGTGTGTGGTATCAGATAAGGGATAAAATAGCATGTCCCGAGTCGGGTGCCACAGAGGTGGTATCAGAGCGACAGGTTCATATATTTCTAGGCATTAATAACACCTTAGTATTATTATTTTTATTTTTCTCCTTTTCATGAACTAATGAAATATCTCACATTTTGCTTGTTTCACTTGTTCACAGATGACTGCACCGTATCACCCTTCCCAAGTAGAGTATGAAATTGAGACAGCCAGGTTACAAGCCGAAGTGGTCGATTTAAGAAGAGAAGTAAGGACCCTTACTGAGAGGACTAGGGCTGGGGAGCAGATGTTAGGTAGACTCATGTTTGAGAGAGACCGTCTAAGATTATACCTGGTAGATATCCATGAGTTTTACGATAGCCGATTAAGGAGTCTATTGAGAGGGTTGCCTGAGACTCTGATTCAGCATACCATATCCTCGGGCCGGGACATGATAGATAGCGCATTACAGGATACCCCACAATCTGAACCCGCTGCTATATTTGAAGTTGGCGAACCTAGTGCCCCTGTATATCGCACCACCGCCCGTATGTCCGTTCCACCAGTCAACACTGTTGAGATACTACCCAGCTGGGCTCAGATGCCTGATTCCATATTCCCTGAGTCAATGGACCCATTCGGCCCATTGTTCGATTCTCTCGATGACATGCTTATTGATACCACCGAGCTTACCCCGAGTATGATTTTGGGAGAGCCACTCCCCAGCAGTGACATAGTTGCCCCAGTTACTACCGTGACCACTTCCACCGCCACACCACCACATACTCTGAGGGAGGGAACCATACTAAGTGAAGAGACCGACCCATCAGAGCATACCCAATCGGAGTCGGAGGGGGAGTTTGCAATCATTACACCCCCAGGAGCTTGTTAGCATTGCCATATTATTATTGACGATTAGAATTTCCATTTTACTAGGACCAAGTAGAATCATTAGCCTTAGTCGTCCTTTTGCTACTGACGACCATTATTTTGATAGCATCATCATTCTTTTTGTCCTTTTGTGAAATGATGAATGCCTAACTTATTTAGATGACAAAAAAAAAATGCTATTTTGTCCTTTTGTAAAAAAAAAATTTTGCATATTAATGAAATATGCTATTTTGTGCAAATCTAGTAGTATGTTATTTAAATTATTCCATAATTTGCATATTATGACTTATGTTAGGATGTCGTCACATGATAGCTCTCGGATGGGAAATCACGGTAATGAAAGGAATCTCCCTGAAGGAATACGTAACACACGAGGAAATGAAGAGCAAGAAGAACAACAACATCGGCAAGAACCACCAATCACAAATGCAATGGAATTTTTACAACAATTCATGCAATTTTGTCAACAGAATGCTCAATGAAATGTTACAAGGAATGAAGAACCTTTAGATCGAGCATTGGAACGATTTTTGAAGTTTCATCCACCTAAATTCCATGGAACCCCGAATGCTCATCATGCAGAGGAATGGTTGCTCAAAATTGAGAGAATTTTCACTGTTCTCAATTATTCAGACGATCAAAAGGTCAGCTTTGCTGTTTATCAGTTTGAAGACGCGGCCCACCATTGGTGGAGGGTCATAGATCACCAATGGAAGAGAAATCAAACCCCAAGAACGTGGGCAAATTTTGTACAAGCATTCGAGGAAAAATATGTTACACAAGTGATATTGAATACCCGTGAGCGGGAATTCATGGATTTGGTTCAAGGAAGCCGTACGGTAGCGGAGTACGAGGCAGAATTTCATCGACTAATTCATTATGCTCCACATTATATGGATGATGAACTAAGAAAAACTAAAAAGTTCATCCAGGGATTAAATCTTGACATTCGTTGGGCCACATTGTCCAATGAGTCCACTAACTATGTTTCTGCAGTCAATCAAGCACTACGAGTCGAATCTGACATCAAATCATTAATCATGAGAGAGCAGAGGGACAAGAGGCCATATAACCCAAATTTCGTTGAGATAAGCAACAAGAGGAGAAATTTTGGAAAAGAAAAGATTGGAGAACCAGTTGGACAGAAACAACAAGGAGGCCCAGGAAACAAACCACGAGGAGGTCCAGGAAACAATTTTACTCAGAAATGTAGTTACTGCAAACTTCCCAATCACAACGAAGCCAGTTGTTGGAGAAAGAATGGAAAATGCTTGATATGTGGAAGCGAACAACATCGTATTCAGGATTGCCCAAAAAGGACCCACCAGACACCTCCAACCCAAAAACCAAAAATCCCAGCAAGGGCTTATGCCCTAATGGGAAATAAAGAAGTTGACCCCACTGCAGTGGTTGAAGGTACCATTACTTTACTTTCAAAAGTTGGAAAAGTTTTGTTTGACCCTGGAGCTACGCACTCTTTTGTTTCTCCTACTTTTATCTGTGATTTATCTCTGCCCTCAGAGCAATTACCCTATCTTTTAGAAATAAGTATGCCTATAGGGATTAAGGTAATCACTGATACCGTCTATAAGAATTGTCCATTAGAGTTCCACGAACGAGTGTATCTAGCAAACTTGATCGAACTACAGATACACGATTACGATATTATACTGGGCATGGATTGGTTATTTGAACATCAAGCCCATGTGAATTGTTATACAAAGGAACTAACTCTTCCCGACCTCACTACACCAACCACCGAAGGTGCCAACAATCTTATAGGATCGATGGATGGAGTATCTACCTTGGGATTGAGGGCGGATACTAGTAATGGAGAACAAGGATCTTTGGCATATCTGATCAACAGACCCAATGATCAAGTCAAGATCATGGAAATTCCTGTTATCCGAGACTTCTCAGAAGTCTTTCCCGAAGAAATCAATTCACTGCCCCCTCATCGGGAAATCGAATTCTGCATTGAACTAATCCCTGGAGCCATACCTAAATCAAAAACTCCTTACAGGATGGGGCCTGCTGAGCTAAAAGAACTAAAGACACAGCTACAAGAATTAACTGAAAAGGGGTACATTCGGCCTAGCACATCACCATGGGGAGCTCCGGTCCTATTTGTCAAAAAGAAAGATGGTACACTGAGAATGTGTATCGATTACCGTGAACTTAACAACCTTACCATCAAAAACAAGTACCCACTACCTCGTATTGATGAATTATTTGACGCATTGCAAGGATCTATAGTGTATTCCAAAATGGATCTCCGTCAAGGGTACTACCAATTAAGAATCAGGGATCAAGACGTCCCTAAGACGGCTTTTAACACTCGATATGGTCATTACGAGTTTGTAGTAATGCCGTTTGGCCTGACAAATGCCCCAGCAGCGTTCATGGACATGATGCATCGAATATTTCAACCATTTCTTGATAAATTTGTTGTAATCTTTATTGACGATATTCTGGTCTACTCCAAAAGTCAGGAGGAACACGTGCATCACCTACGACTTGTCCTTCAGACCTTAAAGGAACACCAACTTTTTGCAAAATTCAGTAAGTGTGAATTTTGGTTAGATAAGGTAACTTTTCTCGGACACGTCATCTCAGAAAAAGGACTCGAAGTGGATCCAACTAAGATCGAAGCTATTACTCATTGGGGACAACTGAAAAATGTCACAGATGTGCGTAGTTTTCTTGGGTTGGCAGGATACTATCGAAGATTTATCAAGAGTTTTGCAAAGATTGCTGCACCGTTATCACAACTAACTCGTAAGGATCATCCGTTCTTATGGAATGAAGAATGCGAGAGAAGTTTCCAAAAGTTGAAAGAATTACTTACGCAAGCTCCAATACTTACGTTACCCGATGGAATAGACGGATATGCAGTCTATACTGATGCATCAAAAGAGGGCCTTGGATGTGTACTAATGCAGAAGGGCAAAGTCATTGCTTATGCATCCCGGAAATTGAAGACTCATGAGCTAAATTATCCCACACATGATCTAGAATTGGGCGCGATAGTATTTGCTTTAACCAAATGGAGACACTATCTCTACGGTGCAACTTTCGACATCTTTACTGACCATAAGAGCTTGAAATACTTGTTTACTCAGAAAGAGCTCAATATGAGGCAGCGTAGATGGATGGAATCTCTAGAAGATTATGATTGTTCCATACTTTATCATCCAGGGAAGGCCAATGTAGTGGCAGATGCGTTAAGCCGAAAATCTGGTCTTGCTCATTTGGAGGTTAGACAGAGTAGCGTTGTACCTAAGGAACAGTTACAGATTCAATCTCATGGTCACTTAGCAGGATTAAAAATCGAACCGGAATTTTATGCGCGTATAAAGTCAAATCAAGATTCGGACCCTGGCATCATAAGGATAAGAGCATCAGAAAAGCAAAAGGCCGATTTCACTGCTAACTCTGCAGGAATACTGCTCTTTCGAGACCGTGTTTGTGTGCCTAATTCCATGAAGAAAGAGATCTTGGAAGAAGCTCACAAATCACAATTCACCAATCATCCGGGAGGGTCCAAGATGTATAAAGATTTGAAAGAACACTTCTGGTGGAATGGAATGAAACGAGATGTCGCCGATTTTGTAAAACAATGCCTTTCATGCCAGATGATAAAAGCAGAACATCAGAGACCAGCTGGACTGTTACAACCGTTACCCATACCAGAGTGGAAATGGGATCATATCACCATGGATTTTGTAATTGGACTTCCGACACTCCGAGGAGGTCATGATGGCATATGGGTAATAGTAGATCGTTTCACCAAATCTGCACATTTTATACCTATCAGTCAAAAGTATGGTGTGGAAAAACTCGCAGAGCTTTATCTAAAAGAAATTATCCGGTTACACGGAATTCCTACTACTATCATTTCAGACCGAGACCCTAAATTTACATCCAGACTATGGAAAAAGCTGCAGGAATGTCTCGGAACAAAGCTAAATTTCAGCACGTCTGCACACCCCCAGACTGATGGTCAATCCGAACGTACCATTCAAATTTTGGAAGACATGCTTCGCGCATGTGTGCTAGATTCTGGATCAAATTGGGAGAAACATTTACCACTTGTGGAGTTCGCTTATAACAACAGTTACCAGGCTACAATCCAGATGGCTCCATACGAGGCACTATATGGGCGAAAATGTCGCTCTCCTCTCAACTGGGATGTGGAGGAATGGAGGAGTACCAGGATGGAAAGAATCGAGCTATACCACCGGATGTCATACAAGAGGCTATTGATAAAGTACAAATCATCAAGCAAAGGATACAAACAGCACAAAGTCGACAAAAAAGTTATGCAGACAAAAGACGTAAGGATTTGGAATTTGAAGTAGGAGACCGGGTGTTTCTGAAGGTGTCACCAAGAAAGGGAATTAGGAGGGTCGGGAAGCAAGGTAAGTTGCAACCTCGATTCTTAGGACCTTTTGAAATAACGGCGCGATTAGGTCCTGTAGCTTACCGATTATTACTACCGGAGACTGTAACCGGAATTCATGATGTCTTCCACGTATCCCAGCTCCGAAAATGCCACATGGAAGAAAACCAAGTGGTCGACTCAAACCAGATAGCAGTGGAAGCAGATTTGACATATGAGGAGCAACCGATTCAAATCCTTGATCAAAAAATCAAAGAACTTCGTACCAGATCAATTCAATTAGTTAAAGTGCTCTGGAAGAACCAAGGTGTCGAAGAAGCTACTTGGGAAAAAGAAGAAGATATTAGACATCAGTATCCCGAACTTTTCCAGTAACAATAGAATCTGGGGACCAGATTCGTTAAGGGGGGGAGATTGTAACATCCTATATTATATATAGTTTATCTTTAAAATAATCTATGAAGATGTTAATAATAAAAAATTATAATAATAATATAAATAATAAGAAAAGTAGTAATAATAACAATGATGATAATATTTACCATGGTTACTTGTACACTCTAAACCTCACACTTTAGCCAACCACAAGACACCACCCCCCTTGCATCATTTGGCTATAAATACACTCATCATTCTCATTTCTAGGCACCATTTTCGTTCCCCAAACATCTAAAAATGCTTAGAGGCTAGTGAGTTTTGAGTGCAAAACAAGCCAAAACTTCAAAAAAATCCAGAATAAACCCAATCCTCTTCCAAAAATTCTAAAGAAAATTTCTGGAAATACTACTTCCACCCAGAAAGCTTTTAGTGCAGGAGGTGTGTCAAAAATCAAAACCAGTGTCGCCCAGAAAATCAAAATCTTGAAGAACAACTACTGAAAAATCTGTCCAGAAAGTTATTGTGAGGTAGTATGTTCAAGCTCTTATTTATTACTGTTACATTTTGTTTTCGGTCTCAGTTTTAAGCTACAACTGTCTAACAAGTGTTCTAGTTTACATGCATGTCGTCCGATTGCCCAAACCGTCGCCGGACGTACGATTTTCAGGCGAACAAATGTACATGCAGACCATTTTAGTAAAATCGGATTCTGGGCAGAATCGGATAGTCATTTCAAAATATTTTTTGGAACAAAAGTTTTAGAACTCATCAAGGCGAACCCACTGGTAAAATCCTGGCCGCGCGTGGTGGTCGGAGCACCACCACGCGCCGACACGGTGGCGCGTGAAACGCACGCGCCGGTCCGATTTCCGATTTTCCGGTTTGCGTAACTTTCTGCACGTATTTTAGGGGCTTCTGGAAAGTTTCGTGATGTTTCGATAAACGGTTGATTTATTATGAATTTTTAAAGCTTTTGAACCAAATAAGATTTAATGGGTTGTGAGCCAAAAATGATGTTTAAATGCTTAAATACCCCATACTAGCCCTAACCCATGAATATTGCTTAAATTGTAATTATAGGAATTACTATTGGCTTGGACCTAGCAAACAAGAAAATATCATAAGTTATCAAGGTGAGGTGTACTACCGACTTCTTTCGATATAGCATTTTTGGCATTCGGCCTGGAACTCACATTATATGTTTATTCATCACCATATTTTTCATATATGCTATCATCTTGTGCATGACATCAGTTCATTGATCATATTGTTTATATGTCTTGTCACCGTATTTATTGCTATTATGCTCCTTGAATGATTGAATGACTGTTGGAGCCCTGGACAACAGACATATGTCTGGATATTGAGTCCACTGGACAACGTGGCCTCGGCCCGGAAAGTGAGTCCAATGAACAACGGATGACAGTTCGGGTATATGGTTCATCTGAACAACGCGCACCGTTTTACGGTCCGGAGAATGGTTCACCTTGGCTCATGAACGAATGAATGTTCACATCTTATCTGAATATGCGGGGAAAAGTGCTACACCTAACTGTCGGGTGGGAGCCACCTCTTTAGCCCATAGTATTCACCCTAATGTCCTAAATCGTCTTTATTCATTGATAATTTCCTTGTTTGCAATAATATCACTCTATTATATACCATGTCATATTGATACATTGCATCATTTGATCAGTACCCAAATAAGCCATTGTTAATTCCTCACTAAGTTCTTAAAGACTTAACCTCTGTTTTCTTTTGTTATTTATCATGAGTTCCAGATACAGGAGAACCGGAGTCAGAACAGGAGGAAAATTAGGCTTACCAAGATCGTCTTAGTATTTCCTCTTTAATTAAATATCATATCGTCGTAAGGAGCTTACATGAGATTGTAATAACTAGTTTATCTTGGATTGCATCTTGCTATTTATTTTGAAAGCTTCCGCTAATATAATATAATTAATCATTATGTGTGGTTCTTTATGAAAGTATCCCTACATATGTACTTGTCTGTATTTATGATAGTGTGTGGTATCAGATAAGGGATAAAATAGCATGTCCCGAGTCGGGTGCCACAAATATACCATTCGATGATGCTCTACTTCAAATGCCTAGTTATGCTAAGTTTTTGAAGGAAATTCTTTCTAACAAGCGAAAGTTGGGCGAGTACAAAATGGTAAGCTTAACGGAAGAGTGTGTTGGGATATGCCCTAAGACAAGTCATTAGATGATTGTTTATGACATACAATGTAATATGATTTTATTTATGGCAAATCATTAGTATATATTATTCAAATATCTGTGCAATATGAATTGATATATAAGTTAATGTCCCTAGAATAATATTGTATTATTCTTGAAGATGTCCCTAGTCAAGTATTATCATGAATCGGGATAATGATAATAAGTTGAGACTAGTATGTCTTGATTGATGAATTGTTCATAGGTATGAGATATCAAATCAACACATGGGTACATGTTAGAGAACGATGTACTGGACAGACCCACCATGAGAATGCTACATGGATAGTTATATGATTGTCATAAGCAATTCTCATAGTGATAATAATGTATGTAACCCTTACGACTTGTGATCATCAGAGATCCCAACATAAGGAGTTATGTATTTTGATATTGTCAAACGTTACCCGTAACAGAGTAAACTATAAAGGCGACTATTGGATACACTACAAATTATGTAGAGGGATGTTGACTGATCGAGATAGGATTTGTCCCTCCTATATAACAGGAGAAGTGTTTGGCCCTTGATCAAGTGAGAACTAAAATGCATGGACATGCTCGAATGAGTCGATATGTGATATCGAGCTTATTCGTTTATTCTAGTTCTACTTGGGGATCAAGAAATAAAGATTGAATATACGAGTATGACTATTCCATGACTCGTGTTCAATCTAAACACAAAGGACTAAGGGATTAAGTTACATGGTAAATATTATCAAGGTTCCTAGGTTATGTCGAGTCATTGACATTCTTGTAATTTGGGTAGCCTTGATGTGTTGCTAGATACCGCTCATTGCTTGTGACGTAAAATGAGATTTTATATCACTGCTAACATTACAAGATCCTATCGGGTCGCACAAAAGATTAAATCGATAAGGGAAATTAAATTCATGGGATGCATTAAATAATTAAGAGGAGTCTTAATTAAATGATTATAATGATTTAATTAAATCATGGGTTTGGGCCCATAAGACTTTAAGAAAGTCTTGAACCTTAATTAAAGTCTTATAATATAAATACAAGGTTTTGATTAATTGTTAATATACAATTCATAACACAAAACCTAGCCACCATAGGAAGCTCTCGGCCACCAAGCTCTCGGCCACCTCTCTTGGCCGCCGCCTTGGTCTTTGATTTTTCCGGCCATCTTCTTCCATTTAGAATCGTGTGTGGCTCTTGTTACGGTTTAAGAACAAATCTAGCACTTTGTTCTTGAACTATCCCTTCCCGATTTGATCGTGTGGATACCGTTGAGGCAAAACTTGATAAGTTTTGCTAGTGACTCGAAGGAGGCATTGGACGTGGTGCTGCTTCGTGGAATCTGCCCAAACACGCTACAAGGGTGAGACCTTTGTTCCTTTATCCGATATGAACCCCTATGTATAGATCCGGTGTCTTGTAATCCATAAAATTTTATATTCCGCTGCGTACCATGCTTGATGGATTACTTACAGAGTGCTCAGCAATTGTGCAAAACAAAATGCCTTCAAAGACCCAGGGAGTTTTTACTATACCTGCACTATAGGATCAATATCATTTAAGAAATCATTGTGTGATTTGGGTGCATGTATTAATTTGATGCCATTCTCCATTTTCAGGAAGTTGGGACTAGGCGAGCCAAAACCTACTAAGGTTTCATTACAATTGGCAGATAGATCTATCACGTATCCCCGGGGGATCATTGAAGACATGTTAGTCAAAGTGGACAAATTCATCTTTTCAATTGATTTTCTGGTACTAGACATGGAAGAGGACTCGGAAACACCACTGATCTTGGGCCGACCGTTCCTAGCAAGGGGAAAGGCAATCATAGATGTTCAACAAGGGAAGTTGATCCTCCGAGTATGGGAGGATCAAGTTGTGTTTAATGTCTTTAAAGCACTTCAACACCCACACGACGAGCACTTGTGTTTTAATGTCGATATTATTGATGCTATGACAGTTGATGTGTTGCAAGGTACATTCAAGGATAAAATGGAAGCATGCCTTGTGGAAGCCGATAAACAACATGACAAGGAGAAAATTGAGATTATAGCTCATTTGAACAACACCATTCCTTACATTACACGAGCCAATGAAAATCTTGGAGAGTTAGGACAAAGAGACATTAAACCTCAACGGCCATCCATCGAAGAATCACCCACTCTCGAACTCAAGCCTCTCCCATCTTATCTCAAGTATGTATTCTTAGATTCTAGAAATTCATTACCAATCATTATTTCTTCGTATTTGATAGGTGAAAACGATGAAAAGCTTCTTAAAGTCCTTAGGGAGCACAAGAAGGCATTTGAATGGAAGATAGCAGACATTAAAGGAATTAGTCCGTCGGTGTGCATGCATAAAATTCTGATGGAGGACACATTCAAGCCCGTGGTACAACCACAATGCCGTCTCAATCCAAAAATGCAAGAGGTAGCCAAAACCGAGGTCATTAAGCTAATGGGCGCAAGTATTATCTACCATATCTCTGATAGTTCATGGGTAAGTCCTATTCAATGTGTACCAAAGAAGGGAGGCATTACTGTTGTCCCTAATGAGAACAATGAATTGATACTTACTAGAACAGTCACGGGGGGGGAGAGTGTGCATTGACTATAGGAGGTTAAATGAGTCTACTCGTAAAGATCACTTTCCCCATTCCCTTCATTGATCAAATGGTAGAGAGATTAGCATGTTATGACTTTTATTGCTTTCTAGATGGGTATTCGGGGTATAACCAAATTACTATTACACCTGAGGACCAAGAGAAAACTACTTTCACTTGCCCTTATGGTACATTTGCCTTTAGACGAATGCCATTTGGATTATGTAATGCACCTGCTACTTTTCAAAGATGCATGTTGGCCATATTCACTGACATGATAGAGAATTCTTAGAAGTATTCATAGATGACTTCTCTGTTTTTTGGATTTTCATTTGATATATGTTTATATAACTTGGCTTTGGTGTTGACGAGGTGTGAGGAGACGAATCTTGTATTGAATTGGGAGAAGTGTCACTTCATGGTCCAAGAAGGTATAGTCTTGGGACACAAGATATCCGAAAATGATATTGAAGTGGACCGAGCAAAAATCCAAGTGATACAACAATTGCCACCACCAACAACAGTGAAAGGAATCTGAAGCTTCTTAGGCCATGCGAGATTTTATCGTCGATTCATTAAGGATTTTTCAAAAATTTCTAAACCCTTATCTCATTTATTAACTAAAGATGCACCTTATGAATTTAATTCTGATTGTGTGCAGGCATTCGAGATTCTCAAGGAGAAACTGGTAACAACACCTGTCTTGGTAGCACCTGATTGGGAGTTACCCTTTGAACTGATGTGCGATGCTAGTGACACGGCGGTAGGAGCAGTTTTAGGCCAAAGGAGGAACAAGGTATTTCATACCATTTACTATGCTAGTCGCACTTTGAATGAAGCACGAATAAATTATGCCACTACTGAAAAAGAGCTTCTAGCCATAGTTTTCACATTCGATAAGTTTCACTCCTATCTATGTCTTGCCAAAGTTATTGTCTACACCGATCATGCTGCACCTTAAGTACTTACTTGCAAAGAAAGATGTCAAACCACGCTTGATTAGGTGGATATTGTTGTTGCAAGAATTTGACTTGGAGATAAGAGATAAGAAGGGTGTAGAGAATGTGGTAGCAGATCATTTGTCTCGAATTGAAAATGGCAATGATACAATTGAAAGTGAGGTACAAGAAATTAATGAGAAATTTCCTGATGAGCAACTGTTTAAAGCTGACGTTTTACCTTGGTATGCACATTATGCGAATTATATTGCTAGTGGTATCCTCCCACAAAATCTGACTATTTATCATAAGGAAAAAAAATTTCTGAGGTTAAACATCTTATGTGGGAGGAGCCCTACTTGTTCAAAGTTTGTGCAGATAACATTATAAGGAGATGTATCCCCAAGGAGATATGCAATCTATCTTGAAGCGGTGCCACGGTGGAGAGATAGGTGGGTATTTTGGCTACCAAAACAGCTGCTGAGGTACTTGACTCCAGCTTTTATTGGCCAACTTTGTTTAAGGATGCATTCAGGTATGTTTCCATATGTGATAGATGTCAAAGGGTTGGTAATATCTCTAGGAGGAATGAATTGCCCTTAAATAATATTCTTGAATGCGAGCTTTTTGATGTGTAGGGAATAGATTTCATGGGATCTTTCCCAAGTTCATGCTCAAATAAATACATACTTGTCGCAGTGGATTATGTGTCAAAGTGGGTTGAGGCGGAAGCTTTGCGCACAAATGATGCTCGAGTAGTTGTGCAATTTTTGAAAAGAAAATTGTTTACTCGTTTTGGCACCCCTCGAGTAATTATTAGTGATGGTGGCACTCATTTTCGCAACAAACAATTTGAAAATCTTTTGAGTAAATATGGTGTCACCCACAAAGTGTCTTCGCCATACCACCCACAAACCAGCGGACAAGTATAAGTTTCAAACCGAGAGGTGAAATGTATTGTAGAAAAGACTGTGACTCTAAGCCGGAAGGATTGGTTTTTGAGCTTAGATGATTCCTTAGGGGCTTATCGGACTGCTTTTAAGACACCTATTGGCACATCACCCTATAGGGTTGGTATTTGGTAAGGCATTTCACCTCCCTGTTGAACTTGAACATAAAGCATATTGGGCTATTAAATGACTAAACTTTGATTGTCATGTTGTAGGTGAAAAACGTCTTTTACAGCTGAATGAGATGGAGGAGTTTAGGAATCAGGCATATGAGAATGCCAAGATTTACAAAGAGAAAACCAAGAAGTGGCATGACTCTCATATACAAATGAGGGAATTCAATGTAGGAGATACAGTACTCTTGTTCAACTCCAGACTGCGACTCTTTCCAGGTAAATTACGTTCTCGTTGGTCGGGACCATTCACAGTCTCCAAGGTATACCCATCTGGCGCTATTGAAGTTACCGAACCCAATAAGGGCACATTTATAGTAAATGGGCAGCGTTTGAAGCACTACCACATAAACGAGGAAGTCAAGATGTGCACCTCTGTTGGAACCGAAGAGGGTGGGTGAATGAGGTTCCTTGGCTACTTTAGCGTTTTAAAATGAATTTGCAAAAATGTCGAGTTTGTGCTGTGGAAGACTTAAGTCATTCGATAAATAAATAAAATGAAGAACTAAATAAATGCGTAAATTAAATAAAGCGATAAAAGACAATATAATTTGTTATAGAAGTTCGGCGATGAATCGCCTACGTCTCCTCTTCCCGGTTAGAAAACGTTTAACCGAGATTCCACTAGAACGAAAATGATCTTGGCCTTAAGGGCTCCAAGTTAGCCACAACACACTCTTCCCGAGTAAACACATCTCTTCACGAGCACCACACTCTTCACGAGTCTTCTTGGCCTTAAGAGCTCCAAGGATAGCCACACAAAACTCTTCCCGAGTTACCCACACTCTTCACGAGTCTTCTTGGCCTTAAGGGCTCCAAGGATAGCCACAACACTTGCACCAACGTTACTTGTTGATGACTTTTACAATTTCCAACTTGCGTCGATGTTGGAGGACCTTACAATAACTCACATAAACACCTTCACGGTGTACCAACACGAAGAATCAAAACTCACACAATAAGAAATGAATTACAAACTCCAATACAACACAAATGTATGAAGTTTGCAATTCTAGATTAATTTGAATTGAGCAAAGCTTTCTTGTAGTTTATAGTCTTGTTTCTTGTCTTCAAAATGCTCCAAAACATCCATATTTATAGTGTAGGAGGCCGCCAAGGCTCCTACTAGCCGTTGCTACACTCAAGGCTTGAATCACTCCAAGATCGCCTCGGACATCGCCTCGCGCGATCACCATCGCCGCGCCCCAACGGTCACAATCTTGCACACCTCGCCTCAGGCGAAGTCCAGATCACCTCAGATGATCCATGCCAAAAATCAATGCCGTAGCTTCGGTTGGTCAAAAATCTTCATCGCCTCAAACGATACACACATCGCCTCCGGCTTCCCAGACATCGCTTCAGGCGATCAGGCCATCGCCTCGGGCATTCGTGCCATGCGCGCGGGCCTCGGAGTTGCTCCAGTCGATGTACGTGCGAAGTCCTTCCTGGTTACCATCGCCTGGGGCGATGGTCAGCATCGCCTAGGGCGATCCAGCCCAGATTTTGCACACTTGATTTTCTTCAATCAATCCACTTTTTAACCATTAAACATGTACACTAAGTAGAACATTAGTATAACAAACACAAGTTTTGTTGATCATCAAAAATCATAAATAATTCGGAGATAAATTAAGCATTAAACTCAACCAGCGTTTAAGGCTCAACAATCTCCCCCTTTTTGATGATCACAAAACTTGATAAACTTGATATATAATATGCATGAAATGTGAGTAAACATGACTCCCCCTTAACAATTGCATAGCACATACAAGATTACCAAGTAAAGCAAAAAAAGCTCTCCCCCTCAAACTATGCATAACTCTCCCCCTCAAACTATGCATGTATTAAACTTCAAGTTTATCACAAAATTCTCCCCCTTTTTGTGATAATCAAAAAACACAAAGTTCAAATAAACATAGCACACATATATGTTGACACATAGCCATGTTTTAACAATTTACACATGTTCCTCATCAAGCATGAAATAGCCATAACAAGCATAAGATTGAGAGGAATACAAACATGCGTTTAAGGCAATCAACAATGAATTCTAAATGTGCAAAATGTGCATATGTTCTACCAAGAGTTCATGCACTCATGCCCAATAGACATTAAATTTCTCAAAGCATCATTTGATAAGATAATAAAATTATTAAGGTCATGATAGCATTATATCAAAGATTGAGCATCCAAACACTTATAGCATGCTTAATCACATAATTTCACATTTTCACATTGCAAATTCAAATTTGAACTCAAAGCATATTAAGATATATACCATAAAGAGATCATGCATAAATCATGCATAAAAACAATTTATATGTGCATATGCTAGGGGAAATGCATTTTACTATCAATGAATATTCAGCTTCATTATTTATTGGTCACAATTAATTTGTGCATATGAAATTTTGAATTGCTCTTTAAATGCACAAAATAAATTTACCTTTGATGACAAGAGTACGTTTTTGTCATTGGTCCTATACCTCGCGATTCTTCTATTATGGTGAATGAGATAATCTCCTCCCTTGAGTTGCTAGTCCCTTCATCATCCATTCCTTTGTCCCTACAAAACAAATTTTTGATTTGGGATTCTTTGGTACCCGTTTGATTTTTGGGTCCTTGAGGGTTAGCTTTCATCAAAGCCTTTGGAATCCATTTCCACCTTTTGTTAGGTTGGTATTGGATTTTAGCAAACCTACATTTATTCTTTGTATGACCATCTTTACAACAATAAGTGCAAGTAGGAGAATTATGCTTAGCTTTAGCCAACAAGCTTGAAAATGTTTTAGATTTGCTTGAAAAGCCTAGTCCGGCTTTATCAAAACTACAATGTTGCAAGCCAAGCAATTCATTCATCTTTAAACTACTATCACTAAATTTGCAAAAAGATTGTTTCAAAGAACTTAATTCATTTTTCAATGAATTGTTTTCTTCATCTCTCTTGGCTACCTCAAGTTTGAGTAATTTGTTACTCATCTTGGTTTTGCCAAGAACATCAATAAGCTCATGATAAGAATCTAATAATTCATCAAAAGATGGTACCTCGTCATCGCTTTCATATTCTTCGTCATTTGCGTCATCTTTGGCCATGAGACAAAGGTTTATTGTTCCTTCTTCATCGGAGTCACTATCACTCCATGTGGCTATAAGAGCTCTCTTCTTCCCTTTGTCCTCATTCTTCTTCCTATGACATTTATTAGCATAATGACATTTATCTTGACAATTATAGCTAGTTTCCTCTTGTTTTGAATCATGTTTGGTAGCACCGGAGGCCTTTGGCTTGTTTTGTTTGTTGAAGAATTTCTTGAACTTTCTAGTGAACAAGATCATCTCTTCATCATCTTCATCATCGGAATGGTCTTTCCTCCCGACCAAGGCTATCCCCTTTCTTATGGATCTCTCATCCTCCTTTATTCCCTTCCTTGTTGACACTTCAAGCTCATGGGTCACCAATGTACCATGAAGTTCATCAAGATCATAAGATGCACTTTCTCCTTTGTTTGATTCGATGATGGCCGTCCTCTTTTCATCACATTCCTTTGGCAAGGCTCTTAGTGCTCTTCTCCATATTTGCTTTGGAGGGTACTTCTCACCAAGTTGAGCAAGCTCATTTATGATTTGGGTGAGCCTTCTAAACATCGACTCAACGTCTTCTCCGAATTCCATCTCAAATGTTTCATACTTGAGTTGTAGTAGATCTATCTTTGTCTCCTTCACTTGATTTGTGCCTTCATGACAAATTTACAATTTGTCCCATATTTCCTTTGCGGTTGAGCATATCGAGATCCGGTTGTACTCCTTCATATCTAAAGCACAATGTAAAATATTAATAGCTTTAGCATTTTGCGAAATTAAAATCATATCCGCTCTTGTAAAATCGTCCATTTCTTTGGGAATACTTATTCCTCCAACTTCCCTTAAAGGAATTTGTGGACCTTTTACAAATTTCTTCCATAGGTAATAATCTACGAATTGGATGTATAGAGAAATTCTATTTTTTCAATATCTGTAGTTATCACCCGTGAAGAGTGGAGGTCGATTTGTCGATTGACCTTGAGCAAACTCATTTGCTAGATTAGCCATATAAAAATTTTGATTTAAAACAAAAATCAAATGGCTCTGATACCACTTGTTGGAACCGAAGAGGGGGGTGGATGAGGTTCCTTGGCTACTTTAGAGTTTTAAAATGAATTTGCAAAAATGTCGAGTTTGCGCTAGCAAAGACTTAAGTCAATTGATAAATAAATAAAATGAAGAAGTAAATAAATGCATAAATTAAATAAAGCGATAAAAGACAAGAGAATTTGTTATAGAAGTTCGGCGATGAATCGCCTACGTCTCCTCTTCCCGGTTTTAACCGAGGTTACACTAGAACGAAAATGATCTTGGCCTTAAGGGCTCCAAGTTAGCCACAACACACTCTTCCCGAGTAAACACATCTCTTCACGAGCACCACACTCTTCACGAGTCTTCTTGGCCTTACTCCATGGATAGCCACACAAAACTCTTCCCGAGTTACCCACACTCTTCACGAGTCTTCTTGGCCTTAAGGGCTCCAAGGATAGCCACAACACTTGCACCAACTTTACTGGTTGATGACTTTTACAATTTCCAACTTGCGTCGGTGTTGGAGGACCTTACAATAACTCACATAAACACCTTCATGGTGTACCAACACGAAGAATCAAAAACTCACACAACAAGAAATGAATTACAAACTCCAATACAACACAAATGTATGAAGTTTGCAATGCTAGATTAATTTGAATTGAGCAAAGCTTTCTTGTAGTTTATAGTCTTGTTTCTTGTCTTCAAAATGCTCCAAAACATCCATATTTATAGTGTAGGAGGCCCCCAAGGCTCCTACTAGCCGTTGCTACACTCAAGGCTTGAATCACTCCAAGATCGCCTCGGACATCGCCTCGGGCGATCACCATCGCCGCGCCCCAACGGTCACAATCTTGCACACCTCGCCTCAGGCGAAGTCCAGATCACCTCAGATGATCCATGCCAAAAATCAATGCCGTAGCTTCGGTTGGTCAAAAATCTTCATCGCCTCAAACGATACACACATCGCCTCCGGCTTCCCAGACATCGCTTCAGGCGATCAGGCCATCGCCTCGGGCATTCGTGCCATGCGCGCGGGCCTCGGCGTTGCTCCAGTTGATGTGCGTGGTGAAGTCCTTCCTGGCTGCCATCGCCTGGGGTGATGGTCACCATCGCCTAGGGCGATCCAGCCCAGATTTTGCACACTTGATTTTCTTCAATCAATCAACTTTTAACATGTACACTAAGTAGACACATTAGTATAGCAAACACAAGTTTTGTTGATCATCAAAACTCATAAATAATCCTGAGATAAATTAAGCATTAAACTCAACCATGTGTTTAAGGCTCAACAACCTCTATCTGTTATCTTGAGAGAAAGGAGGTGACAGTCCAGCTTGAGACTATAAATTAAGAACTTTTTCTTCTCTTCCTCTTTTGTAAGTTTTTTTATTTTATTTTAAGTGCATTTGTTTATTTTCCCGAGCCTAACTCCGTGCATTAATTTTCAGATGCAGAAAATGGAATAGATTAAATTTTGGTGAGGCGGATCGAGCATTGAAAAAAATAAATTAATATAGAGAAAATTTCTGACGCTGGCGATCGATCGAGCTTACAAAAGAAAAATTTTTCTGGCAATCTCGATCGATCGGGCGTAAAGCTCGATTAATCGAGATAGGTTTACGAGAAAAAAAATATGTCTCGTTCGATCGATAGAGAGGACAGCTCGATCGATCAAGCATCAGAAAATTTTGTTTTTTAAGATCGAAATCTGCAGAATACCACAACACATCAAAATTTTTTCAAAGAAAAAATCGCCCCTTTTGCCCTAACCACAAAATTTCCCTTCAAATCTTTCCAATAACTCAAAAATCTCACAATTTATGATGCTTAGATTCTTCTAATTGTATTTTTGGTTACATATATGAAGATTCAAGGGCTGAATTGGGGGGAAATACATCATAAGGAGGAACTCTGTGATGCCCAGAATAAATATTAATTATCAAATTGATTTAATTATGATATTTTTATGATATGTCGGGATAATTACGGAATTTGAAATTATCTGAAATTATTTGTCCCGGAGTTGGAATAAATAATTTTTGAGTTGAACTTATCAGTTTATTAATTTTAAAAAAACGAGGCGCTTGCAAGTATTAATTCTGAAATAATATGTGGAGGGTGGAGATTTACCTAATATTGTAATAAACTAATAATTGGATGGTTGTGATTTACTCTTGGTTTAGGGATTATAAGGCATTCTCTCTCTCATTCCACACACACATAAATCGATTATCTCTTATTTTCCCCACCCTTCGACCGCCTCCCCCATATTCCCCATTTCATTCGACCGATTGAAGCAGCGAGAAGACTGATCGAATTCGAATACTTTTAGAGATTTTCCCTCAAGGTTTCTTAATGTTTACATGTTATTTAGTCCATTATTCATTTCCTTTGAAATTTATGAAGCATGGTTCAGAATTTCTGATTTTGGGGAATATTTCGATCGGCTTTTTGCGGATTGAGGTTGGGAGTTCTTGAGTCTCTTGTGTTCGATTATTACCTTGTTTAATTCATGTTTTAGCTTGTATAATCATGTGGTGGAGGATTGAACAAAGTTTCAATCCCAACTTTTGTCTCGGTCGCATGGTGCTGCTATTTTTGGGAAGCTTTTGTCGATTATTTTCATGTCTTGCTATTCACGAGTATTGTTAATGTTTCAGCAAATATTGACTCGTCAGATTCGTATTTTGGTTTGGTGGTGCGATTTTCTTGCTTTTTGGGAGGAAAGGATTTAGGCTGAACTATAAAGCTGTATAAGGGTTGTTCCTTTTTCTCGTTTTCTTGATTTTTGTGTGGATTAGATGGTGTTTTAGCTAATCTATCATCACATCTATTTCCCTTACCGTCTGCTGAGTAAAAAGGAACTGTAAGGCTACTGGAATTGTTCCTTGTTTCTGCTGTCTGTGCATCGAACTACTTGTTGAGAGTATACTAGTGTGTGTGCCCCCAGTGTATTCAAGTGCAAGTGCTGCAACGTAGTGCTGCAACGTAAAATAACAGCTGTTACATTGGCAGTGTTGACGCGTTAGATTGATTGTATTAATTTAATGTGATGGCATATTTTTATTGTCTTATTGATATTGAGTTGTTTGGTACAACATTGAATGGTGGTTCATGTCCAATAAGTTTCGGTATCTTATCTGAGTTTCAAATGGAGCCTATAGCTTAGTAAATCATGATTTTGTTGAATATTGATATAGCTGGGGCGATTATATCTTATTACACGAAATCCATGTATGAGTCTTTAAATGAAAAGCATTTGTTAGTAATTGAATATTGGCTTAACAAATGAGTTATTGAATTTATGTACAGCCTTTTCGTGTCTCCGGTCAAAGAGAAGGGTAGTGTGACTGTAAATACTGACGATAACGTACGTAGTGACGTACGAGCAGGTATATATATCATGAAGTAATTACATTTTCATATATTCATGTATTGTTGGATGTCATGATGGTGAGTATGATGTGGTATGATGGATACATAGTTGTACGTGATCCGAGTATACGAGTTGAGTATCGATGCCTTGGGCATGATCAATCTGAGAACGTGTTGAGAATGAGATAGATTGAAAAACAGGATTGCATTGATATGAAATTATTTATGATTAAGCATAAATAAGTTGTATTGAATTTATCATGTTGATGGATCATATTTTAAATAACGATACTAAACTTGATGTTATCGAAGTGTGTGAGTTTGAAACAGGAACAGTGTGTGGAAGCTATACAGATTCAGAACTGTACAGGGAGTACATTTTTATAGATTTTCAATAATCTTAAATTGTGATATTATCATGATGTTTATGCGTTGTTATGATTATGCGTATTTGATATTGGATGCTCACCCCGTGTGGGGGCTGTTTCTATTGAAACAGGTACAACAGGTACGATGCTGCCTTGGGGTGCTAGGCTCGAACCTTGTGGGATGATGCTTCCAGAAGCGTATATGAGTGTGGGTAAATAGTATACGCTATTTATTCAGTTAGATTGGTATTCATTTATTTGTCACTCGTATGTGAGCAACTGGAAGCATGTATATGGACTGTATAAGGGCGTTGAAACCCACTTGTGATGTCTTCTTATTCGTAGGATGGTGTTTTCCCTGGCGGGGAATTTACTTAGTTTCAGTATTCTGTTTTCGTAGTGTGTTTGTCCCTGGTTGGGAGTTATATTATGTGACGTATTTTTATTTTCGGATAGCTCAATTTATGGGGGGACTCTGCCCAAATTTTTATAAAAACTCACAATGTAAAAAGTGGTGTAATGGGGATGATAATGGGTGAACCTTGAGTCTTATTGCTGAATATTATTGAGGTCATGGATAATATGTGAAGCATGTAAGGATTCGGTTAAAGAATGAAATGTTTTTTTTATACTCATACGACGTCATAAATGCACTACTGACTAGTATAAGGGTTAGGGTCTTACATTAGTGGTATCAGAGCAGTGGTTAGCTCTTTGGGATGTTTCATGGCCTAGGGATGTGTTGATAGACATGGATATCACATACTTTTATGCATGATTGTAGTTTTCTGTCATTGTGACATGATGCCTGCTATGTGCATTTTATGATATGAAGCAATGAAATATGTGCCATTGATGATATGAAGCCATGAAAATTGGTGTTATTGCTAACCATCGTGATTGCAGGATCGTATGAGATACGATGAACATATACAATGAGGGTGGTATGGTTGAAAAGCCTCGAGTATGGTAAATCGTTTTATTATCCTTAGCTTGACTATGGTAAAAATGATAATGCCTTTTAAGGTGCGTGATGAATGACACCGCTGACGGTAATTAATGTTGATAATAAGTGGACGTTGTTACTAGTAGAGGGATCAATGCATTTTATTGAGTTGAGTTTTGTGTACATGTTATGTATATGTATGTGCAGTGCTGAGAAATCTGATTTTTTTGCAGGAGAAATCAGAAAATGAGATATATGATATCTGAAAATAGGAAATGACAGGCAGTACTGTGCGGTTGGAGTATGACAACAGATAATGTGACAATCGGGTATGTGTATGTCATTTACAGGATGGCACAGGTACGTGTTAACGTACGAGCATGTATTGATATTCCTATTCCTATTGATGTTGATTATGATATATCACTGATTGTAAATAATGATGATATTGAGGGTCGCTAGAATGAGTAGATTGTGTCGCAGTAGCAGGGGAGCGACGTGTGGGTATAGCAGGCTTGGTATTGCTGCTATATCGATTATATAGTTGATGGGTCGCGATGATGATGCGACGATGGGGTATAGTAGGCTTGGTGATGATACTATATCGATTATATATTGTGTCGCAGTAGTAGGGGAGCGATGATGGGGTATAGTAGGCTTGGTGATGCTACTATATCGATTATATATTGTGTCGCAGTAGTAGGGGAGCGACGATGGGGTATAGTAGGCTTGGTGATACTATTATATCGATTATATACGATGTGTCGCAAAGATGATGCGACGATGTGGTATAGTCGGCTTGGTGTTGCCACTATATCGATTATTTACGATGTGGTCGCCGCTGACGAGCGAGCGATGTGATATGGGTCGCCACTGATGAGTGAGCGATGTGTTATTGGGTCACCACTGACGAGTGAGTGATGTGGTCGCCGCTGACGAGCGAGCGATGTGATTATTGTTGGGATCGACACTAGAGTGTGCAATGTCTTTTATGTGCCTCCACTATAGAGGGAGGGTGATGAATATACGTTAATTTAAATTGACCTTGTTGATTTGACGTGTTGTGATAATCAACTGTACAGGTGAAAGCGATCATGGAGAGAGGGAATGAAAAGACATTATTGCTTCCTTTAATTTTATTGCATGGATGCAATAGCGGGGTATGATTGATATCGATATATCGATGACATTTCTTGGCGAGATGATGGTATGATTATATGGTGATATTTGAGAATTATAATATTTACCGCTCTCATATCGAAACGATGGGGTATGATTATATGGTGATATTTGAGATTTCTAATATTTGCCGCATATCGAAACGATGGAAATATTGTGCATGCCGTTGATATGTCGAGGCAATGAATATTGTTGGACGGTCATATTATTGATGATGAGTATATCAATTGTGTATTGATATTTGTGGAATATTTATGTGGAGAACAGGGACAGTTTAAAGGATCGAGTGTGGATCCACCGTGTACAGTAAGTGTTATTATATCTTATTGTTTTCAGAATGTAATTTTATTCATTGTGATGATGGATGTTATATGGATGCCAGTAGTGACGATGATAGTGTGCATACCCGTAGTGGAAATGAGATTATGCATGCCAGTGGTGGCAATGAGTATTGATATATTGCTATTGTGTTAGCAATGAATATTAGGGTGCCGTCATTGGGCGATGAATATTGATGTGCTGGTATTATGTTAGCAGCATGAGTATTACTGTACTGGTATTGTGCTAGCGATGTCTATTGATGATGTGTTCATTTCAGATAGTTGTGGACCTTGTGTTAGTGTTGTTCCTTGGGTACATGAGATGTAGGCCCAAGGGGATATTGAAATGTTCCAGAGGAACAAGGTATTGAGGTAAACTATTATGTTTGGTTTGTCATGTGCATATATGTTAATATCTGTTGATAGATGCTGATTGCATTATCTCAGTTAGTTATATTAATTTTGAGAATAGATTGTACAGATGGAATAACAGAAAATGATAATCGCTTGAGATGGTACTTATTACTGTGAAAAGCATGCTAGATTGATATAGAGTAGGTGAACATGATCATGTTAACATGAGATTAACGGGTACGTCACGGGATGACGTGGGATCACTATGAATGTCGTGTGTGGACATAGGATCTTTGTGAATATTCATGAGTAATGAATTATTATGTTTCAAGGATGAGTTAAAGATTGAAATGAATTGCGTCATTGAGGCATGCAATTGATTGTTATGTTGAATTTCAATCATCCAGATATGTGATAGTGTGTTGTAGCATGTTGTGTATAGGATTGCGTGAAACTTTTGACGCAGGGAATGGTTGATGACTGAAACATTATGAATATCAATAATGTGTAAATGACAAGGTACGTGTTTATGCTATGAGTATTTGAGAAATACTAATGAGTTTAGTTTAGTACTTGTCCCATGACAGATGATAGTTGGGTACTGAAATGCGGAAGTTGATGCTTAAGAGCATGTGAGTACTGTGATGAGCATGATACTATGATGCTATTGGGTATTGTAGATGATATCATCTACAAAGGTATGATACGAATTATTCGATATTGATGTTGACGCCTTGTTTGAGATGGAGTATAATCGTGACATAAGAATATTGATGGTAGGCCATTCATCATGATTTGACATTGATGATCTGTGGCTGTTGGTGCATATAATGTGGATATATGTATGTGAGAATTACGAATGAGTTTTCTAGTAATTACTTTGCACCAGATAATAGCCAGGAGGTGATATGTGAGAGGTTGATATGTAAGGACTCAAGAGTACCACTACTTCATACGGACAATGGTGGTGATGTGATGATGTTGGTATAAGTTGTATACAATTGCAACCACACAGATCTTGTGCAAGGAAACTGTACCAATGCGAGTACACAGGTACTGAAGTATGACAAGAAGTGCTTGATTGTTCAACACTATTAAAGTGATGTGATTTCCAGTCTTATCATTGTTGGTGTAATGAGGGCACATGTGTGGCACGTGATGATTCGAATGACTGTCATCCTACAGATGATCAAATCACTATCTTGATCTGTATAACGGTACGTAAATTTTATAGTTGGATTTTATGGTAAGCATGTATTTAAATTTCGAGGTCGAAATTTGATTAGGTGGGGAGAATTGTGATGCCCAGAATAAATATTAATTATCAAATTGATTTAATTATGATATTTTTATGATATGTCGGGATAATTACGGAATTTGAAATTATCTGAAATTATTTGTCCCGGAGTTGGAATAATAATTTTTGAGTTGAACTTATCAGTTTATTAATTTTAAAAAAACGAGGCGCTTGCAAGTATTAATTCTGAAATAATATGTGGAGGGTGGAGATTTACCTAATATTGTAATAAACTAATAATTGGATGGTTGTGATTTACTCTTGGTTTAGGGATTATAAGGCATTCTCTCTCTCATTCCACACACACATAAATCGATTATCTCTTATTTTCCCCACCCTTCGACCGCCTCCCCCATATTCCCCATTTCATTCGACCGATTGAAGCAGCGAGAAGACTGATCGAATTCGAATACTTTTAGAGATTTTCCCTCAAGGTTTCTTAATATTACATGTTATTCAGTCCATTATTCATTTCCTTTGAAATTTATGAAGCATGGTTCAGAATTTCTGATTTTGGGGAATATTTCGATCGGCTTTTTGCGGATTGAGGTTGGGAGTTCTTGAGTCTCTTGTGTTCGATTATTACCTTGTTTAATTCATGTTTTAACTTGTATAATCATGTGGTGGAGGATTGAACAAAGTTTCAATCCCAACTTTTGTCTCGGTCGCATGGTGCTGCTATTTTTGGGAAGCTTTTGTCGATTATTTTCATGTCTTGCTATTCACGAGTATTGTTACATGTTTCAGCAAATATTGACTCGTCAGATTCGTATTTTGGTTTGGTGGTGCGATTTTCTTGCTTTTTGGGAGGAAAGGATTTAGGCTGAACTATAAAGCTGTATAAGGGTTGTTCCTTTTTCTCGTTTTCTTGATTTTTGTGTGGATTAGATGGTGTTTTAGCTAATCTGTCATCACATCTATTTCCCTTACCGTCTGCTGAGTAAAAAGGAACTGTAAGGCTACTGGAATTGTTCCTTGTTTCTGCTGTCTGTGCATCGAACTACTTGTTGAGAGTATACTAGTGTGTGTGCCCCCAGTGTATTCAAGTGCAAGTGCTGCAACGTAGTGCTGCAACGTAAAATAACAGCTGTTACATTGGCAGTGTTGACGCGTTAGATTGATTGTATTAATTTAATGTGATGGCATATTTTTATTGTCTTATTGATATTGAGTTGTTTGGTACAACATTGAATGGTGGTTCATGTCCAATAAGTTTCGGTATCTTATCTGAGTTTCAAATGGAGCCTATAGCTTAGTAAATCATGATTTTGTTGAATATTGATATAGCTGGGGCGATTATATCTTATTACACGAAATCCATGTATGAGTCTTTAAATGAAAAGCATTTGTTAGTAATTGAATATTGGCTTAACAAATGAGTTATTGAATTTATGTACAGCCTTTTCGTGTCTCCGGTCAAAGAGAAGGGTAGTGTGACTGTAAATACTGACGATAACGTACGTAGTGACGTACGAGCAGGTATATATATCATGAAGTAATTACATTTTCATATATTCATGTATTGTTGGATGTCATGATGGTGAGTATGATGTGGTATGATGGATACATAGTTGTACGTGATCCGAGTATACGAGTTGAGTATCGATGCCTTGGGCATGATCAATCTGAGAACGTGTTGAGAATGAGATAGATTGAAAAACAGGATTGCATTGATATGAAATTATTTATGATTAAGCATAAATAAGTTGTATTGAATTTATCATGTTGATGGATCATATTTTAAATAACGATACTAAACTTGATGTTATCGAAGTGTGTGAGTTTGAAACAGGAACAGTGTGTGGAAGCTATACAGATTCAGAACTGTACAGGGAGTACATTTTTATAGATTTTCAATAATCTTAAATTGTGATATTATCATGATGTTTATGCGTTGTTATGATTATGCGTATTTGATATTGGATGCTCACCCCGTGTGGGGGCTGTTTCTATTGAAACAGGTACAACAGGTACGATGCTGCCTTGGGGTGCTAGGCTCGAACCTTGTGGGATGATGCTTCCAGAAGCGTATATGAGTGTGGGTAAATAGTATACGCTATTTATTCAGTTAGATTGGTATTCATTTATTTGTCACTCGTATGTGAGCAACTGGAAGCATGTATATGGACTGTATAAGGGCGTTGAAACCCACTTGTGATGTCTTCTTATTCGTAGGATGGTGTTTTCCCTGGCGGGGAATTTACTTAGTTTCAGTATTCTGTTTTCGTAGTGTGTTTGTCCCTGGTTGGGAGTTATATTATGTGACGTATTTTTATTTTCGGATAGCTCAATTTATGGGGGGACTCTGCCCAAATTTTTATAAAAACTCACAATGTAAAAAGTGGTGTAATGGGGATGATAATGGGTGAACCTTGAGTCTTATTGCTGAATATTATTGAGGTCATGGATAATATGTGAAGCATGTAAGGATTCGGTTAAAGAATGAAATGTTTTTTTTATACTCATACGACGTCATAAATGCACTACTGACTAGTATAAGGGTTAGGGTCTTACATTAGTGGTATCAGAGCAGTGGTTAGCTCTTTGGGATGTTTCATGGCCTAGGGATGTGTTGATAGACATGGATATCACATACTTTTATGCATGATTGTAGTTTTCTGTCATTGTGACATGATGCCTGCTATGTGCATTTTATGATATGAAGCAATGAAATATGTGCCATTGATGATATGAAGCAATGAAAATTGGTGTTATTGCTAACCATCGTGATTGCAGGATCGTATGAGATACGATGAACATATACAATGAGGGTGGTATGGTTGAAAAGCCTCGAGTATGGTAAATCGTTTTATTATCCTTAGCTTGACTATGGTAAAAATGATAATGCCTTTTAAGGTGCGTGATGAATGACACCGCTGACGGTAATTAATGTTGATAATAAGTGGACGTTGTTACTAGTAGAGGGATCAATGCATTTTATTGAGTTGAGTTTTGTGTACATGTTATGTATAGGTATGTGCAGTGCTGAGAAATCTGATTTTTTTGCAGGAGAAATCAGAAAATGAGATATATGATATCTGAAAATAGGAAATGACAGGCAGTACTGTGCGGTTGGAGTATGACAACAGATAATGTGACAATCGGGTATGTGTATGTCATTTACAGGATGGCACAGGTACGTGTTAACGTACGAGCATGTATTGATATTCCTATTCCTATTGATGTTGATTATGATATATCACTGATTGTAAATGAATGATGATATTGAGGGTCGCTAAAATGAGTAGATTGTGTCGCAGTAGCAGGGGAGCGACGTGTGGGTATAGCAGGCTTGGTATTGCTGCTATATCGATTATATAGTTGATGGGTCGCGATGATGATGCGACGATGGGGTATAGTAGGCTTGGTGATGATACTATATCGATTATATATTGTGTCGCAGTAGTAGGGGAGCGATGATGGGGTATAGTAGGCTTGGTGATGCTACTATATCGATTATATATTGTGTCGCAGTAGTAGGGGAGCGACGATGGGGTATAGTAGGCTTGGTGATACTATTATATCGATTATATACGATGTGTCGCAAAGATGATGCGACGATGTGGTATAGTCGGCTTGGTGTTGCCACTATATCGATTATTTACGATGTGGTCGCCGCTGACGAGCGAGCGATGTGATATGGGTCGCCACTGATGAGTGAGCGATGTGTTATTGGGTCACCACTGACGAGTGAGTGATGTGGTCGCCGCTGACGAGCGAGCGATGTGATTATTGTTGGGATCGACACTAGAGTGTGCAATGTCTTTTATGTGCCTCCACTATAGAGGGAGGGTGATGAATATACGTTAATTTAAATTGACCTTGTTGATTTGACGTGTTGTGATAATCAACTGTACAGGTGAAAGCGATCATGGAGAGAGGGAATGAAGAGACATTCTTGTTTTCTTTCATTTTATTGCATGGATGCAATAGCGGGGTATGATTGATATCGATATATCGATGACATTTCTTGGCGAGATGATGGTATGATTATATGGTGATATTTGAGAATTATAATATTTACCGCTCTCATATCGAAACGATGGGGTATGATTATATGGTGATATTTGAGATTTCTAATATTTGCCGCATATCGAAACGATGGAAATATTGTGCATGCCGTTGATATGTCGAGGCAATGAATATTGTTGGACGGTCATATTATTGATGATGAGTATATCAATTGTGTATTGATATTTGTGGAATATTTATGTGGAGAACAGGGACAGTTTAAAGGATCGAGTGTGGATCCACCGTGTACAGTAAGTGTTATTATATCTTATTGTTTTCAGAATGTAATTTTATTCATTGTGATGATGGATGTTATATGGATGCCAGTAGTGACGATGATAGTGTGCATACCCGTAGTGGAAATGAGATTATGCATGCCAGTGGTGGCAATGAGTATTGATATATTGCTATTGTGTTAGCAATGAATATTAGGGTGCCGTCATTGGGCGATGAATATTGATGTGCTGGTATTATGTTAGCAGCATGAGTATTACTGTACTGGTATTGTGCTAGCGATGTCTATTGATGATGTGTTCATTTCAGATAGTTGTGGACCTTGTGTTAGTGTTGTTCCTTGGGTACATGAGATGTAGGCCCAAGGGGATATTGAAATGTTCCAGAGGAACAAGGTATTGAGGTAAACTATTATGTTTGGTTTGTCATGTGCATATATGTTAATATCTGTTGATAGATGCTGATTGCATTATCTCAGTTAGTTATATTAATTTTGAGAATAGATTGTACAGATGGAATAACAGAAAATGATAATCGCTTGAGATGGTACTTATTACTGTGAAAAGCATGCTAGATTGATATAGAGTAGGTGAACATGATCATGTTAACATGAGATTAACGGGTACGTCACGGGATGACGTGGGATCACTATGAATGTCGTGTGTGGACATAGGATCTTTGTGAATATTCATGAGTAATGAATTATTATGTTTCAAGGATGAGTTAAAGATTGAAATGAATTGCGTCATTGAGGCATGCAATTGATTGTTATGTTGAATTTCAATCATCCAGATATGTGATAGTGTGTTGTAGCATGTTGTGTATAGGATTGCGTGAAACTTTTGACGCAGGGAATGGTTGATGACTGAAACATTATGAATATCAATAATGTGTAAATGACAAGGTACGTGTTTATGCTATGAGTATTTGAGAAATACTAATGAGTTTAGTTTAGTACTTGTCCCATGACAGATGATAGTTGGGTACTGAAATGCGGAAGTTGATGCTTAAGAGCATGTGAGTACTGTGATGAGCATGATACTATGATGCTATTGGGTATTGTAGATGATATCATCTACAAAGGTATGATACGAATTATTCGATATTGATGTTGACGCCTTGTTTGAGATGGAGTATAATCATGACATAAGAATATTGATGGTAGGCCATTCATCATGATTTGACATTGATGATCTGTGGCTGTTGGTGCATATAATGTGGATATATGTATGTGAGAATTACGAATGAGTTTTCTAGTAATTACTTTGCACCAGATAATAGCCAGGAGGTGATATGTGAGAGGTTGATATGTAAGGACTCAAGAGTACCACTACTTCATACGGACAATGGTGGTGATGTGATGATGTTGGTATAAGTTGTATACAATTGCAACCACACAGATCTTGTGCAAGGAAACTGTACCAATGCGAGTACACAGGTACTGAAGTATGACAAGAAGTGCTTGATTGTTCAACACTATTAAAGTGATGTGATTTCCAGTCTTATCATTGTTGGTGTAATGAGGGCACATGTGTGGCACGTGATGATTCGAATGACTGTCATCCTACAGATGATCAAATCACTATCTTGATCTGTATAACGGTACGTAAATTTTATAGTTGGATTTTATGGTAAGCATGTATTTAAATTTCGAGGTCGAAATTTGATTAGGTGGGGAGAATTGTGATGCCCAGAATAAATATTAATTATCAAATTGATTTAATTATGATATTTTTATGATATGTCGGGATAATTACGGAATTTGAAATTATCTGAAATTATTTGTCCCGGAGTTGGAATAATAATTTTTGAGTTGAACTTATCAGTTTATTAATTTTAAAAAAACGAGGCGCTTGCAAGTATTAATTCTGAAATAATATGTGGAGGGTGGAGATTTACCTAATATTGTAATAAACTAATAATTGGATGGTTGTGATTTACTCTTGGTTTAGGGATTATAAGGCATTCTCTCTCTCATTCCACACACACATAAATCGATTATCTCTTATTTTCCCCACCCTTCGACCGCCTCCCCCATATTCCCCATTTCATTCGACCGATTGAAGCAGCGAGAAGACTGATCGAATTCGAATACTTTTAGAGATTTTCCCTCAAGGTTTCTTAATATTACATGTTATTCAGTCCATTATTCATTTCCTTTGAAATTTATGAAGCATGGTTCAGAATTTCTGATTTTGGGGAATATTTCGATCGGCTTTTTGCGGATTGAGGTTGGGAGTTCTTGAGTCTCTTGTGTTCGATTATTACCTTGTTTAATTCATGTTTTAACTTGTATAATCATGTGGTGGAGGATTGAACAAAGTTTCAATCCCAACTTTTGTCTCGGTCGCATGGTGCTGCTATTTTTGGGAAGCTTTTGTCGATTATTTTCATGTCTTGCTATTCACGAGTATTGTTACATGTTTCAGCAAATATTGACTCGTCAGATTCGTATTTTGGTTTGGTGGTGCGATTTTCTTGCTTTTTGGGAGGAAAGGATTTAGGCTGAACTATAAAGCTGTATAAGGGTTGTTCCTTTTTCTCGTTTTCTTGATTTTTGTGTGGATTAGATGGTGTTTTAGCTAATCTGTCATCACATCTATTTCCCTTACCGTCTGCTGAGTAAAAAGGAACTGTAAGGCTACTGGAATTGTTCCTTGTTTCTGCTGTCTGTGCATCGAACTACTTGTTGAGAGTATACTAGTGTGTGTGCCCCCAGTGTATTCAAGTGCAAGTGCTGCAACGTAGTGCTGCAACGTAAAATAACAGCTGTTACATTGGCAGTGTTGACGCGTTAGATTGATTGTATTAATTTAATGTGATGGCATATTTTTATTGTCTTATTGATATTGAGTTGTTTGGTACAACATTGAATGGTGGTTCATGTCCAATAAGTTTCGGTATCTTATCTGAGTTTCAAATGGAGCCTATAGCTTAGTAAATCATGATTTTGTTGAATATTGATATAGCTGGGGCGATTATATCTTATTACACGAAATCCATGTATGAGTCTTTAAATGAAAAGCATTTGTTAGTAATTGAATATTGGCTTAACAAATGAGTTATTGAATTTATGTACAGCCTTTTCGTGTCTCCGGTCAAAGAGAAGGGTAGTGTGACTGTAAATACTGACGATAACGTACGTAGTGACGTACGAGCAGGTATATATCATGAAGTAATTACATTTTCATATATTCATGTATTGTTGGATGTCATGATGGTGAGTATGATGTGGTATGATGGATACATAGTTGTACGTGATCCGAGTATACGAGTTGAGTATCGATGCCTTGGGCATGATCAATCTGAGAACGTGTTGAGAATGAGATAGATTGAAAAACAGGATTGCATTGATATGAAATTATTTATGATTAAGCATAAATAAGTTGTATTGAATTTATCATGTTGATGGATCATATTTTAAATAACGATACTAAACTTGATGTTATCGAAGTGTGTGAGTTTGAAACAGGAACAGTGTGTGGAAGCTATACAGATTCAGAACTGTACAGGGAGTACATTTTTATAGATTTTCAATAATCTTAAATTGTGATATTATCATGATGTTTATGCGTTGTTATGATTATGCGTATTTGATATTGGATGCTCACCCCGTGTGGGGGCTGTTTCTATTGAAACAGGTACAACAGGTACGATGCTGCCTTGGGGTGCTAGGCTCGAACCTTGTGGGATGATGCTTCCAGAAGCGTATATGAGTGTGGGTAAATAGTATACGCTATTTATTCAGTTAGATTGGTATTCATTTATTTGTCACTCGTATGTGAGCAACTGGAAGCATGTATATGGACTGTATAAGGGCGTTGAAACCCACTTGTGATGTCTTCTTATTCGTAGGATGGTGTTTTCCCTGGCGGGGAATTTACTTAGTTTCAGTATTCTGTTTTCGTAGTGTGTTTGTCCCTGGTTGGGAGTTATATTATGTGACGTATTTTTATTTTCGGATAGCTCAATTTATGGGGGGACTCTGCCCAAATTTTTATAAAAACTCAAAATGTAAAAAGTGGTGTAATGGGGATGATAATGGGTGAACCTTGAGTCTTATTGCTGAATATTATTGAGGTCATGGATAATATGTGAAGCATGTAAGGATTCGGTTAAAGAATGAAATGTTTTTTTTTATACTCATAGGACGTCATAAATGCACTACTGACGAGTATAAGGGTTAGGGTCTTACAAACTCAAACCAAGTTGGTAGCGCTTATCGCGTACGCCCAAATTAACCCTTCTCAAGTTAATATCAAAAGTATGTAGTAGCGAGAGTAGGGATCGATCCCACAGGGAAGGTAGTATTTTTTTCGTATCAATTTAAAAACGAATAGTAAAAAGGGGGGTTTTGAGTTGAGTGGTTACTACTAAGCAAATTTTAAGAATTAAACTAATTAACGAGATTAACTAAAACGGTTAAAACTTATGAGAGTGAAGCGATTCTTGGTTTTCGGTCAACTTTACTTTTGGAAAATTCTCTCTTGATCATCAAATCACTAACATTCAATTTTTTTCAATTATTCATCGATTGGAAACTGAATTCCTACCCACCTTAATCGTAGTCAAAGAGAAAACAGCATTCAATCCGACCCTTATCAAATCTCTAATCAAAACTACAGCCGTTAATGATTAAATCAATGATAGATTTCAAAACTAGTGAGTTCGATAAATCTAATCAATAGAAACTACAGCCGTTAATGATTGATTACCCAGTCGTTTCTCCTAAGAATTCATTAACACCTACAGCCGGTAATTATTAATCTTAGTTGCTTCTTAATTAGCTATCGATTATGCATGTGAATACTAGGTGATCAATCTAATAAACAAACACAATAATCATTGAAATCGTTACCAAGAAACAGAATTGAAATCGAAATTAAATTCAATAAACAAACCAAAATTCTCACAAGAGATTCAAATCCAAAAGCAAGTATCCCTTCAACCAAGAATCTAAGAGTTTAGCCTATCATAATTGAATCTAAAAATAACAAAAACTGATTCGAAAACATTAAATAAACAAAGGAAAAGAAATTACTAAGATGAATCACGATTCCGGCTTGTCGATTCCGGCTCCGTTCTTCGCGTTGTTCTTGACAAAACTTGAAAGAAAAATCTTCTAAAAACCTAAAAATATTCTAAAGTATGGAATTCTCTCCCTAAGAGGTGATAAAAAATCGAGTTATGGGGTCTTGGAGTCTAATAACTAGGTTACAATCTTTTAAACATGGTAAAAGACTTAATTTCCAAAAATTCGGACTCTTTGGCGATCGATCGCCCCTTTTATACCGATCGATCGCTTCGTTTATTTTTTTCAGCAAAACGCTTGAGGCGATCGATCGCCACTTTATAGTGATCGATCGCTTCCCTCCAGTAGCCTCAGGCGATCGATCGCCTAGAATCACCGATCGATCGCTGCTTCGTTAATTTTGTTGCTCAAGTTTCTGTCCAAGGGCGATCGATCTCCTCTTCATGGCAATCGATCTCTTCCTTCAAAATTACGTTTTTGCCCTTTTCTTGATCAATTTTGAGTCCTTGTCATGTCCATGTCTTTTCTTGGTCTTTACACATCATTTTAGCTTGTTTTCGTCAATTGTACCTACAATTACACAAATATACGATTAGGTAGCATACGTATCAAATTATCCATCAAAACCTTCCAAATCGTAGGCAATTAAGCGCTAAAGATGTCTCTATTTCTAATCACATCAAACTCTCCCATACTTACTCTTTACTCGACCTCGAGTAATCAAATAAAACTACAATATTTTTGGTTAGCTCATAGGTTCATAACAAAGCAACTTGTCCTCACTTTAATGCCTCAACAATTTTAACATGCACAGTAATGAAAGGCGGTGAAAAGTTAACAGTGGAACAAGTTCAATCCCTAAACATTTCATACTCAACAAAGTAGTGAACGTGTGTGTGTGGTCATAAACAAGTGTTGTGTACAAATTATAGATCCAAAATATGTAAAGCCATAATAGTTCAAGCATTAACACAAGTATAAGCTCACTTGCACACTCTTCTCCACTATCTTAGCCACTTTGCAAACATAAATCAAGTATGTCTTTATTAGCTTGTAGCTTGGCCTAGGTATTGGCTTATGAAAGAAAGGATAAAGATATATCAAACAAGAAAGTATGATGAAATGCACACTAAAACTTCTCATCTTGCAATAATTTTTCAAACCTTGTTCATTTTTCAAGGTTTATCTCAACATTTTTTTTCTTCTTTTGTGTGTCTTGGCTCCCCTTGGAGTCATATTTTTATCAAATTTCTCAAGGCATTCCTTTTCTTTCATGTATTTCATTCTTTTGACAATAAAGTTCACAAATATAATTCAATGAATTCCCAAGTGCATGTGAATGAAATACATCATACTCCCTTAAAAGGTATGGATTAAAATCATATTTAGGCTAAAAGGATAGGATGATAAGCTAGTCAAGGAATGTTGAATGGGGGTCTTTAGTATGCTAGCATACTACCATTCTTTTACATTAAAGCTCAAAAAGGGTACTAGAGATTGATTTTGTTTACATGGTAGGCTTGAAAGGCACAAACGCATCAAAGATCGCCTATATCACTTTCATGTTCGCAAGTAGTCTAGACATACGACTCAAAGAGCATGTAGTTAAGTTCTAGCATGTATTACAGACTTCTTAAGACTATCACAAAATTTACATAATCTTCACTAAGCTATGCATACTTCACAAGTCATGACAAAATCGTGCTCAAAATATTCAACTTACTAAGTTGAAGTACAATTTTGCATTACAGTTCAAAGTGTTCCAAGGTTAACAATTCACCTATGTTCAAAAGCATGCATGATATCAATTAGGTTTCATCATGGGCTAGTGATTCTAAGCATGTGTTCATTACTAACAAAAAAATCAAAAAATTTCAAATTTTTTGATTTTTTTGTAATTTTGAAAAAAGAAAAACAATAACACACCACTAATCCCTCCCCCATACTTAAATCTTACATTGTCCCCAATGTAAGGCAAAAATACAAGAAAAGAGAAAAGTTTAAACTAAAAATCAATAAAACTAAAAAGGTAAAAGGGAAACTAACTCCCCTTGGGTTGCCTCCCAAGCAGCGCCTCTGTTTAACGTCGGTGGCCCGAGGCCAGTCCTCTATCAAGGTGGGTGTTCTTCTTCCACCTCAATATCTTCTTGATTCCCTTGAATTTCGGTTTGTTTGCCTTTGAGTGGGCGTCCTCATTCCTTGTTCCTCCTTCAAAATATGTGGCTTGCTGTGGTCGATCCGGAGGGTGCTTCTTTTCAATGGTACGATCCTGCAAGTGAGAAGAGCGAGAGTCAGCAGTATCATGAATAGATAAAGCAGCAATAGTATGAATAGTATGCACAGGATGAGAATTCATACCTCCGTTATCACCAAGGCCATCAGTAGCCTTTCCCATCTCCCACAATTCATCATTATCAAAATCAGAATCATATGCATCATTTATATCAATAGCGTAACTAGAATGCTCGTGAGTTTTAATGGGTTCAAAGATATTAAAGTTTGCAATTTCACCATTAGACTCTATTGTTAACAGGCCGCTATTCACGTCGATCATAGATTTTGATGTTTTCAAGAATGGTCTCCCTAAAAGAATGGGGCTAGATGTATCACCATCTTCCATGTCTAAAACATAGAAATCGGCGGGGAAGACCAAAATCTCTATATGAACAAGTATGTCCTCTACTATCCCCTAGGACTAACCGTGGACCTATCAGCTAATTGAATCACAGTATGGTCTTGTTTCAAAGGTCCAGGTTTCAGTTGATTGTAGATTGAGTAAGGCATGACATTAATGGATGATCCTAAATCTACCATTGCATTCTCAATTCTAGTGGTTCCAATCACACAAGGGATAGAAAACATACTAGGGTCCTTACACTTTGTGGGAATGCTTCTTTGGATGTCCGCGGAAACATTCTCACCTAAATCAATCTTGGGACGCCCTTTGCCTTCCTTGTTCTTACCCACTTTCCATACCTCCTTCAAAAATCTAGCATACCGAGGCACTTTTATCATGGTATCTTGTAGTGGGACGTTCTCCTCGCAGCGTCGGAAAGTGTCATAGAGTCCCTTAAGTCCAGTTTCTCTCCTATTATCCTTCAATGCAAGGGGAAATCGGGGGTTCATTTTTGTACTCACGGAGTGGAGGGGACTTACCTCTTGGTTCCTCTTCTTGCATGGGCTCTTCAACGTCCTTCTCTTCCTTCATCTCCCCATTCTTGTGTGACGTCAGTACCACCTTTTCCTTATCTTCAACGCTACTCCTCTTCAAAGTGATTGCACTCACATTTTCCATGGGGTTCACAATTGGCTGCGATGGTAGTCCATTTGATATGCTTGTTTCAAGTTTGTTGAGCAAAGTCGCCAATTGTCCCATTTGCGTAGTCAGGCTCTGAATGCTCGCCCTCGTATCCTGTTGAAATTGTAAGCTATTTTCAGCAATAACTTTAATAATATTTTCTAACCGGTCAGAAGGAGGGTGCACTGCAGGTGGTGGAGGTCTCTGATATGGCGGTCTATTGGATGGCGGTTGGTGCATCTGTGGGTTCCCATATCCTTGGTTTGGATGGTCCCTCCAACCTTGATTATAGTTGTTTGGTGGATGGTCATAACTCCTTTGTGGTGGCCCTGGGAATCCTCCCGCTGCATTCACATGCTCAGTGGCTATCTCTTGTAATGAGGGACATGCATCAGTGGGATGGTTCACAGCTAGACAGATTCCACATGGCTTCATCTTCCCCACGTTGCCTCCTGCAATAGTACGCACAAGAAAAGTTAGATCAATCAGTTGTTGTTCCAAATTGAATACATTTACCTCTTTTCTTGGCGGTTGTCCATGGCGAACATGTCCAAATTGTTGGCAGTTGGCCGCCATGTTAGCTATTAAGTTCCTTGCCTCCTCCGATGTCTTGTCAATGAAAGCTCCTCCACTTGCCGCGTCCACTAAGTTCCTGTCACCAGAAAGCGAAACCTTCATAGAAATATTGAATTAGAAGATGTTCACTTATCTGATGTTGTGGACAGCTTGCACACAGCTTCTTAAATCGTTCCCAGTATTCGTGCAGCGACTCCTCTTGGTATTGCTTCACACCGTAGATTTCCTTCCTTAAGTTAGTCGCCCTTGAAGCTGGAAAGTACTTCTCAAGGAAGACTCTTTGTAAATCAGTCACGTGTGGTGATTGATCCGGAGGATAAGTAGAATAGCCAATCCTTTGCAGCATCCTTTAGCGAGAATGGAAAGGCTCGTAGTTTAATTTGCTCCTCCGTTATTCCACTCGGCTTCATCGTAGTGCATACCACGTGGAATTCCATCAAGTGTTTGTGTGGGTTCTCACCTGCAAGACCATGAAAAGATGGCAATAAGTGAATTATTCCAGATTTAAGTTCGAAACTTACGTTATTCGCGAGAGCAGGGAAAGTGATGCAGAGAGGTTGTTGATCCAAGTTAGGATTCGCCAACTGCCTCAAACTTTGATTCGCAGCCATCATGTTCCTCTCTTCTTCTTCCTCAAGTAACCTTGCTTCTCTTCTTCTCTGATGTAGTGTCCTCTCGATCTCAGGATCGTAGTAAAAATTCTCTTCGTGATCAGAGGGTTCACCTGTACTCATCAACAAACCACAGTAGTATAAAACGAAATAAATAAAACGACATTAACACAAAAGTAATTATCTTCCCCGGCAACGGATCCAAAATTTGGTAGCACTTATCGCGTACGCCCAACTTAACCCTTCTCAAGTTAATAGCAAAAGTATGTAGTAGCGAGAGTAGGGATCGATCCCACAGGGAAGGTAGTATTTTTTTTCGTGTCAATTTAAAAATGAATAGTAAAAAGGGGGGTTTTGAGTTGAGTGATTACTACTAAGCAAATTTTAAGAATTAAACTAATTAACGAGATTAACTAAAACGGTTAAAACTTATGAGAGCGAAGCGATTCTTGGTTTTCGGTCAACTTTACCTTTGGAAAATTCTCTCTTGATCATCAAATCACTAACATTCGAATTCTTTCAATTATTCATCGATTGGAAATTGAATTCCTACCCACCTTAATCGTAGTCAAAGAGAAAACAGCATTCAATCCGACCCTTATCAAATCTCTAATCAAAACTACAGCCGTTAATGATTAAATCAATGATAGATTTCAAAACTAGTGAGTTCGATAAATCTAATCAATAGAAAGTACAGCTGTTAATGATTGATTACCCAATCGTTTCTCCTAAGAATTCAATAACACCTACAGCCGGATAATTATTAATCTCAGTTGCTTCTTAATTAGCTATCGATTATGCATGTGAATACTAGGTGATCAATCTAATAAACAAACACAATAATCATTGAAATCGATACCAAGAAACAGAATTGAAATCAAAATTAAATTCAATAAACAAACCAAAATTCTCACAAGAGATTCAAATCCAAAAGCAAGTATCCCTTCAACCAAGAATCTAAGAGTTTAGCCTAGCATAATTGAATCTAAAAATAACCAAAACTGATTCGAAAACATTAAATAAACAAAGGAAAAGAAATTACTAAGACGAATCACGATTCCGGCTTGTCGATTCCTGCTCCAGTTCTTCGCGTTGTTCTTGACAAGACTTGAAAGAAAAATCTTCTAAAAACCTAAAAATATTCTAAAGTATGGAATTCTCTGCCTAAGAGGTGATAAAAATCGAGTTATGGGGTCTTGGAGGCTAATAACTAGGTTACAATCTTTTAAACATGGTAAAAGACTTAATTTCCACAAATTCGGACTCTTTGGCGATCGATCGCCCATTTTATACCGATCGATCGCTTCAGTTTATTTTTTTCAGCAAAACGCTTGAGGCGATCGATCGCCACTTTATAGCGATCGATCGCTTCCCTCCAGTAGCCTCAGGCGATCGATCGCCTAGAATCACCGATCGAATCGCTTGTTTCGTTAATTTTGTTGCTCAAGTTTCTGTCCAAGGGCGATCGATCTCCTCTTCATGGCAATCGATCTCTTCCTTCAAAATTACGTTTTTGCCCTTTTCTTGATCAATTTTGAGTCATTGTCATGTCCATGTCTTTTCTTGGTCTATACGCATCATTTTTAGCTCGTTTTCGTCGATTGTACCTACAATTACACAAATATACGATTAGGTAGCATACGTATCAAATTATCCATAAAAACCCTACCAAATCGTAGACAATTAAGCGCTAAAGATGTGTCTATTTCTAATCGCATCACAAGTCTACAAATTCATCAGATTTTCGAAATTCTATGGTATTTGGCTTCAATCTTTTTACATATCAATAGACCGGTGCATAATTTTGTTTGGGTATAAAAAGATGAGATTTTTGGTGTATTTGGTGAAGTTGAGTTAAGTGAATGATAAGTTTGGGGGAATTGGAGTTTAGTTGTTGATTGTTGGTGATTAGTTGTGAATTACTTCTTGTTGTTGGGATTGAAGCGGGGTGGATTGTGAACTTGAAAAAAAAATAATGGCTCCCAAGAAAAAACAGAAGCAAGTCGAAGCCGCCACTTCTTCTCAAGATTATGATGAATTGAGATTTGTGAATTCCGTAGCAGAGAATTTGATAAGTGTGATTTTTACACTTAATTTGATATAAGATTAGGGGCGTTTTTGTAGTGATTCTTGGAAAATATTACTCTTTTTGGTATATATGTGTATATTTCAGGAATCCAGGTCCAAATGCATAAAAGTGGAGGAAATAGGCTTAAAATGATGAAAAATGACCAAATCGAGCATACACGGAAAAGGAGGGACGAAAGTGCAAAAAGTTGGAAATTATTGTCGCGATCGATCGGTAAATATCAGCGATCGATCGCCACCAAACAATGCACATTCGCGATCGATCGGTAAAAATAAGCGATCGATCGCCGTGTCGAAAACTCTGAAAAATAAAAACAGTATGGTTTGGCGATCGATCGGCACATAGTCGTGATCAATCGCCAAACCCGAAAAAATCAAGATTTTTTTCCTTATCAAGCTATTTTGTGTCCAAAGAATGCAAGACTCTTCCAACACTATTTATAGAAGACTCTCAGACGTTTTGGTGGACTCTTGGCTCATAATTAACCTACACAAGCAACCTCCATCACTCAAAAATCCTCTCCAACCATCCATAGACATTCAAACCATTGAAGAAGAGATGCATCGGAAGAGACGGAACGACGGAGCAACGCAAGGAGTTAACGTCTATCGTTTCTTTAGTATTCCTAAACTTTGTTCTTTGTTTTTATCAAATTATTAATGTTTAGATTGTTGAAAAACATGATTTCTCATTATTATTTGATGACTATAGTTGGCTAAATTTGTTGTCAAAACTTAGGGGATCCCATGTTTTGAACCCACAATTTTAATTGAGTTTTGAATGATTTTTACAAATTATTTGAGTTGAATTTATTGTGTTCATGCTTTCAATGGATTGATATCCTTGATTGATTATTTATTGCAATTGAATTGACCATAGGAGATTGTGATACGATATTGTAAATTAAACCGTGGATTTCAGACTGATATCGATAGATGAAGTCAAATACACGTGTGATAGCTATAGATATCTAGTAATCGAAAGCTAGAAGTTTTCATAAATTGACATACAATATTGAGTGTTAAATAAGTGCATGATCATTGCCTTGTTGCATCTTAGTATTAAACTTGTTGTAACCAGACCAAGGTATAACAAGTGCATTAGAAAAACTCGTCACCTTAGAACGTTTGAATTTAATTCTTAACTATAGGCGAATTGTGGGGGATTGCATGGGTGAACCAAAAGTCTTGATAATTGTCTCTATTGATTCTAATCTTATTCGTTCTTGCTTGTTGGGTTGATTATCAAGTTAAGTAGTCAATTTAGTTAATTAATTATAACCAGTTATCGTAGGTTAAATATAGTTAACCTAGTGGAGTTTGATACTTATTTTCTAGTCCTCGTGGGATCGACAATCCGTACTTTTCATATCATTATACTAAAACTTCACACCGTGCACTTGCGGTAATTAATCGCTACACTGGAATTTTTTATTTAAAATAAAAGCGATCAGAATTATACCTCAGCTACCATCGAAAACCCCTCAATCGTGAAAGGGGAATGAACATTGATAGAATTGAATGCCCCTTGATTCAAGAAGCATGGCGAAGAGGATGGTTTGAATTTATTAAGCAACCTATTGATGCAGTGGTCCCTGTTGTGCGGGAATTCTATACCAATTTAAGGCTATCCAACGAGATTCAAGAGATGTTGTGTTTGTACGGGGGAAAGATGTCGAGTTCGATCAATTCAAAATCAATGAAATTTATCGGATGCCTTCAATAAAGGATAGTGAGTACAAAGCCTTAACGAAAAGTCAAATCAACTATGATGAGGTACTCTCTGTTATCAATGTTGAGGGGACAGATTGGCAAAAGACCAACCATGGAGAGCCCCAGTTGGTCCTTAAGAAATATTTGAAACCGGAGGCACAGGCGTGGTCCTCATTCATAGCCTCACGGGTCATGCCATCGACCCTCACTTCTGAAGTTACCAAGGAGAGAGCTGCCCGTATATGACATACTCACTGGGCAAACGGTGGACCTGGGGTATATTATAAATGATCATATCAGTGACATCGGAACGAGTCCGCGCACCTCCGCATTACCCTTTCAGTATACCATCACTGCTCTATGCAAGAAATGTGGAGTGAAATGGGGCGCTGATGAAGAACTCCTACCACCCAAAGGCCCAATAGTGGTTGATGGACCACCACCTCTTACAGGCCGGCGTAGGGCAGAGCCACGACCTTCGAGCAGCAGACATACTGGCCCGTCATCATCTTCCGCTGCAGCACATACATCTATCACCTTGGACTCCCTCCACAGGGATCTCCAAGACATACGCCTTGAGCAAAGGGACATCCGAAATGTGCAAAGAGAAATCTGTTTGGACCAAGAGCAGATGAGTCATCGCCATATGGAGTTCATGCAATATCAATGTGCATGGAACACTGCCTTGGCCCAAGGTTTCCCGGCTATCTAGTTCCCACCAGAGCCACGCTTTCAGCCATACCAGCCATATCAACCACCACCGCCTGAGTTTCCACCATATCCGCCATATCAACCACCACCGCCTGTGTTTTGCTTTTGCGCTTATTGTTTACTGTACATTGAGAGCAATGCACGTACTAAGTTTGGGGGTGTTTACTGATTACTGTTGTTTCTCTTGCTACGTGTCTTGCATGCTTATTCTATCATGGGACTAAATTGTTCTTGAGCACATAAACAATTTTTTTGTGAAAAATGAGTTCATCGTTAAGAAATAATTAACTAGACTGGCAACGGTATTGCATGATGAAATTAATCACCATCTCAATTAGAGTCGTGAAAAGTTTTGATTGGTTTGTGAATATCCTTTGTTGCGTTGGTATGTCAAATTTAAGGAACATTTTGGCACTTTTGAGTCATGATTGAGTGAAGTATATATTGAATTGTGTTAACCATGATTTGTTTTGATTATCTTAGAGCATTCTAGAACCTATTTGAAGGCACTTCGAGGCAGAATTTTATAATTATGAACTGGACTTGGACATGATTTAGGCGATCTTTGGAACGTTTGAGCCTTTCAAGCTTACCAAGTCTATATCAATCCCTAGTGTCCCATTTTGAGCTTTATTGAAAAAAGAATAGTTTATGCATTGCATATAATTAAGACCACATTCGACATTCTTGGCAAACTCATTATACTTACCCTTATATGATAAAAACTTATCCTTACCCTAAGGGAGTAAGGAGTATAATGAATCTCGTTTGATACATGTGAATTGTTATATCTTAATGAGTTTATTGAAAAAGATTGATGAATGAGAAAAAGAGCAAAAAGAAAAGAGAAGAAAAAGCCTTGAAAAAAGCATGTATATAAGACCCAAAGTGGCCAAGGCTATGAAAAAGAAGAGGAGCTTGAAATGTGCGAAAATTTGAACTGTCTATGATTATACTCTCTTCTTTGTGCTTATCTTACCGTTTCTTTGAAACCGACACCCAATGCCTGACATTATAAGCTTAAAAAGACCTTTTGATCCAAGTCTATAATTACATTAGTGGAGAAGTGCTGGAAAAGTAGGCTTATGGAGTGCTTAATAGTAACCTTGACTTTGAGTTTATTATCATTATTTGATCCTGAAAATATGTATGAAACTCAAGATTGACAATAACACACACGCACGTTCCGATTTTTCGATGTATTGCTTGGCTTATGAGAAAACACTTCTTGTTGATTTTTGGATTGACTTATGGTTGATGTGTTAGTGGGATTTCTGAGCTTTTACATTTGTGTTGCTAAGTTAATTCTTTTAAAGTATTGAGGATGACCTCTGCATTTTGATCTTATTGCTTGCTCGAGGACGATCAAGTCTAAGTTTGGGGGAGTTGATAAGGGTGAATTTTACGCTTATTTTCCTATGATTTTTAATAATTTCCTTGTTGATTCCTAATGATGTTATGCTTTTTGGTATTTATTTGTGATGCCCGGGAATTAATGGTATTAATCTGATAAGTGTGATTTTTACTCTTAATTTGATATAAGATTAGGGGCGTTTTTGTAGTGATTCTTGGAAAATATTACTCTTTTTGGTTTATATTTGTATATTTCAGGAATCCAGGGCCAAATGCATAAAAGTGGAGGAAATAGGCTTGAATGATGAAAAAGGACCAAACTGAGCAAACTTGGAAAAGGAGGGGCAAAATCGTAATTTGCTAAAATATAGGAGGCGACCGATCGCCTCAAATGAGGCAATCGATCACCTCCGGGCAGTAGCAAAATGCGATCCATCGCCTCATTTGAGGCGATCGATTGACTGGACTAGAAAAATTCGGGATTTTGTTTCCATCTTGGTTATTTGGTGTCCAAACTTGGTGAAACTCCTCCTACCATAAATATGGATATCTTGGACGTTTTTGGGACTTTTTGGCTGATAATTAACCCTACATACTCAGCCACCATCACTCTCAATCATCCCCAACCATCCATACACCATAACCATTGAAGAAGAGACGCATCGGAAGAGACGGGACGACGGAGCAACGCAAGGAGTCAACGCCTCTCGTTATTTCCGTATTTCTAACTCTAGTTTATATTTTCATTAGATTTTAATGTTTAGAATGTTTCAAAACATGTTTATGCATTGTTATTTTGATGGATATTGTTGGTTTATCAAGACTTAGGGGATCTTTGTATGAACCCATGATTTTAATTGAATGCTTTTTGATTGATTCTTATTATCTAAGTGCATAGATCATTGTTCTTCATGCTTTTAAGGGTTTGGACATCCTTGAATGATATTTAAATTACAATCGAGATCGATAGATAAAATTGTGATTTGATATAGTGATTTATGCCGTGGATTTCAGACCGATATCGAGAGATGAAGTCAAATACACGTGTGATAGCTATAGATATCTAGTAATCGAAAGCTAGAAGTTTTCACGGATCTTAATACAATATTGTGTTGTTAAATAAGTACACGAGAGTGACTTACTGCAATTTGATATTAGGTTTAATATAACTCGAGAGAGTATATTAGATAAATTTGAAAAACTCGTCACCTTAGATTGTTTGAATTCGATTATTAACTAATAGGCAAATTATGGGGGATTACATAGGTGAACCGAAAGTCTTGATAATTGTTTCTTTTGATTATTAATCTTATTCACCATTGATTGTTTGGGTTACATATTGAGTTAATTTGTCACGTTATAATCACAACCGGTTATCGTAGACTAAATATAGTTAACTAGTGGAGTTTGGTAATTATTTCCTAGTCCTCGTGGGTTCGACAATCATACTTTTAAAAGCATTATACTAAAACTTGACACCGTGCACTTGCGGTACATAATCGCTACACTGGAAAATACTGTTTAAAATAAAAGCGATCAAGTTTTTGGCGCCGTTGCCGGGGACTAGTTTTAATAATATCAAACGAGATCAGTTGACTGTATTAGTCATTTTGTTTTTTCGATTTTTTTCTCTTCTACTGTTTTTTTTGTTTTGGTTGATTGTTACAGGTTGTTATCTCTTTGTGCATGCTAAGGAGTAGCAAACCTACAGTTGAGCCCTTTGATCCCGAGATCGAACGAACTTGTCAAAGGAGGCTAAGGCAAGCAAGAGCACACATGGCTAATACCGAGGAGATTCCGGTACCACTAGTTGCAAGATCACTCATGGACTATGCCCACCCTGCATTCCATGGATCACTGTCGAGTATCACGAGACCAACCATACTGGCTAACAATTTTGAGATCAAGCCTGCTATCATACAGATGATCCAACATTCGGTCCAGTTTGGGGGAGCCGCTACAGATGATCCAAATGATCACATCTTCAACTTCTTGGAGATTTGTGATACATTCAAGCATAATGGCGTTACTGACGACGCCATCAGGTTACGTTTGTTTCCTTTTTCTTTACGTGATAAAGTTAAATCCTGGTTACAATCGTTACCTGCAGGGTCGATTACCACGTGGGATGGGATGGCACAATTATTCTTGTCAAAGTTCTTTCCACCATCCAAGACGGCTAAGAAGCGGAATGATATCACAACATTTGCCCAATATGATCCAGAGACACTGTATGAGGCTTGGGAGCGCTTCAAAGATCTACTGCGGAGATGCCCACATCATGGCCTCCCTATATGGCTGCAGGTACAAACGTTTTATAACGGTTTATTTTCTGATAACCGTTCTACGATTGATGCAGCATCAGGAGGAACTGTGATGAGGAAGACACCTGAGGAAGCTTATACGCTATTGGAGGAGATGGCTGCTAATAGCTGTCAATGGCAGTCTGAAAGGAAAGTGCCAAAGAAGCAAGTCGGAGTACATCAAGTGAGTGAAGTCACTGCCATAGCTACCCAATTGGAAGCGCTTAACAACAAGATTGATAGTTTGGGCATGCATGCAATGCAAGTTCAAACTGTTACATGCGAGCTTTGCCAAGGAGGACATCCGAGCACTGAATGCCAAGTAGGTAACCCATTCATTACTACTAATGAAGTTGCTAATTTGTAGGGAACCGACCACCACAGACCTACCCCTACCCAAATACGTACAATACTGGGCCGAGGAACTATCCCCAACCACCACCGGGGTATGCACCAAAGCCTAAGCATGGAAGAGATTGTTGACCAAGTTCATCACAGCGACAGAAACTAGATTCCAAAATCACGAGGCGTAGATAAAGAACTTGGAAGTCCAAGTGGGACAACTAGCAAAAATCAGTAGCAGAACGAGCACAAGGATCACTGTCTAGTGACACTTAGACGAAACCTAGGGAGCAAGTCCATGCTATCACGTTGAGGAGCGGAAAGGAGGTCGCTGAGAAGAAGGATGTGCACGTAGAGTTAAGAGGCGAGGCGGACATCAAGAAAGAAGATGATCAAACACGCGACAAAGGTAAGTCTACTAAGACCCTGCACCCATCACACCTACTAAGGTATAGATCCCACCCCCATTCCCCGCTGCATATAACAGGGTAAAAATAGATGCTAGGTTTGCTAAATTTTTAGAATTGATTAAGAATCTTCATATTGAGATGCCTTTCATTGATGCTATTCGGCACATGCCGAATTATGCTAAGTTTTTAAAGGAGATTCTGTCAAAAAAGCGGAAACTGGGAGAGCATGAGATGATAAACTTAACTGATGAGTGTTCTGCTGTCATTCAAAACGATTCACCTCCAAAGTTAAAGGATCCAGGAAGTTTCACTATACCTTGCAAAATAAATTCTAAATCTTTTAATAAATCTTTATGTGATTTGGGGTCAAGTGTCAATTTAATGCCTTTGTCTGTGTACAGGAAGCTGGGCTTAGGAGAGCTAAAAGCAATCAATGTCTCATTGCAGATGGCAGACAAGTCAATCAAGTACCCTCATGGGATAGTGGAAGATGTACCGGTCAAGGTTGACAAATTCACCATTCCGGTGGATTTCATGGTGCTAGACATAAAGGAGGAGGCGGACATGCCATTGATATTAGGAAGACCATTCCTAGCTACTGGAAGGGCATTGATAGATGTCCAAGAAGGGAAGTTGATCCTCCGAGTAGGGGGGATCAAGTTACTTATGATATGTTCAAAGTTGTGAACACTACATGCACTGAGCACCGATGCTTTAGTGTCAATAATACACTATCTGTTGATGCGATGCAGGTTAAGAGTGAGAAGAAGGTGGAGGTCACATTGAATGTCCAACAAAAGAGGTAAATTTGGTGTAGGAGACTCGGCATTAATGAATAGGAAAAAGATGCGGTTTTTTCCATGGAAGTCTGACGTACCATGGGCTGGACCATTCAAAGTTGTCGATGTTTTACCATTTGATACCTTCAAACTGAGAGATGACCATGGGGCACTATTTACTGTGAAAGAGGAGTGGTTACGACAGTACCACATGGAGGATGGAAACTTTTCCCCCACTGGCCCTAGCAGCACTTGAGCGTAAATGGTAATAAGTCCAGCTTGGACTATAAATCAAGAACTCTTTCCTATCCCTTTGCGTTGTTTTTAGTTTATTTTGGTTTGTTTTGTTTTGTTTTTTATTTTGGCGAGACTCCATGCGTGCTGTGATCTGTCCAACAATATGCCCCACAAGCTGACGAGGAATTGGACAACGATCACTGACGGTCGTTGTCAACGGTAACTGCTTTGTCATACTTTCCATGCTTATTACACTGAGGACAATGCATGAATTAAGTTTGGGAGAGTGCATAACTGTGTCATGCTTCTTATTTGGAAATTGATCGTTTCTGGAGCACCAACAAGAAAAGTTTTCTTGAAAATGAGTTCAATTAGTAAGATAAGAATAAATCATAGTAGTGATCTCTATTCCATGATGATATTAGTCTCACTTTGCATGTCAACTTAAGTTTAGATGATTGTAAAACTTGTTTGTGAATATCTTGTTTTGAGTAGCATGTCAAAGATGAGGAATATATTGAGGACATTTGAGTCACAATTTTGTGAATTGCATTTGTAGTAGTGAAAATTTTTGTGAACTTGATGAATTGTTTTGATCATCTTAGAGTACTTTAGAAACTATTTTATGATGACACTTTGAGGCGAAATTTTATAGTTATGAACTTGACTTGGATATGATTTAGGCGATCTTTGGACCGTTTGAGCCTTTCAAGCTTACCATGATATATATCAATCTCTAGTATCCTATTTTGAGCCTAATTGCAAAAGAATGGAGTATGTTTAACATATTATTAGCCCCCATTCAACATTTTTTTGGCAACTCATTATACCCACCTTTTTAGCTTAAATTGAAAATTTTATCCTTGTCTAAAGGGAGTATAATGAATCTCATTAGATGCACATAAATTGCTATATTTTGATGAGCTTATTATTGAAAAAAATTGATGAATGAGAAAAGAAAAAGATAGATAAAGCCTTGAAAAAAAAATTTCTAATTAAGACCCAAAGTGGCCAAGGCTATAAAAGAAAACGAAGAGACGCTCAATTTTGTGCTAAAAATATGATCAGTACATACTTATACTCTCTTCTTTGTGCTATCCTATCCTTTATTTGAAGCCAAACACCTAGGCCTAACGTTACAAGCTTAAAAAGACCTAGTGATCCAAGTCTAGGGAGTGACTACATTAGTGGAGAAGTGTTTGAAAATAGGACTATAGGGTGCTCAAGGATAATCTTACTTTTCATTGACTAGCATGATTTGATCTATGAAATTTGCATGGAACTTGAAAGTGACAATAGCGCACACGCACGTTCTGATTTGGAGACATGTTGTTTGATCTATGAGAAAACACAACTTTGTTAAACTTTCTGATTTATTTTTGTTTGTCTGTAAGTGAGATGTCAGAGCTACATGATTGACTATGAATTGGTTTATTTGAATCTTCAATGTTGAACTTGACTGTTTGATCTTATTTCTTGCTCGAGACGATCAAGTTTAAGTTTGAGGGAGTTGATAAGTGTGATTTTTACACTTAATTTGATATAAGATTAGGGGCGTTTTTGTAGTGATTCTTGGAAAATATTACTCTTTTTGGTTTACATTTGTATATTTCAGGAATCCAGGGCCAAATGCATAAAAGTGGAGGAAATAGGCTTGAAATGATGAAAAAGGACCAAACTGAGCAAACTTGGAAAAGGAGGGGCAAAATCGTAATTTGCTGAAAATAGAGGAGGCGACCGATTGCCTCAAATGAGGCAATCGATCGCCTCCGGCAGTAGCAAAATGCGATCCATCGCCTCATTTGAGGTGATCGATCGCCTTGACTCAAAAAATTCGGGATTTTGTTTCCATCTTGGTTATTTGGTGTCCAAACTCGGTGAAACTCCTCCTACCATAAATATGGATTATCATGGACGTTTTTGGGACTTTTTGGCTGATAATTAACCCTACATACTCAGCCACCATCACTCTCAATCATCCCCAACCATCCATACACCACAACCATTGAAGAAGAGACGCATCGGAAGAGACGGGACGACGGAGCAACGCAAGGAGTCAACGCCTCTCGTTATTTCCGTATTTCTAACTCTAGTTCTATATTTTCATTAGATTTTAATGTTTAGAATGTTTCAAAACATGTTTATGCATTGTTATTTGATGGAGATTGTTGGCTAGGTTTGTTATCAAGACTTAGGGGATCCTTGTATGAACCCATGATTTTGATTGATTCTTATTATCTAAGTGCATAGATCATTGTTCTTCATGCTTTTAAGGGTTTGGACATCCTTGAATGATATTTAAATTACAATCGAGATCGATAGATAAAATTGTGATTTGATATAGTGATTTATGCCGTGGATTTCAGACCGATATCGAGAGATGAAGTCAAATACACGTGTGATAGCTATAGATATCTAGTAATCGAAAGCTAGAAGTTTTCACGGATCTTAATACAATATTGTGTTGTTAAATAAGTACACGAGAGTGACTTACTGCAATTTGATATTAGGTTTAATATAACTCGAGAGAGTATATTAGATAAATTTGGAAAACTCGTCACCTTAGATTGTTTGAATTCGATTATTAACTAATATGCAAATTATGGGGGATTACATAGGTGAACCGAAAGTCTTGATAATTGTTTCTTTTGATTATTAATCTTATTCACCATTGATTGTTTGGGTTACATATTGAGTTAATTTGTCACGTTATAATCACAACCGGTTATCGTAGACTAAATATAGTTAAACTAATGGAGTTTGGTAATTATTTCCTAGTCCTCGTGGGTTCGACAATCATACTTTTAAAAGCATTATACTAAAACTTGCCACCGTGCACTTGCGGTACATAATCGCTACACTGGAAAATATTGTTTAAAATAAAAGCGATCAAGACTTATGGTTGATGTGTTAGTGGGATTTCTAAGCTTTTACATTTGAGTTGCTAAGTTAATTATTTTAAAGTATTGAGGATGACCTCTGCATTTTGATCTTATTGCTTGCTCGAGGACGATCAAGTCTAAGTTTGGGGGAGTTGATAAGGGTGAATTTTACGCTTATTTTGCTATGATTTTTAATAATTTCCTTGTTGATTCCTAGATGATGTTACGCTTTTTGGTATTTATTTGTGAAGCCCGGGAATTAATGGTATTAATCCCAGTGCGGTAATGACCCTAAATGGATTTTAATTTTTCTAATTATGAATTAATTGCGGTGTTGGAACACCCGAAGATGTTAAATGGTATTTGGGATTGTTGGATCCAAAGGTTGATATTGTAATCTCATCGTGTTGAAAAACCTTGGAATTGGGTTTTTGGTGGTATCTGGGGTCCGGGGCACTTTATATTGGGGCTGGTATTGGAAATTGAGATTGGAGAGATAATTATTGAAAACAAATGATTTTTAATGAATCATGATGTATTTGTGGAGGAATTGGTATTTTGGAGCCTTGGTACTATATATACCAAGTGGACTCGGTGTTCCGGGATGACACAAATCATTTCCCCCCCTCTCCTCACATCCACACCTCTCTCTTTCCCCCCAAACCCCTCTTTTCTCCCTTTGGTAAAAATTGGCTGGAAGCTTGGCCCGAGAGCCGGATTTCTCGAAGAAAAGTTGGTAATCTCCTTCCCTTCGCTTTTATCTTCGATTTGATTGTAGAATTGTTGATTTTGGTTAGGATTTGAGTTGAGTATGGAATTTGGGAATTTTTGGTAAAAATTCAAAGTTGGTTTTTTGTGTTTTTATTGGTTTTAAATGGAGTATTGGAGGTGTTGAAGGAGTTAGGGGTGTTGGTTTTGAGTTTGGGTGTGAAAAACACCATTGAAGCTCGAGTTTTTTGGAAAATCGCAGGTCGCGATCGAACGTGACTTGGCGCCGATCGATCGCGACGAGAAGCTGATTTTATGAGGAAGATGCACAGTGTGGCGATCGATCGCTAAGTCTCAGCGATTGATCGCGACGAGTCTGACGATCGATCGTGAAGATTTGACGATCGATCGGGAAGGAGTTCTGCCCGGCAGTAAGGTTGCGTGATCGATCGCGCGTGAATGGCAATCGATCGCGTTTTGCTGGAAGGAATTTTTTTTTACAAAACTTTGTTAAAACATGGGATTTTGAATTTGGGGTTTAAATAGCCGATTCTCGGGGCAATGTCTACATTCCAATGGGAATGCTATACTTTTAAATGGAGTGGTTGGAGCCAAATTTTAATGAAAATATGGAATTACTCGATTTAGAAATTGGCTAACCTTTGAACACATAAAATGGAATATTTTGGGTATTACGTATGCTTAGCCCGGAGTCTTTTAAAATGGTTAATCGTCATGGATTGAAGATAGGTTTGGAGGTTGTGAACGTGCTTGGGCACGTGGTTTCATGCTTGTGTTTAATTGTGAGTTATTTGTGTATTAGCGCATAATTCATCGGGTAGCGTGACTCAGTGAAGGTTTGGTTCAGACTACGAATCATAAGGTACGTATAATGTACGAGCATAGCCCTTTATATTATTGCATTGTTGAATGCATGGTATATTACGTTTGCAATAAATGGATAGGCATTGGGAATTATATGGTGCCGCTTTTGAGCGAGCAATGATTGGGATGGTATCGCTATTGAGCGGACCTCGGTTATGACGTCGCCACTGTTGTGCGTGCGTGAGATTAAAATGCCGCTATTGTGGAGCGAGCGATGAAATGGAACTATGGAACTATTAGTGAGATATATGGAATATCTGTTATCATTTTTAATGATTTGATTTTATTGATTATAGTATCAGGATATGAGGAACGGATTTGTTATCAATGTAATGATTAACTTGCTTTGAGAATTTGATGGTTTCGGTTATTTTGAGAACAGGAACAGTACAGGGGATCCCGGATGAGAATGATGCCATCCAGGGAGTGTCTTTTAATATTCATAGCCTTCACATTGTGTAAATTATGAATTGTAATATTATGCATTGGATTGGTGGTATTGGTATGCTCACCCCGTGTGGGGGCCGTCTCTGTTAGGGCAGGTGAATATGTACATCGATGGCTTTGGAGTTGAGCTCGAGCTGTTGATTGGAGGTACTTCCAGGTTCGAGGTACCAGAGCTGGTATTGAGTATGATATTTATACATTAGATACGCATATATTTATTCGATGCTCGCATGTGAGCACTATTATGTGTATATGGTTTGTATAAAAAGGCAAGGGCCTTTCTCTTTTCATTTATGTGTTGCATGCAATTAATTAGGAATTGCAAAATGAATTGAGAACGTGTTAGTGTATTGCAAGGATGCATGATATGTTAACTGGACTTGGTTGGGAAAAGCTGAATATGAATGAAAGGATACAAGAAATTTTATAGATAGTATTTTATGCCATGGTTGCATGAAACCTTTTCCCCTGATAACATAATTGTGTGCACTAATTGCATGGGTTAATACACTAATAATGGGTTAAGGGCACGGGGGTCCTTAGATTAGTGGTATCAGAGCAGTGGTTTGCTCTTTGGGGCTGTTGAGGGCCTAGGAACATGTTGATAGAAATGGGAAGCACATACTTATGCATGATGGTAGTTAGTGTTGTGTGACACAACTATATTGCTTACGTGTGTTTATGATATGTGTTCATAATTGGAATATGTTGTTGCTAACCATGGTGGTTGCAGGGTCATATGGGATATGGATAAGACTGTGTGGAATGGAGATCACCTCTTGAGTCCAATGGGCAGAGTGCACATGTACGCGGGTCACCTCTTGAGCCTACGGGGCAAAGTTTCACGTGCATGAGAGTACCTCTTGAGCCTGCGGAACAAAGTGATACATTCATAATATTGCCGCTGACATGTCAAAGTGATGATGCCGCTGTCGTGTCGAAGCGATGGTACATGCCGCTGTCACGTCGAAGCGATGATGTCGCTGTCATGTCGGAGCGATGATACTTGCCACTGACATAACGTAACGATGAAAGAATATTTGCCGCTAATATGTCCAAGCGAAGAACATGCCGCTGTCATATTATAGCGAGGATATTAATTGCCGCTGGTATGTCGAAACGAGGAGTATTGGTGCCGCTGTCATACCATCGCGATGAAGAATATTTGCCGCTTATAGCGAGGGATATTATACCTCTAATATGGCGAAGCGATGAGCTTTCCGCTGTCATATGATAGCGATGAAGAATATTTGCCGCTTATGCGATGGATAGCAAATAGGGATATTTGCCGCTTTATAGCGAGGGATATCATGACGTTATTCTATTGGCGATGGTTCATGCCGTCGGGTATATATAGCGATGGTTCATTCCGCTATTCTATTGGCGATGGTTCATACCGCCAGGTATATATATCGATGGTTCATTCCGCTATTCTATTGGTGATGGTTCATGCCGCCGGGTACATTAGCGATGGTTTATCTGCTATTCATTGGCGATGGTTCATGCCGCCGGTTATATATAGCAATGTTTCATTCCGCTATTCTATTGGCGATGGTTCATGCCGCCGGGTATATATAGTGATGGTTCATTCCGCTATTCTATTGGTGATGGTTCATGCCACCGGGTATATATAGCGATGATTCATTCCGTTATTCTATTGGTGATGGTTCATGCCGCCGGGTATCTATAGAGATGGTACATTCCGCTACATCCATGGTGATGGTTCATACCACCGGATATCTATAGAGATGATCTATTCCGCTGATTCTATAGCGAGGGTTTATGCCGCTGATCCTATGGCTATGATTTATGCCGCTGATTATATAGCGAGGGTTCATACCGCTGATTATGTAGCGATATTTTATCCCACTGATTTTATATAGCGAGGGCTCATGCCGCTGATTTTATAGCTCGGGATTGTGCCGCCTTCGAGCGATGGGTACTGATTTCGTACTGCTATTGGGCAAATGGGTACAGGTATGCCATTATCTTATTAGCAATGAGTTATGGCAGAGTACTATTCTGTTAGTGTTATTGTGGATGTCATGTATTGACATATACCGTCACGTGTTTGACGATGAGATTATGGATGTCATGTATTGACATATATCGTCACGGGTTGACGATGATATTGTGGATGTCATGTGTTGACATGTACCGTCACATGATGACGATGACATAGAGGATTTTCTATGTGGACGGATGTCATCGTTACGATGAAAAAGACAGTTAGGTTGTATGTATTTAGTTCAATGGTTTGAGTGCCAATGATGGGCACAGGGTAGTGTCTGAGTCACTGGTTGACGAGACCATTATGCCGAGTAGATTTGCTCGATGAATTATTGGATGGCCGTACAGGAAGTGTACCACAGGACACTTTGAGGTAAATATTTTACGAGTAGTGATACCTTTGGGTATACTCGTTGGGATGGCTATGGCCAAGTGACTGGTAGTAAGAGTAGTTAATGAGGAAACTACTTGCTTGTACCGATGTGACGTATGGTAGACATAGTCACACCCACACATGGAGGTGTGAATAAATCCTAATGGATTAGGATTGCATTGTGGTTGAGTAATGACACTGGGATGTCCATTGTGCTTTGGTGTTTTAGAGAAATATTGGGTGATGACCCACTACTCTAAATGGATGTTATGGATGGTATACCGGGATGGAAGTATGATACGTTGGTAGGTTTGGTATAAACCTGAGGAGGCAGCGATCTGCTAGCCAGTAATTGTTGCAGTGCTATAGTGAGCTTGTTGTAGCCATTATACTGCTCGTTGGAACCGAGTTTAACGAAGCGTATGATGATACGATGAGGGTATTTTGTGGACTCTTGTAGTCACTATGTGGCATGAGGTTTGAGGCAGGAAATACCTCACGGGAACGTTTATGCGTTAAATGTTTTGAGGGACTTGTTCTGGAACAGCTCAATTTTGTTGGGAGTGCCAACGTGAGTGTCGACAAGTCATTTTTGGCTCTAGTTGAGCATCCTTGCATATGAAATGCAATGGGGGACACAATTGGAATTGTGAGATATAGTTAGTGGGGTGACACTACTCTATTGGTTGTATCTCTTGAAGAGATTTGAATCGTACTGTCTCGGAGACAACTGTTATCGGTTGAGGGTTGATTGGGAATTAGTCATGGTAAGCATTACTGGTGTTGGACTGAGTAATGACTTTCTATTTTTGGTGAGACGTATGAGGAGACGTCTCTGGGGAGATGCTCGAGATTTGTGGAGTACTATGGTATTTGTACAGAGCATCGTTAGATGAGTATACGTTGTGTGTACGGATTCCGATTTGGTAATAGTGGCATTGATGCACTATTCTGAACAAGTTGTGTATTTATTGGTTCCGGGATATATTTGGTAATAGTGGCATTGATGCACTATTATGTTGCTTGATCTAGGAGAAAACACAACTTGTTAAACTTTCTGATTTATTCTTGTTCGTCTGTAAGTGAGATGTCTGAGCTACATGATTGACTACAAATTGGTTTATTTGAATCTTCAAATATTGAACTCTACTTTTTGATCTTATTTCTTGCTCGAGACAATCAAGCTTAAGTTTGGGGGAGTTGATAAGTGTGATTTTTACACTTAATTTGATATATGATTAGAGGTGTTTTTGTAGTGATTCCTAGAAAATATTACACATTTTGATATATAATTGTATATTTCAGGAATCCAGGTTCAAATACAAAAGAGTGGAGTAAAATAGGCTTAAATTGCTGAAAAAGGACCAAACCGAGCTAAATATGGAAAAGGAGGGACCAAATCGCAAGATTGGAGATTTTTACCTGCGGTCGATCGGCAACTTACGAAGATCGATCGCCACCATCTAGAAGATTTCCGCGATCGATCGGCAAATGACGAAGATCGATCGTGGATATGAAAAATTTGGTTATTTTGTCCAGAATGTTTCCGCGATCGATCGGCAGCTTACGAAGATCGATCGCCAAACCCTGAAAAATCGAGATTTTGTTTCCTACTTGGTGATTTTGTGTCAAAACTTTGCAAAACTCCTCCACACTATTTATAGAAGATTTTCAGACGTTTTGGAGGACTTTTGCACACATTTTCTGAAACCTAGCAGCCACTCCTCCATCCAAAGAACCATACCACAAATCATTGAAGAGCAAGAGCAACGCAAGGAACGAAAGAACGGAGCGACGCACGGAGCGACATCCTTGTTATCTTAGTATTTATGAACTTAATTAATTTTTATATCAGATTTTGAGGTTAAATTTGTTTAAAGACATGTTTTTGCATTATAATTTGATTATGGTTGTTGGCTAAAATATTTGTCAAGACGTAGGGGATCCCATGTTTGAACCCTTGAGTTAATTAATGGTTTTGATTTGATTTCTATGATCTTTGCACATAATTTATGTTTTTAATGCTTGTAAAAGATTAGCTACCTTTTGCATAATATTGGTAATCGTAATTGAATTGACCATAGGAGATTACGATACGACGTAGTAAATTAGGCCGTGGGTTTTAGGTTGAGACGGGCCAATAAATCTAGCACACGTGTGATAGCAATAGATTTACCAAAATTGAAGGCTAGTAGTTTTCACGAAGCGTTCTTCGGTATTCATCATTCAATAAAGACACGGGAGTGGTTTATTGTAGATTAATGCTAGACTTGTTATAACCGAACCAAGGTATAACGAATGAAATAGGAAAACTCGTCACCCTAGAACATAGAACTTTGAATCTTAATTAATAGACAACTTTTGGGGGATTACATGGGTGAACCGACGTCTTGATAATTCGTTTATAAATCCTCTTCAATTATCCATCACTGATGTTTATGTTAATTTTTGTGCTTAAGTCAATTTAGTTTGATAATTATTCCATAATCGTAGGTTAAATATAGTAATTCTAATCGAACGTGGTAATTACTACTAGTCCCTGTGGGTACGACACTCCTTACTTTTAAACCATTATACTAAAACTTGACACCTTGCACTTGCGGTAAAGAATCGCTACACTGAGAAATAATTATTTAAAATAAAAGTGATCAAATTTTTGGCGACGTTGTCGGGGATTAGTTTAAGTAATATCATACTAGATTAGTTGACTGTAATTTAGCCATTTTCTTCTTCTTCTTTTTTTGATTTTTTTTTTCTTCTCTCTTTTCCTATCTATTATTCTACTATTGCCTTCTCTTTGGTTGGATTTTGTAGGTTATTACTCCCTAGTGCAGGCTAAGGAGTGAACAACCGGCACTTGAGCCTTTTGACCCTGAAATTGAAAGAACTATTCTTAGAAGACTAAGAGAAGTTCGAACAATGGCTGAAAACAATGCAGGAGGAGGTGGAAGAGATGAAAGACGGAACGAAGAGGTGCCTAATAGAAGATCCCTCATGGATTATTCTCATCCCTCGTTCCATGGGTCATTGTCTAGTATCACTAGACCAAGCATACAGGCGAACAACTTTGAAATCAAGCCTGCAATCATACAAATGATCCAGCACTCGGTGCAGTTTGGGTGAGCGACCACTAATGATCCCAACACTCACATAGCGAATTTCTTGGAAATTTGCGACACCTTCAAGCATAATTGCGTCACTGACGATGCCATCAGGTTACGACTGTTCCCTTTCTCTTTAAATAATAAAGCTAAATCTTGTTGCATTCTTTGCCTACAGGATCAATTACCACTTGGGATGGGATGGTGCAAGCTTTCATGTCAAAATACTTCCCACCATCAAAGACTGCTAAGATGCGAAACGATATCACTACATTTGCGCAACATGATCCTGAAACACTGTATGAAGCATGGGAGCGCTTCAAGGACTTACTGAGGAGATGCCCACACCATGGTCTTCCATCTGGCTGCAGGTACAAACTTTCTATAACGGTTTATTTTATGATAACCGTTCTATGATTGATGCAGCATCAGGAGGTACTGTGATGAGAAAGACGCCGGAGGAGGCCTATACACTGTTGGGGGAGATGGCTGCTAATAGCTGTCAATGGCAGTCCGAGAGGAACGTGCTAAAGAAGCAAGTTGGAGTTCATCAAGTGAGCGAAGTTACTGCTTTGGCCGCTCAAATTGAGGCATTGAACAAGAGACTAGATAGCATGAGCATGACAGGGATGAAAGCTCAAGGGATTACTTGTGGCCTATGCGGAGGCAATCATCCGAGCGTTGAATGCCAAACAGGTAACCCATTCGCTCAAACTAATGAAGCTGTGAATTATGTAGGAAACCGGCCACAAAACAACCCCTGCCCATATCCATACAATACGGGGTTGAGGTATCAACCGCAACCACCACCGGGTTATCTACTACAGCCGAGAATGGAGGAGCTATTGACCAAGTTCATATCCTCAACTGAAACAAGGATGAATAAACAAGATTCATCGATCAAAAGCTTGGAGCTTCAAGTAGGGCAGTTGGCAACTATCTTGGCTGGGAGAGCACTAGGAACTCTACCGAGTGACACAGAGAAGAATCCAAGGGAGCAAGCCAATGCAGTGACTATAAGAAGTGGAAAGGAACTTGGCAAAGAGAAGGAGACTAAAAAGCTAGACATCAAGCAAGAGGATAATGAGAAATCACGCAACAAGGGTAGGTCTACTAAGTCCACTACACCTAGCACACCACAAGAAAAGGTACATATTCCTCTCCCATTTCCTGCAGCAGTCAATAGGGCAAAGGTTGATTCAAACTTTGTAAAATTTTTAGACATGCTAAAGAATTTGCATGTAGACATACCATTTATTGATGCATTACGAGAAATGCCAAATTATGCTAAATTTTAAAGAAGATATTGTCTAAGAAGCAGAAATTGGGAGAGCACGATACTGTCTTTTTGACTGAGGAATGTAGTGCTATTGTGCAAAAGAAATCGGCTACCAAGTTAAAAGATCCAAGGAGTTTCTCTATTCCTTGCACTATTAGGCCTATTTCTTCCATTAAATCATTATGTGATTTGGGTGCTAGTGTGAACTTAATTCCTTTGTCTGTTTTTAGGCGACTTGGACTGGGAGAGCCAAAGACCACAAGGGTGGTGTTGCAAATGGCGGACAAGTCTATCACCTACCCACTAGGAATCGTCGAGGATGTGCCAGTCAAGATAGATCAATTCATTTTCCCAGTGGATTTTCTAGTGTTGGATATTGAAGAGGACGCGAGTATGCCATTGATCCTGGGGCGCCCATTCCTAGCTATTGGAAGAGCTATTATCGATGTTGAAGAATGGAAGTTGATCCTCCGTGTAGGAGAGGATCATGTTACCTTTACTATGTTTCAAACTTCACCACGTGCACAAAACACACACACATGTTTTATTATTGATAAAATTAATATTTTGCCTGATGATGTGGTGCAAGATACCGATAAGGTGAAGGTGAACACCGAACTAAAGACTGAAAAAGGCAAAATCCATGACATGGTGAAGCCAAGGAAGGCGAAGAAGCAAAAAGATAAAAGGACGTTTATGAAAGGAGAGACAGTTCAATTGCATAAAGCGCCACCACCTCTCATTCTCCAAAGCAAGCGAAAGGCTTCATGGGTTGGACCATTCACTGTTACCAAGATATACCCGCATGGAGCCATTAATGTAAGTGATCCTATTCTAGGCACTTATGTCGTTAATGATGAGAGGTTGAGGCATTACCCAGTTGATTGCGGAGATTCATACTCCACACACCATCCCAACCTTTGATAAAATGTGGTGATAAGTCCAGCTTGGAACTATAAATCAAGAACTCTTTCTTAACCCTTTGCTTTGTTTTTGTTTATTTTGGTTTGTTTTGTTTTTGTTTTTATTTTGGAGAGACTCCATGCGTGATGTGACGTGTTCCAACACTATGCCCCATGAGCTGATGAGAAATTGGACAACGATCACTGACGATCGTTGTCAACGGTAAATGTTTTGTCCTATTTTCCGTGCCTAGTACATTGAGGACAATGAATGAATTAAGTTTGGGGGAGTGCATTACTTTGTCATGCTTCTTATTTGGAAATTGATAGCTTATTGAGCACCAACGAAAAAAAATTCTTGAAAATGGGTTCAATTAGGAAGATAAGAATGAATCATAATAGTGGTCTCTATTCCATGATGATATTAATCTCACTATGCATGTCAACTTGAGTTTTGATGATTGTTAAACTTGTTTGTGAATATCTTGTTTTGAGTTAGCATGGCAAAGATAAGGAATACATTGAGTACATTTGAGTCATAATCTTGTGAATTGCACTTGTAGTAGTGAATTTTTTTGCGAAATTAATGAATTGGAAACTATTTGATGATGACACTTTGAGGCAAAATTTTATAGTTATAAACTTGACTTGTAAATGATTTAGGCGATCTTTGGACCGTTTGAGCCTTTCAAGCTTACCATGTATATATCAATCTCTAGTATCCAAATTTGAGCCTAATTGAAAAAGAATGGTGTATGTTTAACATACTATTAGCCCCCATTCAACATTTTTTTGGAAACTCATTATTCCCACATTTATAAGCCTAAATTGAAAGAATTCATCCTTACTTAAAGGGAGTATAATGATTCTCATTATATGCACATGAATTGCTACATTTGGATGAGCTTATTATAAAAAAAATAACTTGATGAATGAGAAAAGAAAAAGATAGATACAGCCTTGAAAAAAATATCTAATTAAGACCCAAAGTGGCCAAGGCTACAAGAAAAAGAAGAGAAGCTCAAGTTGTGCTAAAAAATTGAATTTACATGATTATACTCTCTTCTTTGTGCTATCCTATCCTTTCTTTGAAACCAAACACCTAGGCCTAACGTTACAAGCTTAAAAAGACCTAGTGATCCAAGTCTAGGGAGTGACTACATTAGTGGAGAAGTGTTTAAAAATAGGATTTTGGGGTGCTCAATGATTATCTTACTTTTCATTGACTAGCATGATTTGATCTATGAAAATTGTATGAAACTTGAAAGTGACAATAGCACACACGCACGTTCTGATTTGGCGACATGTTGCTTGATCTACTTGTTAAAACTGTAAGTGAAATGTCTGAGCTACATGATTGACTACAAATTGGTTGATTTGAATCTTCAAATATTGAACTCTACTTTTTTATCTTATTTCTTGCTCGAGACGATCAACTTAAGTTTGGGGGAGTTGATAAGTGTGATTTTTACACTTAATTTGATATATGATTAGAGGTGTTTTTGTAGTTATTCCTAGAAAATATTACACGTTTTGGTATATATTTGTATATTTCAGGAATCCAGGTTCAAATGCAAAAGAGTGGAGTAAAATAGGCTTAAATTGCTGAAAAAGGACCAAACCGAGCTAAATATGGAAAAGGAGAGACCAAATCGCAAGATTGGATATTTTGACCCGCGATCGATCGGCAACTTACGAGATCGATCGCCACCATCCAGAAGATTTCCGCGATTGATCGGCAAATGACGAAGATCGATCGCGGATATGAAAAATTTGGTTATTTTGTCCAGAATGTTTACGCGATCGATCGGGAACTTACGAAGATCGATCGCCAAACCCTGAAAATCGAGATTTTGTTTCCTACTTGGTGATTTTGTGTCCAAACTTTGCAAAACTCCTCCACGCTATTTATAGAAGATTTTCAGACGTTTTGGAGGACTTTTGCACACATTTTTTGAAACCTAGCAGCCACTCCTCCATCCAAAGAACCATACCACAAATCATTGAAGAGCAAGAGCAACGCAAGGAACGAAAGAACGGAGCGACGCACGGAGCGACATCCTCGTTATCTTAGTATTTCTGAACTTAATTAATTTTTATATCATATTTTGATGTTAAATTTGTTTAAAGACATGTTTTTGCATTATAATTTGATTATGGTTGTTGGCTAAAATATTTGTCAAGACATAGGGGATCCCATGTTTGAACCCTTGAGTTAATTAATGGTTTTGATTTGATATCTATGATCTTTGCGCATAATTTATGTTTTTTAATGCTTGTAAAAGATTAGCTACCTTTTGCATGATATTGGTAATCGTAATTGAATTGACCATAGGAGATTACTATACGACGTAGTAAATTAGGCCGTGGGTTTAGGTTGAGACGGACCAAGTAAAATCTAGCACACGTGTGATAGCAATAGATTTACCAAAATCGAAGGCTAGTAGTTTTCACGAAGCGTTCTTCGGTATTCATCATTCATTCAAGACACGGGAGTGGTTTATTGTAGATTAATGCTAGACTTGTTATAACCGGACCAAGGTATAACGAATGAAATAGGAAAACTCGTCATCCTAGAACATAGAACTTTGAATCTTAATTAATAGACAACTTTGGGGGATTACATGGGTGAACCTGACGTCTTGATAATTCGTTTATAAATCCTCTTCAATTATCCATCACTGATGTTTAGGTTAATTTTTGTGCTTAAGTCAATTTAGTTTGATAATTAGTTCCATAATCGTAGGTTAAATATAGTAATTCTAATCGAACGTGGTAATTACTACTAGTCCCTGTGGGTACGACACTCCTTACTAAATCATTATACTAAAACTTGACACCGTGCACTTGCGGTAAAGACTCGCTACACTGAGAAATAATTGTTTAAAATAAAAGCGATCAATGACACTTTCCTTGAGAGGAATGCGGTATTGATATACCTATTGGGAATCTTTTGAGAATTTCGATGAGTTGGATTGTGTGGCGTTGATGTTGGGATCACACCATGGGTCGTTGGTTCGTCAATCATTATTCTCCATTGGGTGAGAATAACTATGGATTGACGGTTGTATTTTGGAGGCTTGCGGGTATGTTTAAGAATACCCAAGCCAAGTGCATTGAATATGCATGTGGTGCTGGTACTTAGGCATGTATGCCGGTGTGTGTATACGAGTGCCCGTATTTGGTACTTATCGAGGATCGGATTAGTATGCTTGGATGGATGAATCTCTGGTGAGAGATTGTGGCACCTTGAGATTGGTAATCTCAATGGCACGATGTATTCTGAAGAATGATCGTGAGATTCGGTCGACTTCCTCTGATGAGGGATTGTTTTATTTTGGAGTAATGGTAGTTCATTTTGAGTAATTCAATAGTGTCCCTGTGTTAGGATTGTTGAATCCTGGGGTAAACGAGGGATGTTCAGGATTGGATCGGTTGGGTGTCGTTGTTGACACATGCGATGAGAATGCAATTAATTTTTCTTGCATGTCTTTTTGGGAACTTGAGACCTTGTGGAGTCTCGATGGTGTGTTTGGACCAAGATGTGATTTCTTGGAACATACGGATGTAGACATCTTTGAAGATGTGTTTTGTGTTGATCGGTGGTCGTGATTTGCCCGATCCGTGTTGCAAAGAGGTGCAACTACTCCTCTGATGGAGATGGATTTGGAAAGCGGAAACCTGGTGTAGTTTAGGTACACTATTGTGTACTGGTGGTTCTTTGGTAACGATGTATGTTTAACATCGTTGGTCATAGAGATATCATTGGGGCGATATCTATATTGGAATCATGAATGATTCATTTGGTTAGCAGTTAGGGTTGACCGACTGCTTATGGGTGGTTAGCGTCGGGGTATGCTGACGTTCTTTTGAGATGGTGATGATCTGGTAGATTTACTCTATTCCAGGTATTGGTGCGAGGTCGGTGTCCTCGTGATTGGTGTGTCGTTCGTGATATGTTCATGACTCGATGATGTAGATACGTTTGGATTGTGTGGTCTCGGCGTTACGTGGAGTACGCCTGTGCAAATTTCGATGATGAAATTTTATTAGTGGGGGATAATTGTGATGCCCGGGAATTAATGGTATTAATCCCGGTGAGGGAATGACCCTCAATGGATTTTAATTGTGGTAATTATGAATTAATTACGGTGTTGAAACACACGAGGAAGTTAAATCGGGTATTTGGGATCGTTGGATCCAAAGGTTGAGATTGTAATCTCATCGTGAACCTTGGAATTGGGTTTTTGGTGGTATCTGGGGTCCGGGGCACTTTGTATTGGGGGCTGGCATTGGAATTTGATATTGGAGAGATAATTATTGAAAACAAATGATTTTTAATGAATCATGATGTATTTGTGGAGGAATTGGTATTTTGGAGCCTTGGTACTATATATACCAAGTGGACTCGGTGTTCCGGGATGACACAAATCATTTCCCCCTCTCTCCTCTCATCCAGGCCTCTCTCTTTCCCCCCAAACCCCTCTTTTCTCCCTTTGGTAAAAATTGGCTGGAAGCTTGGCCAGGAGCCGGATTTCTCGAATAAAGGTTGGTAATCTCCTTCCCCTCGCCTTTATCTTCGATTTGATTGTAGAATTGTTGATTTTGGTTAGGATTTGAGTTGAGTATGGAATTTGAGAATTTTTGGTAAAAATTCAAAGTTTGGTTTTTGGAGTTTTTATTGGTTTTAAATGGAGTATTGGAGGTGTTTAAGGAGTTAGGGGTGTTGGTTTTGAGTTTGGGTGTGAAAAACACAATTGAAGCTCGAGTTTTCGGAAAATCGCAGGTCGCGATCGATCGTGGCTTGGCGCAGATCGATCGCGACGAGAAGCTGATTTTATGAGGACGATGCACAGTGCAGCGATCGATTGCTAAGTCTCAGCGATCGCGAGGAGTCTGGCGATCGATCGCGAAGGAGTTCTGCACGGCAATAAGGTTGCGTGATCGATCACGCGTGAATGGCGATCGATCGGGGCATTGCTGGAAGGAGTTTTTTTTTTTCAAAACTTTGTTAAAACATGGGATTTTGGATTTGGGGTTTAAATAACCGATTCTCGGGGCAATGTCTTCCAATGGGAATGTTATACTTTTAAAATGGAGTGGTTGGAGCCAAATTTTAATGAAAATATGGAATTACTCGATTTAGTAATTGACTAACCTTCGAACACATAAAATGATATATTTTGGGTATTACGCATGCTTAGCCTGGAGTCTTTTAAAATGGTTAATCGTCATGGATTTACGATAGGTTTGGAGGTTGTGAACGTGCTTGGGCATGTGGTTGCATTCTTGTGTTTAATTGTGAGTTATTTGTGTGTTAACACATAATTCATCGGGTCGCGGGACTCAGTCAATGTTTGGTTCAGACTACAGATTCATAAGGTACGTATAACGTACAAGCATAGCCCTTTATATTATTGCAATTGTTGAATGCATGGTATATTACGTTTGCAATAAATGGATAGGCATTGGGAATTATATGGTACCGCTTTTGAGCGAGCAATGATTGGGATGTTATCGCTATTGAGCGAACCTCGGTTATGACGCCGCCGCTGTTGAGCGTGCGTGAGATAAAAATGCCGCTATTGTGGAGCGAGCGATGAAATGGAACTATGGAACTATTAGTGAGATATATGGAATATCTGTAATCATTATTTAATGATTTGATTTTATTGATTATAGTATCAGGATATGAGGAACGAATTTGTTAATCAACGTAATGATTAACTGGCTTTGAGAATTTGATGGTTTCGGTTATTTGAGAACAGGAACAGCACAGGGGATCCCGGATGAGGATGATGCCATCCAGGGAGTGCCTTTTAATATTCATAGCCTTCACATTGTTTAAATTATGAATTGTAATATTGTGCAGTGGATTGGTGGTATTGGTATGCTCACCCCGTGTGGGGGCTGTCTCTGTTGGGGCAGGTGAATAGGTACATCGATGGCTTTGGAGTTGAGCTCGAGCTGTTGATTGGATGTACTTCCAGGTCCAAGGTACCAGAGCTGGTATTGAGTATGATATTTATACATTAGATACACATATATTTATTCGATGCTCGCATGTGAGCACTATTATGTGTATATGGTTTGTATAAAAAGGCAATGGCCTTTTTCTTTTCATTTATGTGTTGCATGCAATTAATTAGGAATTGCAAAATGAATTGAGAACGTGTTAGTGTATTGCAAGGATGCATGATATGTTAAATGGACTTGGTTTGGAAAAGCTGAATATTAATGAAAGGATACAAGAAATTTTATAGATAGTATTTTATGCCATGGTTGCATGAAACCTTTTCCCCTGATAACATAATTGTATGAACTAATTGCATGGGTTAATACACTAATAATGGGTTAAGGGCACGGAGGTCCTTACATTATTTGTGATGTTTCAGGAATCTAGGTTGGAATTGGAAGAAGTAAGCTAGAATGATGAAAATGGACCAAATCGAGGCCAAAAGTGAAGAACTTGGACATTCACTTGCTCGATCGATCGGCAGAAATGCTCGATCGATCAAGCAAGGCAGACAATTTCATCAGCGAGAAGAAGTGTTGCTCGATCGATCGGAACAAATGCTCGATCGATCGATGAGCTTTCTCAATCGATCGGCAGTTGATCTTGATCGATCGAGCGTGGCAGGGAATTTCATGGTCGAGAATGTTGAGTGCTCGATCGATCGAGAGATTTTCTCGATCGATCGAGCTCAGAGTTTCTGAAAAAAAAATAATATCATATTGGTCCATTGAGAACACTTACATCCACCTCCTCTCCTATATATATCTGACCTAGGGCACGAATTGGAGGAGTTCAACATCATATTTTACCCTACATAGCAGCCTATTATCATCCTCCAACATCCACCAAGTTTTAAGAGCAAATATCCTTTGAAGTGCAATGAAGGAAGCAAGAGAAGAAGTTATGTTGAAACGCACGGAATCGACTCCTTCGTTTATCGTACTTCTAAACTTTTGTTTTGTTTTTGTTTTCGAATTCATGATGTTTATTTGGTTGAGAAACACTTATTCATCTTGTTATTTTGATTTGAATGAACTAAGTTTATTTTATCAAAATTAGGGGAGCTTGTGTTTGAGTTGATGATTTGAATGTTATTTAGTGGATTGATTCTTCTGTGCATGATTTATAACTTTAATGCTATCAAAGCTTTGCTAACTTTGATTGATTTGTGAGAATTATAATTTAGATTGAGAGATTAAATCATAATACGCTATAATAAATCATGTTGTATGTTCAAGATTTAGATCGAGAGATTAAATCACACATGTGATAACTTTGGATTGAAAGATTTAAAGTTAGAGGTTTTCATCGAGATTTATGCAATATTAAATTGGTGATTAAGTGAACGAAAGTTACTTGTTTCAATTTTATATTAGTTTCAATATAGCTTGAGAAAGTTATTGAATATTTTACGGGAACCCGTCACCTTAAGAATTAATTGGATAGTAATTGTTTTCACAAACGAATCATTGACAATAACACAAGTGAACCGACGTTTTGATAAATTTCTCGAGTGGAATTCCTTCGCATCTTCAAAGAAGTTGATTTAATTTTTAGTTTTTAAGTATGTATTTTGATTAGTTAATTATTCATTTATTTCGTAGGCTACATATATTTTTTCTAATTTTATTTGGTACTTGTACGTTAGTCCCTGTGGGTACGACATCCCTACTTTTAAATCATTATACTAAAACTTGACACCGTGCACTTGCGGTATTTAATCGCGTTACTCTAGAAAATAATTGTTTAAAATAAAAGCGATCATCTCCCAATTTCCGCTTGGCTTATAGTATCTCCTTTAAAAACTTAGCATAATTCGGCATTTGCTGTATACATCAATAATTGGCATATCAATATGGATATTCTTAATCAAATCAAGAAACTTAGCAAATTTAGCATCTAATTGCTCTTTTATATGCAGCGGGAATGGGAGTGAGATTTGTACCTTGGTAGGTGGTGTGATGGGTGTTGTGGTCTCAAGAGACTTACCTTTGTCGCATGGTTGATCCCTCTTTTTTCTCAGCCAACTCGTCATCATGGTCTTTCTTGCATCATTCTCTCTATCAGTATCCACAACAACCTCATTTCTACTCCTAAGTGTTATGGCATGGACTTGCTCCCTTGGATTCTTCTCAGTGTCCCTGGGCAACGTTCCTTGAGCTCGTCCAGCCAATATAGTTGCTAGCTGCCCCACTTGTGTTCCAGATTCTTTATCGACGCCTCTTGATTTTGGAATTTGGTCTCCGTCGAAATGATGAATTTGGTCATTAGTTCCTCCATGCTTCGTTTGGGTGCATATCCCGGTAGTGGTTGTGGGTTCATCACAGTTTGTTGATTGGCCCATGGCAAGTTCGAATGGTTCCTCGACCATAGATTGTATGCATTGGAGTAAGGGTTGTTGGGCTGGTGGCTTGTTTCTTACATAATTAACAGTTTCATTAGTTTGCACAAATAGGTAACCGATGTTCGCTCCGTAGCGACAACATCCCAACCGTTGCTCGCTGCATAGCGGCACCATATAATTTGCAATACTTACCAGTTTATTGCATTAACAATATATCATGCATTTCACAATTGCAATAATATAAAAGACTATGCTCGTAAGTTATACGTACCTTATAATTCCGTAGTCCGACTCAAACATTGTCTTAGTTCCGCGACCCGATGAATTACGTGCTAAACACATTAAATAATTCACAATTAATTACAAGCATGCAACCACGTGCCCAAGCACGTTCACAACCTCCAATTATATAGTCAATCCATGATGATTAACCAATTTAAAAGACCCTGGGCGAAGCATGCATCGATTCCCCAACAACAAAACAAAGATACCATAAAACAGGGCATCTCGATCGATCGGTCAGAAGTGCTCGATCGATCGGGAGCTCCAGAAAATTGATGCCCAAAATTCTTCCTTGCTCGATCGATCGAGCAACTCTCTCGATCGATCGCCCGACCTTCTCGATCGATCGAGAGAACTGTTCATCGTCTTCCAATTTTACGTATTACGTGCGATCATCGAGCCCTCTCACCGATATATCGGCGAGCCCTCCAACAGCCCAAAAATGGCGTTTTAACACCCATTATACCAATATTCCTCAACATAAACTCCATAAAACTCCCTAAACAATCCAACCCAAAAATCTTTAAAATTTTAAAAACTCAATCCCAACCTTAAACTCAACCAAACACCACAATACTACTATCAAATCGAAGATAAATGCGAGGAGGAGAATAATACCTAATTATCTTCGAGAAATCCGGGCTCCCAAGTCGAGCCTCCAACGATTTTCCTCCATGGGAGAAAAGATAAGGGTTTGGGGGGAGATTGGCGTGAAAGAGAGGAGAGAGAGGAGAGGGAACAATGACTGAAAACCGAGTCCACTTGGTATGTATAGTACCAAGGCTCCAAAATCCTGAGTCTTCCACAAATACATCATGACTCATTAAAAATCATTTGTGTTCAATATATACCTCTCAAACTCAATTTCCATTACCATCCCCAACACAAAGCACCCTAGACCCCAGATCCCACCAAAAACCCAATTCCAAGGTTTAACACCACGATGAGAACACAATCTCAACCCTTGGATCCAACAACGCCAAATACCAGATTTAAAATCCTCGAGAGTCCCAACACCGCAATTAATTCATAATTGCCACAATTAAAATCCATTAAGGATCATTATCACACCGGGATTTACACCATTAATTCCCGGGCGTCACAATTATCCCCCACCAATAAAATTTCATCCCCGAAATTTGCGCAGGCGTACTCCACGTACTGCCAAGACCTCATAATCCAGTCAGATCCACAACATCGATTCATGAATGCATCATGATCAAAACACCAACCGCGAGGACACGGACCTCGCACATAATCCTGGAATGGAGTAAACCTCCCAAACCATTACAATCTTAAAAAGACGCCAGCATTCCTCGATGCTAACCACCTAAAAGCAGTCAGTCAACCGTAACTGCTAGCTACTCGAATCATTCCTGATTCCAACGTAGATATCACTTCCATGATATCTCTACCACTTAGTCTACGATGTCAAACACACATCGTTACGATGGTGACCACTATTAAACCACAGTATACACATACAGAACCCCATTTCGTCTCTCCAAATCCATCTCCGTCGAGGGAGTAGTTGCACCATTTGCAACTTGGATCGGGCAACTCAAGGCCACCGATCAACACAAACACATCTCCAAAGATGCCTACGCCCGTGTGTTCAAAAAAATCATATCTCGGTCCAAACACACCATCGAGACTCCACAATGTCTCAAGTTCCATAGAGGGCATGCAAGAAAAAAAATCGATTGCATTTTTGCCACCTGTGTCGACAACAATGCCCAACAAATCCAATCATGGTCATCCCTCGTTTACCCTAGGATTCAACAATCCTAACACAAGGATGCCATCGAATTACCCAGTAATGAACTGCCATGACCCTAAAATATGACAATCCCTCCTCAGAGGAAGTCAACCTGACCTCATGATCATTCTTCAGGATATATCGTGTCATTGAGATTACTAATCTCAAGGTGTCACAATCTCTCATCAGAGATTCATTCATACAAGCATACTAATCCGATGCTCAACAAATACCAAAATCCTGGCCTTCGTATACACACGCCGGTATACATGCCTAAGCACCAACACCACGAGCATACTCAATGCACTTGGCTCGGGTATCTCAAATCATACCCATAAGCCCCAATTACAACTGTCAATCCTCAGTTATTCTCACTCCACGGAGAATATTGATTGACGAACCATCAGCTAATAGTTAGATATATTATTGTCGTGTTTATGGATAATATATTGTTGTTGCAATCATGATGATATGCATTGAGAATTATGTGATGCCGCTTTTTAGCGAACAATGAGTATAATGTCGTCGCTGCTAAGCGAGCATTGGTTATGATGCCGCCGCTGTTGAGCGAGCGATGTGACACGATGGGGTGAAATCATTAATTGAGATATATGTGATTTCTGTAAATCATTATTATAATCATTTAACTATATTTTATTGTGAAATTGTCATCGATCGATATGAGTTTAGTTAATCAATGTAAAGATTAACTGATTTTTGGAGTTTGATGGTTTTGGCTATTGTGAGAACAGGAATAGCATGGGAGATCCCATAGGAGGATGATACTATACAGGGAGTATCTTTTAAATTTACAGCTTTATATTCTGTAAATTATAAATAGTGAGATCGATGTTATTGAGATTGTGTATTGGTATGCTCACCCCGTGTGGGGGCTGTTTCTGTTGGAACAGGTAGAACAAGTATAGCATTGGCTGGAGTTGAATTCGAAATGTTGATTGGGAATGCTCCCCAGGCTGAGATACCAATGTTGGTGTTGTGTAGTATGTTTATACAGTGGATACACATTATTTATTCAATGCTCGCATGTGAGCATCCTTATATGTGTATATGGATTGTACAAAGGTATTGAGGTTTCTCTTTTCATTTATGATTTACATGCAATTAGTTTAGGAGAATTGCATAATGAATTGAGAACATGTTAGTGTATTATGAGATGTATAACTTATGCTAGTTGAGCGGTATTGAGAATTGTAATGCCAAAATTTTTATAGATGGCATGTTAAGGACATGGAAGCATATACAAGAATTCTTTAATTGATAAAAGTATGCACCATTATTTGTTAATAATGCACTAATAGCGGGTTAAGGGCGTGGGGTCCTTACAACCTTTTTGTAAGAAATCAAAAATACCAGCCCTCCAATCATTTTCCTCAAGATCTGGAGGTTGGGAGATTGAGAAAGGACTCAGCTCAACCTGTGATATGATCTCCCGATCTTTCCATCTGTATAATGAACTTTCCATTTTAGCCAAGCTATCAGCTTCATCATTCTCTGCTCTAGGGATCTGCTCAAATACTATTTCCACAAAAAAATCTTTAGCCTTCTCAATTGCCTGAGCATACTCGACTAGCTTTTCATTTTTTATATTGTAAACACCATTCATCTGTTGGGACACCAGCTGAGAATCAGAAAAGATATGAATTCTAGTAGCTCCGACATTCCGAGCTGCTCGCATACCTGCTAAAACAGCTTTATATTATGCTTCATTATTGGAAGCTCGGAACTCCAACCTAAGTGCTATCTTGATTTCATCTCCTCGGGGTGATAGTAAGATTACCCCCACCCCATTGCCTTCTTTGGAGGAAGATCCGTCCATGTAGATCTTCCAAATCTCTCCTTGTTCAGGCCTTATGGTCTCAACAATAAAATCTGCCAAGGCCTGAGCTTTAATAGCTACCCGAGGCTCATAATTAATATCTTATTCTCCTAGCTCGGTTGTCCATTTCACGAGTCGTCCTGAGACCTCAGCTCGATTCAATATTCTTCCCAGCGGGCTGTTGGCGAGTACTGATATTGGATGCGAAAGAAAATATGGTCTTAAACTGTCATTACCAATATTAGACCTAGCTTCTCAATCTCCACATATCACAACTCAGGCCCCTTCAGCGCATGAGATATGTAATATAGGTTTCTGAATGGGACCTTCTTGTCTGATGAGCACCGAGCTCACGGCATCCTCTGTTGCTGATAGATTAACAAACAATCGTTCTCCTGTCTTTGGCTTAAATAAGATCGGGAGCTCGGACAGATATTTCTTGAGGTCCTCGAATGTAGCTCCTCATTTCCCACTCAAACTTTTTGGCTCTTCGAAGGACCTGGAAAAATGGCAAACTCCGCTGGGCCGATCTCGATATGAAACGAGAAAGGGCCACAATCCGACCTGTTAATATTTGTACTTCTTGTAGATTTTTAGGGGGTAGCATAGACTGCACAGCTTGGACTTCTTTTGGATTAGCCTCAATCCCCCTTTCTGTCACAATGTAACCTAGAAATTTTCCGCTCTTAACACCGAAGAGACATTTCTGAGGATTCAACTTCAGATCGTAGAGCCAAGAATGTTTCTGTGAGATCATGAATGAGGTCATCTTCCGACCTTGATTTTACCAAAATGTCATCTACATAAACCTCTATTTCTCCCAATTTGTGCCGTAAACACTTTATCCATGAGCCTTTGATATGTAGCTCCTGCATATTTTAATCCAAAGGGCATCACTACGTGGCAAAACGTCCAGTCTGAGGTAATGAAACTCACTTTATCTTGATCCTCTCGAGCCAATGGGATTTGATGATATCCCTGGTAGGCATCCATAAAACACAAATATTGATGTCCAGCTGTGGAGTCCACCAATTGATCAATCTGTGGTAGAGGGTAACAATCTTTAGGACAGGCCTTGTTAAGATCCCTAAAATCAACACACATTCTCCACTTTCCTGAATTCTTGGGTACCAGGACCACATTTGATAACCAAGTTGGGAATTGTACCTCACGGATGTGGCCAGCTCAGAGTAGTTCCTCCACCCCTTTTCTGATTAACTTATCCTTCTCTGTGCCGAAGTGCCTCTTCTTCTGTTTTACAGGTTTTGCACCAGTGAGAATATTAAGGTCATGATGCATAATAGTGGGATTAATACCTCCGATCTCCCGAGCTGACCATGAAGAATACGTCCTCGTGATACTTTAAAAACTGCCATCAACTTAGTACGGACATCCTGGCTTAAGTCTTCGGCTACTTTAACCATTTTATGGGGAGAACTGAGCTCCACTAGATCGGGCTCTTCATCTGTGCAGTCTAAAGCTGACATTTTCAGATTTTGCTCTGGGGTTTGCCTCCTGCAATTGCACTAACATGAAGCTTTGATCTCTTGCTCTCCTCTTTTACTTCACTCATATAGCAATTGCGAGCAGCCTTTTGATCTCCATGTAGTACACCCACCTCTGTGCCAGATGGGAATTTCAATTTCTGGTGATATGTAGATGAAATAGCTCGAAAATCCTCATAGCAGGGTCGGCCAATTATACCATTGTATGAGGAGGGGGCATCTACCACTGTGAAGTCAATCATTTTAGTAACTCGTCTGGAACCATTTCCCATTGACAAAGGGAGGGTGATTTGGCCCATAGGTTTAATAGCATATGCCCTGTGAAACCATAGGGTGGTGTCATGATAGGTTCGAAGCGGAAACCCTCTATGTGCATTTGGTCCAAAGTTTCTTTGAATAATACATTGACTGAGCTCCCAGTGTCAACAAATATCCGAGCTATATCATAATTTGCAATGGTGATGGTGACCACCAAGGCATCGGTGTGAGGTGCGACAACTCCTCTTAGATCACTGGGTCCAAAACATATCACGGGGTCAGATTTAAGACTAACCTCCGCTACAATTTCTGAACACTCTAACCTTCGTCCATGCAATTTACGGGCTCGGCCAAAATCTCCATCAGTAGCTCCCCCTGAAATCATATGTATAATTCCTCAGGTTGGATTATTATCCTCATGTTCTCTTCTCCTTCTATCATTTCTTTTCGGTGAAATCTCGACCTCGATGATGAGGTTGGTTATCTCGCCCCGCCTCTCTTCTATTATTTTCCCAACGTCGATCTCTTCCTCTTCTGTTAAGAATGTAAGGTTCTAGCTTTGTGGTTAGCATTGTTTTAATTTGAGGATCCCCTTGAATGATCCTCTCGACCTCGTCTTCCAACCTTTGACATTCATTGGTGAAATGTCTGTATTCCCTGTGAAACCTACAATATTTTTCAGAGGGAGGTAGGTGAGGTCCTTTCTCTGCCTTCTTCGGCCTTTGTAGTCTCCTCTTCTCATCGCAAAGCTCCATAGCCCTCTCTAAACTCATCGTCAAGGGAGTACGAGTTAGAAGTTGTCCTTTAGCTCTGCCATGATCATCACCCTTTTCGAAGAGCCTTTTCTTTCCTGGTTCAATCATTTCTCTCTTTACTTCCGGCTTCATTTCTATCCTCCTCCTTTGTCTTTGTGCATCCTACAGATTGACATATTTCTCAGCTCGACCAAGGAGATCATCATAGCTCCGAGGATGCTTTTTCACTAATGATATGAAAAATTCCCCCGCTTTCAATCCCTGAGTGAATGCATTGATGAGGACATCGCAATGGCAATAGGTACCTCTAATGCGATTGTTAAATCTTTGCACAAATTCTCTCAGAGGTTCTTGCTCTTGCTGTTTGGTAGTGAACAGATTCAGAGAGGTCTTTTGGTATCTCTTGCTACTGGCGAATTGGTTCAGGAAAATAGAGCTGAAGTCCTCAAAGTTGTAAATAGTGTTTGGCTTGAGAAAATTAAACCACTGCTAAGCTGACCTTACGAGTGTTGTCAAAAAAACTCGACACTTGACTCCATCTGAATATCGGTTTAACAATGCCGCATTTTCAAACCTCCCGAGGTGTTCCTCAGGATCAGTGCTCCCATCATACTCTCCGACCATAGGTTGTCGAAAATTCGGGGGAAGATCTTCTCTCAAAATTGGGGTGGGGGGGAGGGCTTTCTCGTCGAGATTTCGAAATTCTTTCTCCCCTTTGTTGGCCCAACCTTTGTATCTCTTCCCACACCATCTCCATTTGATTTGGTACCGTAGGCTCGGCTATCGGTTGATCAGCGGTTAAATGCTCTGGTTCAACCTGTTGTGGTCTTAAATCCAAGGGAGGAGGATGGTGAGGTGGATTGTTCTGACGAGGTGGTAATTGGTTACCCCTCACTGCCATATCCACTGTTTGAGCAAAGAACTGCGCCAATTGCTCCAAAGTGAGATCTCCTACACTTCTCCTTGTTGGAGGCACTTGATCTCCTTGTACCGGTGGAATATCTGCATGGTTTTCCGATGGTTCAAGAGGGTTTCTCCCATCAGATGCTCTCCTTCTTCCGCGTCCTCTTCTTTCTGCTGCCATATCAACGCCTTAGCTCGAACGTTTCCCACAGACGGCGCCAATTGTTACTCCCAAAAAGAGTGATGAACTCTAAATATCAATAAGAAACTAGATTACCTCTCTATCTTCTTCAGGGAATCAAATAACAAAGATAGATCTTAAATAGACCTGCGAGGATCATAAACAAAATGTTAGAAGGGTGACGGAAGATTTTTTCGACGGGGTCCCATCCGACGCTCAAGTCAGGTGATGGGAGATGTGGACAAATCTATCAGAGAATAACTGATGTATATAGGTGTGTATAGGGGAAAATGCATACCTGAAATCTTGTATTGGTTTACTATTTATAGAGTTTACCTCACGAATGTGCATCTCGGAGCAGTAAGGCCACGATTCACACGATTCCCGGGATTTCAGAAAATGCCTGCCAACTGCTAAAATCATTACCATTCCCACTCCGTGAAATCTCAGGGATGTACCCGATCAGCGTGGACTTGGGCTACATATTCTTAGAGGTGGGACATCTGAAACTCTCCAGGTTGATGAGCACCATCGCCGGTTAGTCAGATGGGAGCTCGGAGCATTGGGTCTTCTGGCCTTGAAGGTATGACCATCCCGAAGACAAAATATTGATCAGGTCGGGAGATCGGCACATTGGTGTTTCTGAATCAATGTTGAATGATCTGTACTCTGACCTTTTTAGGTCGGGAGATCGGGAACATTACTAGTGATGAGGTGGTCACTTTTACCTTTTTAGGTCGGGAGGTCGGTCAAGTATAATAAGATGAAATAATATATTTCTCCCACAGGGTATCAGTATGGTTTTTGTTTCTATTATTTTTGGATGTGTGTTTGAAGAGAAGAAATTTAAAATAGTCACGTGTCACATAACTATTGGTTGGAAAAATAAAGAATATTGTAGGCCTATTGGCCACGTGTCAGCCAATAGGGCCTACACTCCAACAATAAAATGTAGGGGTAGAAATGTAAAACTCCTGAATTAGGTATTTTTGAAAACTATTTTTTTTTAACATTATTTAAAAAATAAAAATAAATTTAAATAAACCATTATTCTAACAGTAAGATTTAAACCCAATATCTTACATGATCAGAATCGAATTCCTTACAATAAGAACCAACAGGTGACGATCGACGTGACAAGTTTTAATGTAGTGTTGTACTAGTTTTTGGGTTAGTCTTGGATGACATGTAATATCCTCCGTCAAGATGCTATATTAAATTTTTGCAATGGAATTTCGGTTGGGGTTTTACGGGTATGGGTATTTTTTTCTGGTTGCGTCGAACCCGACAGACCCGAGCGTAATACATACCCTTAAATCAAATATAATCTCACAGTATTTTTTTCTGGTTGCGTCGAACCCGACAGACCCGAGCGTAATACATACCCTTAAATCAAATATAATCTCACAGTATTTTTTTCTGGTTGCGTCGAACCCGACAGACCCGAGCGTAATACATACCCTTAAATCAAATATAATCTCACAGTATTTTTTGGTAGAACCCCCATAGACATTAAAAGATAACTCAATAAAACTCTAGACTAACACCATTCATGCCTAGAAAAGAAAATTCAAGTCATTATTTTGCGACAAGCTCCAATGATCAGTGCCAAGCAGATGCTGATACCAGATATCTATCCTTCCATCCTAATAGCAAAGCTCCATCAGTCTCCAGTAACGTGTAATGCTCCGAATATTGTTTCAACAATCCCCAGATAACCGAATTCACGTAACTGCTCAAAGGAAATTGTCGGAAACCAGCCATCATGAACCGCAATCTCCACTTTCCCAAAAGCTCGTGTCGTTCCACTCGTTCCCTCCCTTCGCAAGCTATGATGTTAACGATATCTCTAGCCAAACACTGTTCCTCTACTTTAATACGCTCCTTCCGATCCCTGGCGATGGTAACATCGATCGACTCGAACATTGCTGTGTAAAAGTCCAAGGTTTCGATGAATCTTTGAAGAAAAGGTGTGGTATTCGTGTTCGACTCTTGCTCTACGAGTGTGACCACCGTAGGAGAAAATGATTTGATCATCCTAAGAAGCCCATCTCTTGGATTTGTTACATCGACACTTTCATCGGGTGTGTGGTGGAGCTGCAGGGGAAAATTCACTGCCAGCGCCTCACCGGGGCGGACATCGAGCAACTCTCGAGTAATATCCGGAGCATAAACCGGGACATCATGAAACTCTATGGGGATGTTGAATTTCTCGGAAACAGCCGCAAATCGTCCTCCTACGGCTGCTAGACCACCTCCTCTAGCATGTTTTGAAACAGGATCATCAATCCCGGTGATTCGGACGTGAGGAGCACCACCAGGTCGTGCCGCAAGTGCTTGTAAGAGAGTCATCCACTGTGTCCCTTGTGCAATCTGGAAATCGATAACGTGGATCCGGTCTGCGTTCTTACATGCTTCTGCAATAGCTCCATTGGCAGCCATGTGACCGAATTTCAAATAAGGGCATATTTCATAGAGGATGTGCATATAGGAGAGCAGTTCCTTGCTATCTGGAGTGTCGCAGTTCAGGGCTCGATAAATGTTCGTGCCAGACAATTCTTTTCTCGCTATTAGCCCTTCTATCAGGTACGCACCTAGACGTTGAATCGGCTCTCCACTGACAGACACAATGGAACGAGCATACACCACAAATTTTTCAAATTCATCAAATTTATTATCTGAAAGCGCCATAGCACAAGCAATTAGCAGCTGTCTGAGGTTGTTTGGAGGGATATCCATGTCTTTGCAGTGTCTCTCAGAATTAGGTTCTTTTCGAGAGTTGCCAAACCTTGAATCATAAGATGACTCAGATTGATGCGAATGAGAACCCTGGGATTCCTGGTTGCCGGCCCTTGGTCGGGGGCTTCGGCCTTGAGATTCATTATCCGCTAAAAAAGGTTCCGACGTTGTAACTTCCTCATCATCTGGAGCCATGAGAGCTGTCTCCAACTCCTGCAGAGCATTTCTTATGTGCCGAATATGATTTAAATTATGGACAGAAGATCCACCGGAACGAATCAATTGACTATCCAGCGTAGAATTAGAGGAAATATTATCCGACGCACTGTACTGCTCCTGGCTATCAAATGGGGTGAGATTTCCGGTATCAAAATGAATGGAAAAATGTGAATTAGGTGAGTTTCTTGGATCGAATTTCAAGGATTCAAATGGCCTAGAAGGTATAGAGGAAACACTAGGATAAGAAGCTTTGGATAAGTCTGCACTGGTGCTACCACTTCTGAAAGAATTCAAGTCCATCCGATAATACGAGCATGAGAACGGGAAAGACAGGAGGTTCCAAGAAGAACTTTATAGGTAGAGAAGCGACATAATCGTGTTCACAACACAAGATTCAGGCGCCTTGAGTATAAATATGTATCTGCAAAAGGAAAGTATCACTAAATACATCAAACTCAAGAACTGGTTTTCCCAACATTTAACTTACATAAAGTTCATTATTTGTATCAAAATTTATAGCTTTCCTCCCCCTTTAGCAATAATAACCACCTTGCACAATCTAACTTTTCATTCTTACCCTTTTGACAAAGGCAAATCAGCAGATTGATCTTTCCCTTTATACTTGACACAGCAACTTTAATCCATACTATTTTATTAAGGAGTCTTAGAGGTATCTACTGGTATAATTTTTTTAAATAAAAAATACCAATTAAATAACTACAGCCTTCAATCTTAGTAAATTTTTCAACGAAATTTAAGAATTCTTCTTTTATTTCCACAATAATATATTTGTTATTAATTATATTATATAAATTAAAATTGAAAATATTAAATAAATAAAAATCACTTTCACTAAAAAAATAAGAGTAAATATTTTACTCACATAACCTAATCTTATTAGCTATCTGCCTGGTAGAAATAAAACAGGGAATGTCCTCGAAACTAGCAAAACCAGAAAAGTATTACAAGTTTTTTCTTATGATTGCACAAGATCACATACAAATTATCCAAAAAGGTGATGGAAATCCCTTTCGAAAATATAAGCTGTAGGCTGATTTAACTTTCGCGAGTTCACAGTAACTAATGATGATTTTTGCTGAAGGATTAAAACCGTGACTCTGAAAAGAAAAGATCAAGGAACTGTGAACTGAAGATAACTAGTTTTATCTTGAAACTGAAGCAATAAAGGAAATTACCCATTATTTATACCTAAATATTGCGGGAAGTATGGCAAAGTACCACTAAATGTTCAAGAATTTCCAATAAATCAAAGACCCTTTGGCTCAAAGCCAATAGAACGAATAATAGCAAGAAATTAATGCAAAAAGCTTTGAATTTGTTCACATAAAACAATGAAACAGAACACAAAAAACAAACCTTTAGTTTCTAGTTATTAATACGTCTTCAAAGTTCCATGAAAAAAAAAATAGAATCACCAAACATCGAAAACCAACATAAGAAAACAAGAAAGATTAAGCTTTTAATCAAAACCAAGCAATCCCAGAAACAGAAAATCTGTAATGAAAGGAAGTACCTGATCTTTCTTGCTGATAAAACTCAAATCTCCATGGGATGAAGAATTGTAATCATGGGAATATATATGTAAGAAGAACTTCAAAGTCCGGGAAAAGAATCGTAAGATTTGCAAAAATGAACTAGGAAATTTGTATATATAGCTGACCCGAGGGTGGATTCTGAATTTGCAAGGTAACGGCGGCCGTCACGGCAGTTAAACTTGTGTACGGATTTTGGGCGGAGAAGATGACGGAGTGATGACGTCTATCGTGAACTGTCAACTCGTTTCGACGTTACGACGAATATTCGTAGATGTTTGAAGATAGACTTTGCTTTTATGGCTTTTTATGGCTTTGGGTGGTATTGCTTCACGCGCTTATGTCAGGGATGTCGCGCACGCGATCCTTGCTTTTAGTTGCTTAATTTAGTTGGTGTTACAAACTTCTTAGACAAAAATAGATTTTATATGTTTTAATTATTTGCTTTTGCTATTAATTCTCTAAAAATAAGCAAAAAAATAGAAGGAAAGAAGCAGATCATGACATGCTTTAACTTGTTTGCTGACACTTTTGTAATTAACTGAAGTTTATTAAGCTGTTTTTTATTTTAATAACAAATACTCAATGCTTATGCTTAAAATCCATTATTTTCAACTTTAAGCAAAAGCAACATAGAAGTGCTTTGAATAAATAATTACAAATACACCCTCAATATTGCCCATAATAGTATTGTGCTTGGGATGTGTTTTGGATTGTTATATAAAGCAATTTTATGTTTATTTTGCTTAAAGTAGAAAATAATTTGTTTTAAAAAAAACATTGAATGTGTGCTATTAAAATAGAAAGCAGCTTAATGAATTTTATTTATTGCAAAATTGTTTTTGCTTAAAGAACAAAAAGTTTATTTTTAAAAAAATATTGATTGGTTGTTATTAAATAAAAAAACAGATTAATAATCTTCAATTGATTACAAAATTGGCATTAAAAGTTAAAACAACCAAAAATATCACATTACTTGTTTTTCCGCTTCTGTTTTTACATGTTTTAGAGAAGCAATAATAGAAGCAAATAAATCAAACACTCAGAATTTGTTTTTATTTGAAAAACAGATAGTACTTTTGAGAAACAATTCAAAACACTCCATTGGAAGAATAATTGTATGAAATATTCCACACCAGTTAGAAACCAATGACAGATCTACCTTCAAAATGGTGCTATGGAAATGTGGAGTATCACCAAAATTTCGACTTTTGTTCCAATGCAAGATATCAACGGCCAAGTCGCTAACTCAGAACGAAATTCTTCGTTCTATTTTATGTGGATTTTTCGGTACATAAATATATAAAGTTATAATTAATGTCTGATCTTTGTTATTGCCAAATAATTTTATATATAATCGAAACTTTTATGTTCATGTGTATTTATATAGTATAAAATATTATAAAAATGGAACATATGATTTCATTCCGATTACTCATTGATATTCCCAAAAATAGTGATGAACTCTCAGTGTCAATGAGAGGTTGGTGATCTCTCTTTATGTCTTATTCAATAAACCAAATAGGAAAAGCTAAATCATGTGATGACCTGTTAGGATCATACGCAAGTGTTAGAAGGTTGACAAAAGATTTTTTTTCTGCGGATCCCCTCCGAAGCTCAAGTCAGGTGATAGGAGACATGGAGAAAATCTGTCAGGGAATAGTTGTTGTATGTAGGTGTGTATAGAAAAAATGCATACCTGAAATCCTGACTTAGCTTGCTACGTATAGGTGTTACCTTCCGGATGTGTAGCTTGGACCAGTAAGACCATGTTCTACATGACTCCTGAAATCTCGGAACACGTCGACTGACTGATAGGACCATGATTTGCATCATTCCCTGAAATCTCGGGACGTGTCGGTTCAACCTGGACTTGGTCAAAAGGCTTAGACCCGGTCAAAGCACTCCTAGAGATATGAGGTCTTGAAGTTAATCTGACCTCATTAGGTTGGGAGGCCGGTGAAAAGAACCTATACTTGGAGTCAAGGCATGTGCTTTTACCTCATTACGTCGAGAGGTCGGTGAATTTGGCTCAATGACTAGTTGGATGAGCTCCAGTTAAAAATGAGGTTACCCAGAACTCGGGAGATTAGGAAAATTGGTCACATACTTAGAGCTGAGGCGGGGTGCTTTGATCTCGTGAGATCGGGTGGTCGACAATGCACCTTACCCTTGAGGCGCATGTCTTGTCCAAGTGAGGTAGAGAGGTCGGCAATGCACCTTGCCCTTGAGGCGGGTGTCTTGACCAAGCGAGGTCACAAATACACCTTGCCCTTGAGGCGGATGTCTTGACCAAATGAGGTCGCGAGGTCGACAAAACATTTTGCCCTTGAGGAGCATGTCTTGATCAAGGGAGGTCGAGAGGTCGACCTTATGAGGGTGAATGTCAACCTTACATTTATACCTCCAAGGTTAAGTTCGATGGATAGTTGAATACGATCATCTTTCTCCTGCAAGGTATCGCACCCACGCCCCCCCACAAGTTGAGTTGACACATGTGGTCAGAAACTCGTATAAGTATTCATAATAATACAAGGGGATTTAGTGATTGGACACTTGTCTTTATGCTTGTAAAAAATTTCAATAACACTGGTTGATGAAGCTCAAGAGCTCGCTTTTAAACTTAAAAAAATTTTATAATATAAGTTGATGGAGCTCGGACACTGGCTTTGTAAGCTGGTAGGAGCTCGGTCGCCCGCTTTTGAAGAGAGCTCGGACGTTCGCTTTTGAACTTATAGAATTCTCATAATATAAGCTAATGGAGCTAGAACGCTCGCTAATATAAGTTGATGGGAGCTCAGACGCTCGCTTATATGATGGGAGCTCGGACGCTCGCTTTTGAACTTATAGAATTCTCATAATATAAGCTGATGGAGCTCGGACGCTCGCTAATATAAGTTTGTGGGAGCTCGGACGCTAGCTTATATAAGTTGATGGGAGCTCTAGTGCTCGCTTTTGAACTTATACGATTTTAATAATATAAGCTGGTAGAGCTCGGACGATCGCTTTCTAAGTTGGTAGGAGCTCAGTCACTTGCTTTTTAACTTATAAAATTTTCATATTATAAGTTGTTGGAGTTCAGACGCTCGCTTTGTAAGTTGGTAAGAGCTCGGTCACTCGCTTGTGAACTTATATAAGATTTTTATAATATAAGTTGTTGGAGCTCGGAAGCTCGCTTTGTAATTTGATAGGAGCTCGGTCACTCGCTTTTGAACTTATAAAATTCTCATAATATAAGCTAAACTTTTTTGTTCTAAGAGGTCAGGTTAGAGCTCATAAAGATAGGACCTTGGACACACCTCGTAAAGCTATGTTGAAACTCGTAAAGTCTTTTTTTGAGGAGGACGACACAGAGCTCGGACTTGGGACATGACTCGTAAAGCTATGCTGAGACTCGTAAATTCTTTTTGTCTGAGGAGGTCGGCATGGATCTCGAAGAGCTCGGACCTTGGACATAACTCGTAAAGCTATGCTTTGTCGGATGAGGTCGGCATGGAGCTCGCAGAGTTCGAACCTTTGACATAACTCGTAAAGCCATGCTGAGACTAGTAAAGTTTTTTTGTCTGACGAGGTCGACATGAAGCTCATAGAGCTTGGACCTTGGACATAACTTGTAAAGCTATGATGAGACTCATGAAGTCTTTTTTTTGTCGGAGGAGGTCGGCATGGAGCTCGTACAGCTCGGACCTTTGACATAACTCCTAAAGCTATGCTAAGACTCGTAAAGTTTTTTTGTCTGAGGAGGTCGGCATGGAGCTCGTAGAGCTCGGACCTTGGACAAATGGCCGTATGCTAAGTATACAAACAACCGTCATTCGACATTCTTTGACTAGTTTATCATCCTTCCCTAATAAGCCTAAATATGATTTTATTCCACACATTTGAAGGGAGTATGATGTGTTTCATTCGCATGCACTTATGTTATTATTGAATCATATATTTGAGAGCTTATTGTTAAAAGAATGGAATGCATGAAAGAAATGGAATGCCTTGAAATAATTGATAAAATTATGAATCTAAGGGGAGCTAAGGCAAAAGAAGAAAAGAATTGATTAAACCTTGCAAAAATGAACAAGGTTTGAAAAAGTCATGCATTGAGAGAAGTTTTAATTGTGCATATATGCATACTCTCTTGTTTGATACACCTTAACCTTTCTTTCATAAGCCAATACCTATGTCAAGCTACAAGCTAATTAAGACCTACTTGATTCATGTTTGCAAGTGGCTAAGATAGTGGAGAAGAGTGTGCAAGTGAGCTTATATTTGTGTTGGTGTACAACTTGAACTATTGTGGGTTTACATTTATTAGATATATAAATTTTGCATGACATTTGTTTATGACCACACACACATTCGCTGCCTAGTTGAGTATGTGATGTCTAGGGATTGAACTTGTTCCACTGTTAACTTTTCACCATCTTATGCATGTTTAAAATTGTTGAGGCACTAAGGTGATGATGAGTTAGTTTGTTATGATACTATGAGCCAACAAAAATATTGTAGTTTTGTCTGATTTAATCGAGGTCGAGTAAATATTAAGTATGGGGGAGTTTGATGTGAGTAGAAATAGACCGTCCATTGCATTTAATTGCCTACGTTTGGTATATTTTGATGAATGAAATGATGCATATGCTACCTAATCATATTTTGTGTAAATGTAGGGGGAATCGAAGAAATCGGGCTAACAATGGCGAATAAGGATCAAGAAATGCATTGGAGTTGACAATGGATCAAAGTAGACCAAGAAAAATGCATAAAAGTGGAAAAAAGACCGCGATCGATTGCCACAAAAGCCCCGATCGATCTCTGAAGAGAGAAAAAGAGTCAACAAATATCAAGACTCGACGATCGATCGGCACACTGCCGCGATCGATCGCTGAAACATACTGGAAAAAAAAGAAGAGAAAAGCTGTTACCGATCTCCAAACAGCGCGATCAATCGCAAAACATTCTGGTTGAAAAATATAAGCTGGTCGATCGCCAGCTATCCAGGATCGATCGCCAGAGGAGTCCGAGAAAATATGGAAACTTGTATTTTTTACCATCTTGGGAGATTCTAACCTATCCTCCAAGCTTCCCCAACACTATAACTCGAAAATTGGCCTCCATAATAGATATATTCAGACATTTTATCATAGTTTTAGACCTAGAATAAAATTCTCTTGAAGTTTTGAAGACGGATTGAAGATTCGACGCAAAGGCGGGATTACAACCTCGACGCGTGTCGATTCTCATAGTTTGTCTTATTTTTGTTCATGCTTTTCATACATTATTTTGTTTGTTTTTAATTAGTTATGAGTAGCTAAACTCATATGCTTGGTTAAGGAAGACAAAACCTATGAGTTTATTTCATTCATGAGATTATTGTTTTGAATTGGTGATCTTTATTGAGTATTATAAGTTTTTATATTATTCTTACCATGATTGTGTTGTTTGGTTGTTAGACTAGCTACCTAATAATTTTTCATACAATCTAACGCTAAGTTTGATATCAAATCCGTAATTGTTCGATTAATTAAATTTGTGAAGCAACTAGTTTGATAATTCTCTGTTGTTGAGGTTATTAAATTCCGTAGGAAAACTTTTGACTAGATTAAACATACCTGATGTTGTTTAGCTTCATCAATCTTACTTGTTCATATGTTTAAATCTTAACTGTTGTTGTTAAGGTTGATTAATCGGTAAGAGTTAAATTTGAATAATTTTTCGATTTAACTAAACTTAAGGTGAGATATGAGTTAAATCTTCAATGGTGAATATTCATGCATAAAAATTACATCTGTGAGAAAATCGATGAATGAATGAATTAATAAATTCCAATAGTAGAGTCGACTGAAACCAAGATCTCTCTTTAATTGATTAATTCTATTTTATTTCAATCTTACATCATATATAATTTTAGATAATCAACAATCACAATTCCTCCTATTTCGATACTTGTTAGCATAAAAATACTCACTTTCCTGTGTGATCGATCACTACTTACACTACTACATTAATTTATTGTTAACTGATAAGAGTTAATTTGGGTGTACACGATAAGCGCGACCAATCACACTAAGTTGAAGTTTACCGCAAAGATTATCAATTGGTAGTAATCAAGAACATAGAAGGCCAACTGTCTTGAAGACATATATTTTGAGTTAATTTGTCATCTATGAGATCTCAAAAATACTCTTGAGTATCGGAATCCAATGGCAATTTGATCAAAGTGTGTCGATTGTTTGATGTTGCTCCTAAGGTTACTATCGCAAGGGTCATATCAAACCCTTGATTTATAATTTTATTTGAAATATTCTCAATCAATGTTAGATGTATTACAATGGCACTATCCTGGGACATAGCATCAAAAGTCGAATACGCTGACCAAATTAGATCAAGTATACTACATTGATTGTGCATAATAAACTGTTAGAAATGACCTGTTTCTGGTATAAATGTATTCGATGAAAAGTCAAAGCAACTCATCGACAACTTGTCATAATTGGCTATAAAGGTGGTAATTTCAACTGTGTGAAGTTATGACTATAAAGGCCAGAGCATATGAATCTTTGAAGATATCTGACTAATTGAAGTTATTCCAATTTGTGGTTGTACTTATCTGCTCTCAAAGCATTGAACAGATTCAATACTCTCAATCATCAACAAAATATATCAGATCATATTTATTAATTCGAGTATATTTGCAAAAAACTTTCAATCATTAGTTCTCCTAGACTAACATTAACAAATTTTCAATCACAAATTGACATTATAAATGCATGTTCAGTGTCATCTATTAGCATACCATCACAATTATTTAGCACCGTGAGCAATGTTGCAACTCATATGGTAAGTCCAGCAGATCTCCAAGATTCATACCATTTCTGCACAAATCCAAGCTTCCATACAAACCATTGTTGCAACATCAATCATTGTTGTAGCACCGAACCATTGCTGCAGTGCAAACGTTGGTGTAATATCAGTAGCCGACACAGTGGTGAACAAAAACCATAAACCATTGCTGCATCATAAAAATTGTTGCAGTATCAGTAAACGACACAATGGTGAAAACAAAAAAAAAAATAATCAAACTATTATCGTAGCACAACATTGCTACAGTAGCAGTATCAGACACAACGGTGAACAAAAACCATAAACCATTGGTGCAACGCAAACATGGCTCCAACACCAATTGCGAACAACAAACACAAACTTTGCCTCCAGCCAAGTAGCTAATCTCTTAACAAAACCCATGTCCAAATAAGTGATGATCTACTTTTGGAACAAACTTTGCCTACAACCCCGGCACAGTTTGTGGGGAGGTATAGCGTACCATCACAATTATTCAGCAACGTGAGCAATGCTGCAACTCAGATGGTAAGTTAAGCAGATCCCCAAGATTCAAGCATACCTTCCCCAAGTCCAGCACCCAAAAATTTGGCATTCCCATGAAACATAATTTAGTTCATGATGAAAATAGAAAAGCGCAAGATCATGTTCTTAAATGTCATCAATTATCAAAGAAAAAGAGATTAAAAACACGAATAGAATTGAACTTCTCCGACCCTAGATGCCGCCATCTGAGTCTCCATACTGTTGGCCCCAGGTGCGGCAACATGAGATAGAAAATACTGAAAATGAAGAAAAAAATGGACACCAGAATTTACGTGGAAAACTCCTAAAATTATTAGGGTAAAAACCACGGGCAAGATGAAAAGATTCCACTATAATATTTTATGGGTTACAACATCTCTTTATCTTTCAAAGAGAACAACACTCTCAATATAGGAGAAAAACTACCTCAAAAATATTATAGAATACAAACTCAAATGTAGAGATATGAGAGAACACTCTGAAATGGAATGAAAGAAATGAAATCAGAAGAGCTTTATTTATAGGGTTGAAGATGTGCATTAAATGCACATCCACCAACCACCAGCCGCCAACCTCCAACCACCAGCTGCCCTCATTAAATGAGGACAGCCGGTCAATGATCGCTTTTATTTTAAACAATTATTTCCAATCTAGCGATTTTAGACCGCAAGTGCACGGTGTCAAGTTTTAGTATAGATAGGAAGATACGGATTGTCGAACCCACAGGGACTAACAAGCAAGTACCAAATAAGATTTCTTTTAACTATATTTAACCTACGATAATTAATTTATAATTAACAACTAATTAATTAACATAAACTACTAATCCAACCAAGTCAATCAAAGTAAACGAGAAAAATCCACTAGAGAAGATTATCGAGACTTTGGCTCACCAATGCAATTCCCTACAATTCTCGATTGAATATTCAAATATTTCTAAGGTGACGAGTTCTCCCAATTTATCTAATACACTCTCTCGAGCTATATTAAACCTAACACCGAATTGTAGTAAGTAACTCTCGTTCACTTATTTAACAATTCAATGTTGCATAAGATCCATGAAAACTCCTAGCTTTCAATTACTACAATCTATGGCTATCACGCATGTATTTGACGTCATCTCTCGATCTCGGTCTTAAATCCATGGTATGAGTTATTAATTCTGTTGGGAAAACGATTTCTAAAGTTTTGGTAATTACAAACTGGATGAAGTCCTACCGGATATTAAAGACAAACTGGATGGACATCAACCGGATGAAGACACCAACTGGATGGACACCAACTGGATGGACATCAACCGGATGAAGACATCAACTGGATGGACATCAACCGGATGAAGTCATCAACTGGAAAAGACATCAACTGGATGGACATCCACCGGATGAAGACATCAACAGTGCAAGCTATCAACAGGATAAACTTAAACTGGATGAACATCTACTGGACAACTATCAACTGAATAGTCTCTCACTGTACAAGGACATCAACTGGTCATAAGAGGATGAACGACCAGTTGAACAAAGAAAACCAGCAGAAGTCTAAGCTTCCAGTTAGAGCCCTAAGCAACGAGACAAAATCAGTACAACATTCTCTGACAAAGGTACAACAGAGCGGCGCACCCTGCTATATCTCCGCCACCATTACCGTCAGAGTGAAAAGAGCCGTTGCTTTACAAAATAGGAAAGAAGACAATATGAAATTGGAAAGTTAATCTCTTCCATATACAGAAAGGCTACCGTTGGACATCCAAACCTATAAATACATCCAAGCAGAGAACAAAGAGTGGTTGAGCGATTTTCAACTAAGAGATATATTTCAAAGCAAACACTAAAGTCATCCGACTGATATTCCAAACGTTCAGCAAAGAGCAGACAAACAGCAAAACTGAATCTGTGACAGATTATCTTCAATTGAAGTCTGCTGCTCAAAAACTCTCAAAGCTAGAACGTGTATTCTGTAAAGAGTGTCATAGAATCCATTGTAATCAAAGTAAAGAAGTGTGTGATTGCTAGGAGTTTAGGCCAAGTGTGTTAGTGCCTAAGAAGGTTGTATACTGTAAAAGTGTAAACCAAGTCTTCTAGTGAATCCTTCCTGCAAAGGAAGAAGGGGAGACGTAGAAGCGTTGTGCTTCGAACTTCCAGAAACAATTCTCGTGTTATTTGTTTATTGCTTTATCACTTCAGTTTTATTCCTCACAAGTTTTGTAGACGTCTTCCGCACTACAACAAGTGTCTACTAACTTGCCTGATATTGAGAAGCAACTGTAATACTTAACAGTTTACAGTTAACCAGAAAAAGAAATCGAAATTGTATCTAGTGTTTATTCAACCCCCCCTTCTAAACACTACCCCGATCCTAACAAGTGGTATCAGAGCCAGGTTTTCTCAAGATTGAGAAGACCTATGCTCTGATACCACTTGTTAGGATCGGGGTAGTGTTTAGAAGGGGGGGGTTGAATAAACACTAGATACAATTTCGATTTCTTTTTCTGGTTAACTGTAAACTGTTAAGTATTACAGTTGCTTCTCAATATCAGGCAAGTTAGTAGACACTTGTTGTAGTGCGGAAGACGTCTACAAAACTTGTGAGGAATAAAACTGAAGTGATAAAGCAATAAACAATTCTCGTGTTATTTGTTTATTGCTTTATCACTTCAGTTTTATTCCTCACAAGTTTTGTAGACGTCTTCCGCACTACAACAAGTGTCTACTAACTTGCCTGATATTGAGAAGCAACTGTAATACTTAACAGTTTACAGTTAACCAGAAAAAGAAATCGAAATTGTATCTAGTGTTTATTCAACCCCCCCCCACCCCCCCCCCCCCCCCTTCTAAACACTACCCCGATCCTAACAAGTGGTATCAGAGCATAGGTCTTCTCAATCTTGAGAAATTACCATTTATCAAAAACTGATGGCCTCATTCAGCAAGATTCCAATGTTCAAGAAAGACGAATATGATGACTGGAGGATCCGTATGCAAGCACATCTAAGTGCTCAAGATGATGATATGTGGTATGTAATCACTGAAGGACCTTTGAAGATCATGAAAATCAATACAGCTGCTTCTATCACAAGTGGAGATCCACAAATGGTAGAAAAGGAAAGATCTCAATGGTCAAATGAAGACAAGAAAAAGGCAAACCTAGACAACGTTGCTAAGGACATTCTATTCAAAACTTTGGACAAAAATATGTTCAACAAAATAAAGATGTGCCCTACAGCTAAAGAAATCTGGGAGAAGATTGCTCAACTCTGTGAAGGAAATGATCAAACCAAAGAAAACAAGCTTACCGTGGCTTTACAGAAGTTTGAGCATATCAAAATGATAAATGGAGAAATTCTCAACGAGTACGATGAAAGAGTGACTGGAATAATCAATGAACTAAACAGTCTGGGTAAGGAGTTACCCAACAGAGAAGTCACTCTCAAAGTAATGAGAGGTCTACCAAGAGAATGGGATGTCAAGACCATTGCTATGAGAGAATCGAAGGACATCAACAAAATAGATCTACATGATCTGTTTGCTGATTTAAAAGCCTATGAATTCGAATTAGGCATTCGGGTTGAAGATGAACCAAGCACCAGTCAACCAACAAAAGCTCTCACTGCATCTGAGTCTCTGCCCACCCCTACAGAAATGACTCCAGAAAAGATGTGTAATGATGCTATGGCAATGTTTGTAAAGAAATTTGGGAAATTCATGAAGAAAAATCAGAGATCTTATCAATCATATCCTCGAAGGCAGAGTTCCAAAGGAAATTCAGAAGAAGAAGAGCGAGTATGCTTCAACTGCCTCAAACCAGGACACTTCATTGCGGACTGTCCTAAACCCAAGAAGGATGATCACAAAAGAGGATCCAAGGATTACAAAAAATCCAAAGAAACCAGAAGATCATCCAAAAAGGACAGAGATCAAAAGGTCTTGATGGCAGAAGAAAGTAAGAGCAAATGGGCTGAGTCTGAATCAGACTCAGAAGAGTTAACTAGCTCATCCAGCGAGAGTGAAGACGAGGAAGTCCACTGCTTAATGGCAAATAATGAAAATGTGGTACATGAATCAAACCTATCTGGATTTACACATGGTGAACTCACCAATGCATTGCAGGACATGATAAATGAGTATCGGACGCTATATGAATCTTTTGAAAGCTATAAGACTGAGCATACAACCCAAACTGAAACGCATGAAAACAAGCTTGATTGTGAACAATCAAGGGAGTTGAACTGCCTAAGGGAAACAGCCAGTCTTCTAGTGAAGGAAAGAGATGAAGCCAAGAATGCTTACCAGAAACTTAGCAAACTGGTTAGCATTTGGAATGCATCGACTACCAGAAAGGATGAAATGCTTGAGTCTATAAGGCTTGCTGGTGATTTAACTGGCATAGGCTATAATAGCAATGATAGCAGTTCATCTGGTAATGAACCTCAACTGTGTCTAACAAAAGGCAAGGTTCAATCAATGAACTTTGTAAGATCTAGCACAGTATATGACCCTTACGAACTGGTTAAAGAACCTGTTAAAGCAACACTCATCAAGGAACAGGCACAGCACAGAGGTATCGGTTATGTAGAACCACTCAAAGAGGCTAAACCGAGGTAAAAGTTCAGAAATGAACTTAAACCTACTGGTCGAGCAGCTAGAGAGGTTAAACCCAACTGGTACTACAACTGTAAACCTGTCCAGAAGAGGTATATGCTAAATAACAGGAACTACAAACCAAAAGCACATGCATACACATATTATCACACTCCACAGTCAAAATCATCACCTATATCTATAAATGCACACACATTTCAGAACACACACCGACCTAAGTCATTCAGGGACATACAAGTGTGGGTTCCGAAAGGACTAATCCTACCAGGACCCAAGTAGGATTGGGTACCAATCATGCTATCGCTTTAATTGCAGGAAACTAGAATGCATCCTGTTCGGAGCTCAGAATGGTTTCTGGACAGCGGGTGCTCTAGACATATGACAGGGAACGCGAGCTTACTGTCTGAACTGGTGGACTCCACCGGACCCAGAATAACCTTTGGAGACAACGCGAAAGGTAGAACCGTGGGTAAGGAAGCAGGACTGACTGCTCCTTAGAACCAGAAGTTCCTGAAACTCAAGCAGAGGAGTCTGCTGGCCAACAAGCACTGCAGCCAGCTACAAATGAAACAGTTGCATCTACCCCTGCTGCAGTAGAAGGAACTAATGAGAAAGATGAGTCAATCAGAACCTCTGATCTGCCTACTCACATCCAGTCAACTGAAGAACTCAATCCTCTTGGACCTTCGCTCCGGTGGAAGAAGGATCATCCACCTGAGCAGGTCATCGGTAACCCTCTTGCTCCTCTACGCACCAGAGGACAAATGATTAATGAATTTCTTCATGCTGCATTCATATCTCATATAGAACCTAAGAAGATTGATGACGCTATATTAGACCCAAGTTGGGTAGAAGCAATGCAGGAGGAACTAAATCAGTTTGAGCGAAACAAAGTATGGTATCTAGTACCACGACCACAGCATCACACTGTAATTGGCACCAAATGGGTGTTTAGAAATAAATTAGACGAAAACGGTACAGTAATCAGAAATAAGGCAAGATTAGTTGCACAGGGCTACAGACAGGAAGAAGGCATTGATTTCGATGAAACCTTTGCCCCTGTAGCTCGACTAGAAGCAATTCGCATATTTCTTGCATTTGCTGCGTTTAAAGACTTTAAGGTCTATCAGATGGATGTTAAGAGTGCATTTCTTAACGGCAAACTCCAGGAAGAAGTCTATGTTGAACAACCTCCTGGATTTGAAAACCATCAGCAGCCATCTCATGTTTTTCGTCTCAATAAAGCCTTGTATGGTCTAAAGCAAGCTCCCCGTGCCTGGTATGAAACTTTGTCAAAATATTTGACAGAACACAATTTTATTATTGGCACGGTGGACAAGACCCTTTTTAAATTTACAAAGGGAGATCATACTCTGCTTGTTCAAATTTATGTTGATGATATTATCTTCGGTAGTACTAACTCAAAATTGTGCGAAAGATTCTCTAAAATTATGCAGGACCAGTTCGAGATGAGCATGATGGGAGAACTATCATTTTTCTTAGGACTGCAGGTCAAGCAATCTAGTGAAGGAATCCTGATCAATCAGTCTAAATACACTAAAGAGCTACTGAAGAAATATGGAATGAGTACCAGCTCAGCTGCTGCTACACCAATGAGCTCATCTGCCAAACTCGACTTGGATAATTCAGGAATACCAGTCGAAGTTACAATGTATCGAGGCATAATTGGATCTTTACTATATTTGACAGCCAGCCGACCAGATATTATGTTTGCAGTATGTATGTGCGCCCGGTTTCAAGCAAATCCCAAACAGTCGCACTTCACTACAGTCAAAAGGATCCTAAAATATTTGAAAGGCACTGAGAATGTCGGTCTATGGTATCCAAGGGACTCAACCTTCAATCTTATCGGATACTCAGATGCAGACTATGCTGGATGCAAAATTGACAGGAAAAGCACCAGTGGGTATTGTCAATTCCTTGGTGATCGATTGATATCATGGGGTTGCAAGAAACAGACATACATTGCAACTTCCACTGCAGAAGCAGAGTACCTTGCTGCTGGAAGCTGCTGTGCTCAACTGCTCTGGATTCAGCAACAACTCAGAGACTATGGAATTGAGTCTACAGAGGCTCCTATTTTCTGTGACAATACATCTGCCATTGCCATAACGTACAATCCAGTTCTTCATACTCGTACTAAACATATTGACATCCGTCATCACTTTATCAGAGATCATGTCATGAAGAAAGAAATCCGGCTGGAGTATATTTCTACAGAACAACAGGCAGCAGACATCTTCACAAAGCCTCTACCGGACGCTAAGTTTTCTTACTTTCGAAACATTCTTGGTTTAATTGAAATTACTTCTTGATTATTTTGTTTTGGGTAATGAATTCAGGGGGAATTAGTTAGTTTATGTGCATAAATTTAGGGGGAATATTTGTTATAGTTTTATCATGGTTATTTAAGCTCAGCTGGTAATACAATGGTCAGCTGCAGTAGGTGTATCCGAACCAGTAGGACTCCACAACCAGTGGATGTTTTCCTACCAGTCGAACCCTACATACCAGTTGATGTTACCAAATATGCTTTGACAAAAATAACCCTCGATACTCATTAACCTAATGAACGTCGGAATTCAAAATTACTTTTGGTTAAAAATAAATTATTTCACTCCCGCCTAAATCCTGTTCTTTCATTTATTTGTTAAATCTTTTTAAACCGTTAGATGATCGCCACGTATACATGTGTCCGCTCATCTACAGTACGACGTTACATATACTTCCTTTTTCACCGCCTTTAGTTTCACTACTCTTCTTCTCCAACAAATCACTGCAATTATTTTTCTCTTTCAGAAAACTTACTCTAACAAACTGTTGCTGCTTCTTCCTCCTACTCACTCAATATGTCGAAGAATGTTCAGCCGAGTTTTATCACCAATGCTATTCACGTTGATTTTCATTCAATATCCACATCCTCTGATGAAGAAACCAAGGAGTTGATACAAAGGCTGGATACCTCCGGACTCCTGGTAATCTTGAGCCAGACCCCTTCCTTTTACAAGAACGAACTACAAGAGTTCTTTGCTACTGCCAAAGTTGTGGATGACACCGTGGTGGCGTCCATCTCTGGACAATCCGTCACCATCACCCAACCAGAATTTGCCACTCACCTGTGCCTACCCTCTACCGGACTTTCTGATTTCTCGACTATTCCGGCAGAACTAAGAGAAGAAATGCGTCTCACAGTCTCGGAATCTACTCATCGCCTTCCACGTCCTCCTTTCCGGAAAGTTTTGATGAAGAGTCATTATAGACAACTGGCGGACATAATCTCCAAGGGGCTCCTCTGTAAGGCAGGATCATTTGATATAATTACCCCTGAGAAGTTTGACGTTATGAGCGCTATATGCAAAGGGTTGGAGATAAACTGGTCAGCTGTGCTATTTCAAATACTGACTAGTCTGGTCGCATCTGGCAAGGGTCAATCAGGTTTTGCTCTCCCACTCAGCAGCCTTTTTGAGAGCAAACACATTAAGACAGGAGCTCTTTCTCACCTTCATCCAGGGAGGCTCATCACTCATAAGTATCTTCAGCTTCATCGCCAACGAAGTGGCAGAGAAGGCAGAGTAACAAAGCGTCGCTTGACTCAGGTTATAAGTGACTCTGAACAGACTATATCGGAATCTGCTGAGTCCTCTCCCCCTCCTCCACCTCCTAAGAAGCCAAGAACACGAAAAGCTGCTCCTCAGACTGCCCGACAGTTAGACATTGCCGCCTCCGACACTATCTCCTCCGCCGGTCCTACAGATGTAAATCCTGATAGGGAACCCAGCCCTGTCATCCCTTCAACTGAGGAACCACCTGCTTCCTTAGCCATGGTGCCTGTTCCTTCAGTTCCAGCTGACACTCAGACAACACTGATAAGCACTCAGCAAGCACCAGGCTCTATCAGCTTCAGGACGCCCAAGTCATTATGTCCATACTGTCATCCCAAGACCACCCCTGCTGGAAAAGGAAAATCTCTTACGGCTCCAGTGTCCACTCTTGTTGCCTTCGAGATTCAAATGGTAATGGATACAGTTGAAGCCAAACTGCAACCACAGTTGGAGATTTTTGATCGATGGGTAAAGGCCCGTATCAAGGTTCGTTAGATGATTTTGATCAAATTCTGGATCAGGCTAGGGGAGATGAGAACAAAATACTAGCCTATCTTCAAATCCCAGACCCTGAAACAAGCTTGAAGCTGCGAGAAGTTTTCAGCCTGATGATCTATGTGGGTGAACTTCAGGCCCTGGTTGAAACTCGCCTTCAACAATTTGACGGGAATTCCGGAACAGCGAATCATGATAGAGCGGTTCTAAATGCTCTTGGACCCAAGCTCGAAATGGCTGAGCTTGCTCTTCATGACCTTCGCATATCCACTGGTATTCATTCTTGCTCCACTACTACAACTGTTGCCAGTCCTGATCAGCAGGATCTACACTCCGTCATTGCAAATTTGGAGATTGTTCCATTTTCTGTGGAGCTCACTTCTACTGCTCTGGAGACTACTTCCCCTGGAGCGGAGGCCGCACCAACTGCCTTGGAAGTAGCCTCCTCGGTTCAAGAACTCCCCTCTCCAACTGCTCTCGGCGTCTCCTCTCCTCCCAGCTCTCACAAGGATCAACAGCCCCAGCCAATGGCTGTTGATCACACCAATGTGGATGCAGTCATACAGACAGTGGTTCAGCAAGTTACCATATCCTCTGCAAATCATGAACCTAGCGAGTCTTCGCACTCAAATGATCACACCCAGATGTCAGCTGTTGTGGTTGATCAGCCCACAACTACTTTAACTGCTCCACCAAATGAAGACGCTGCCCAATTGGCTCTCACTATCTCAGAGTCTACAGCTGCACCACTTGTTGAAGCTTCTATATTGCCATCCGCTGCAGTTGACGATGCTCATCTCAGCGCCCTTGTCCCTCCTACTGATGTTCCACTGATTGCTGCAGATCCGTCCATGGTTCAAGAGCTTTCTGAAGATTTTTTTGTCTTTACCAACCCTATGGACGAACCTCCGAACATTGCTGCACAGCTAGCCAATCTATCCACTGCCATATCAGCCCTAGCCAGCGATGTTCATAAGCTTAAACAAGAAGAACGCACTGCAACTCTCATTCTAGGCACTCATCAGCAGCACAATGACTCACAATTCCAGCAAGTCTACCGGGACTTAAGTAGTTTAACGACTACCGTCACCAGACTTCAAACATTTGCTGAGAATGCAGTGGCGGATGCTTTTACTAGAATTGGCCAGGCGCGTCTTCAGATCAATCAGAACAATGAATCTCTTCATGCTGCCACCTCAATGGCTCTTGGAGAAAAGATTGACGACGCCAAGAAAACATTGACTGATCAGTTGGCCACTATGCAGGCAGCATTTGCCTCTCAAATTCAAGATATTTGCAACAGCCTGCCTGCAGCTCCTCAAATTATTCGCAGATTACCTGAACCCAGCCGAACTGCTCCCTCCACGCAGCGAGGTTCAAGTTCCGCTGCCCATTCATCCCCTGCAACTGGAGCACCCACTCAGTCCAGACCAACTGCTCAACAAAGATCTCGGAGTCCACGCCAACCGCCTACCGAGAAACGCGACTATTCCAAACATTGGTTCGGGCACAAATAGTATCATTTTCTGACTCTTCCATTAATTACTCGTATCTATTTACTGCTTTTATTGACTTTTTCTTTGTATTTACTGTTCCACTTAAATACATTCACATTAATTGCAACCTTTTCATTTCTATAAATAGCAACTCTTGTTTGCTCACAGAACACACAATCACTTAACATGCTTACTTTCAAGCTATTCAAAGTTCCCTGGTTTTCTGTTAGATCTGTTTCACCTTCATGGGTTTATTACTTATCTAAATCAACCCCTCATGGGTTGATTACTTATCTAACCCAGCTCTGTTAAGCTTCAGCGCTTTTATCCTGTTCTGGTGCTCCTCATCAGTCAGGAACCTCTAACAGCAGATGCCTGGGTGCTGATGACAAAAAGGGGGAAGACAGAGATAGACTATTCTCATTAGGTGAATCCATGGACCATGGAAGCTGCCTGATGAATATTCGTATGACTCTTCCCGACCTTCTCTCTGAAACAAGGTAGACCGGCAGAGATAGAGTATTTTTATTAGGTCCTCTCGGAAACAAGGTGGATCGAGCTCTTCCTCTCTGAAATAAGGTGGATCGAGCTCTTCCTCTCTGACACCAGATGGATCGCAGCTCTCCGGGTCTACAATACTTGTTTAAAGATTTGTCTTGTATCAGCTAAATTATGTAAACTAAATTGATCTTAGATTCTAGTCAAGTTATTAGAATTCATCTTAAGTAAAGATGAATCTCTCTCAATTGTCCAGTTTGATTACAACTTGTAATCTGCTTATATTTAATGAAAATTTCTTTTCCATTATGTCTTCAAGTAATTTCAGGATTCTCATCTTATTTACTCAAACTGGAAATAGATCTTTGCTTAGTTTTGTCATCACCAAAAAGGGGGAAATTGTTGGGAAAACGATTTCTAAAGTTTTGGTAATTACAAACTGGATGAAGTCCTACCGGATATTAAAGACAAACTGGATGGACATCAACCGGATGAAGACACCAACTGGATGGACACCAACTGGATGGACATCAACCGGATGAAGACATCAACTGGATGGACATCAACCGGATGAAGTCATCAACTGGACAAGACATCAACTGGATGGACATCCACCGGATGAAGACATCAACAGTGCAAGCTATCAACAGGATAAACTTAAACTGGATGAACATCTACTGGACAACTATCAACTGAATAGTCTCTCACTGTACAAGGACATCAACTGGTCATAAGAGGATGAACGACCAGTTGAACAAAGAAAACCAGCAGAAGTCTAAGCTTCCAGTTAGAGCCCTAAGCAACGAGACAAAATCAGTACAACATTCTCTGACAAAGGTACAACAGAGCGGCGAACCCTGCTATATCTCCGCCACCACTACCGTCAGAGTGAAAAGACCGTTGCTTTACAAAATAGGAAAGAAGACAATATGAAATTGGAAAGTTAATCTCTTCCATATACAGAAAGGCTACCGTTGGACATCCAAACCTATAAATACATCCAAGCAGAGAACAAAGAGTGGTTGAGCGATTTTCAACTAAGAGATATATTTCAAAGCAAACACTAAAGTCATCCGACTGATATTCCAAACGTTCAGCAAAGAGCAGACAAACAGCAAAACTGAATCTGTGACAGATTATCTTCAATTGAAGTCTGCTGCTCAAAAACTCTCAAAGCTAGAACGTGTATTCTGTAAAGAGTGTCATAGAATCCATTGTAATCAAAGTAAAGAAGTGTGTGATTGCTAGGAGTTTAGGCCAAGTGTGTTAGTGCCTAAGAAGGTTGTATACTGTAAAAGTGTAAACCAAGTCTTCTAGTGAATCCTTCCTGCAAAGGAAGAAGGGGAGACGTAGAAGCGTTGTGCTTCGAACTTCCAGAAACAATTCTCGTGTTATTTGTTTATTGCTTTATCACTTCAGTTTTATTCCTCACAAGTTTTGTAGACGTCTTCCGCACTACAACAAGTGTCTACTAACTTGCCTGATATTGAGAAGCAATTGTAATACTTAACAGTTTACAGTTAACCAGAAAAAGAAATCGAAATTGTATCTAGTGTTTATTCAACCCCCCCCCCCCCCTTCTAAACACTACCCCGATCCTAACAAATTCAGTATCATAAAATCATCTCTTGATCTCAATTACGATACTAACATCATTCAAAGGTGATCAATCCTCTAAAAGCATGAAGAACATAAAACATACGCAAAGAACTATAAGAATTCAAACATTAAATCATCAAATCGAAGGTTCATACAAAGGTTCACCTAGCCTCGATAAATAAATTGGTTCAACATAGTAAATCAAAGCAAATCAAAACTAATATTAAAAGACAAGAATAAACTCCCGATGTCGACTTTGGTTGTAGATCCTGACTTCTTCTCTTGCTTCCTTCTCGATCGTCTCTTTTTATCGCCTTGTTGGGTTGTTCCAATTCCTAGGGTGAAGTGGTGATGATGGATGATGGTGATGGAAGGATGGAGGTTGATGATGGGGAAGAAAAGGTGGACGTGTGAGAGGAGTGAAGGAAAGAGAGGTTTGGATGGTGAATGGGTGTATGATATATGGAAGAAAGGTGGAGGTTATGGTGGACGTGAGATGGATTGGAGGAAGAAGATGGTGTGTGGTTTGGATGGTGAATGGGTATGGAGGTGTGGAGGCTTTTCCTAGGGTTCAAAAATCTCATATGGGTTGTGATTTTGTGTATAATATATAGGGGAAAGAATTATGGACTTCCCTATTGCATCCAAACTCTACAAGGAAGGTATTTTAATGAAAACTGCTCGTCCCGATCGATCCGAACAGAAGAGCCGATAGATCGAGCCTTCCAGTAAGATTTTCGCTCAATTTTCAGCCTTTCTCGATCGATCGGAAAAGCTTGCTCGATCGATCGGAAATCACAGTAAGTTTCTTCGCCTTTTTCAGCTTCTGGCGAGTTTCGTATTTTGGCCGTAACTTTCTCATACAAACTCAGAATTTGATGAATCAGCTGTCCACGCGAAGATAAGAGAAAGTTCTACAACTTTTATATGGACCACATTTCCAAAACATGGCTCGAACATATAGTAATTTGAGGAGAAAGGAGCAACATGTGTCTTGGATTCTGGTTTCTTCCTCTTTTCTTCAACTTTATTCATTTTTTCATCATTTTAGCTTGATTTCTTCCCCTTTTATGAATTTCAACATTGATTCCTGAAATAGAGAAATATATACCATAAACCATAAAATTATCCAAGAATCAACACGAAAACATATACATATCATAGCATAAAAACGCGTAATATTCAACCCTATCAACTCCCCCAAACTTATCACTTAATCGTCCTCGATTAAGCATTAAAATCACAAGGTAGAGTTCATTCTTGATACTTGAAACAATTATTTCATGACTTATTTTATTCTCAGAAATCTCATGCACATACACAAAAGTTGACAAGACATGTTTTCTCCTAATTCAAGCAACATATCTCAAAATCGGAACGTGTGTGTGTGATATAGTCAGTCTCAAGTTTCATGCACATATTCAAGATCAAATCATGTTAATCAACTCAAAGTCGAGATTATCATCAAGCACCCTATAAGCCTATTTTCAAACAACTTCTCCACTAATGATAGTTACTCTCTAGACTTGGATCAAAAGGACTTTTTAAGCTTGTAATGTAAGCCCTTTGGTGTTAGCTCCAAAGAAAAGATAGGATAAGCGCAAAGAATAGAGTATAATCATTTACAGTTCAAATTTTTCGCACACATCGAGCTTTTCTTCTTTTTCTTTTATAGCCTTGGCCACTTTGGGTCTTATTTAGTCAATCTTTTTCTCAAGGCTTTTTATCTATCTTTTTCTTTTCTCATTCATCATTTTTTTCAATAAGCTCATCAAGATATAACAATTCAAGTGCATCGAATGATATTCATTATACTCCCTTAGGGTAAGGATAACTTTTTTTCATTTAGGCTCAAGGGTAAGTATAATGAGTTTGCTAAGAATGTCGAATGGGGTCTAATTATATGCAATGCATATACCATTCTTTTTTCAATAAAGCTCAAATGGGACACTAGGGATTGATATGAATCATGGTAAGCTTGAAAGGCTCAAACGTTTCAAAGATCGCCTAGATCATTTCCAAGTCAAGTTTGTAACTATAAAATTTCGCCTCAAAGTGTCATCATCAAATAAGTTCTAGGATAACTCTAAGATGCTCAAGACAAATCATCAAGTTCACAACAATTATCACTATTCAACATGCAATCCACAAGATCATGACTCATTGTGCTCAAAGTATTCCTCATTCTTGACATGCTAACTCAAATTAGGATATTCAGTACAAGTCCAATCACAAATCAAGTTCATATGCATAGTGAGATCAAAATCCTCATTGAATAGTCACTACTATAATTCATTCTTTTCTCAAGTTTGAACTCATAAAAAAAAATTTTTTAGCTCATAATAATCGGATGATTCAAGTGTCATTTAAGCACGCAACATGTGGTTAAAACAAGTAAAACATGCAAGCTACTACTCCCCCAAACTTAAATCAAACATTGCCTCAATGTTTAAAAGAATTAAAAGGGAAACAGTGAACTCCCCTGATCAAGACGCTTGCATGAGGGTTGAGGAAGATTTGCTTTTGAAAGCTCCACTGTTGTAGGGATTCATTGCACCAACTAAGTACCTAGCAAGAGAAGAATGCAAATGGTAAAATAGTCGACTTGAGAGATAAACAAAACTAAAATGCAAAAACTGAAAAAGTAAAATAAAACTAAATAACTAAAGGATACGCTTGGGTTGCCTCCCAAGAAGCGCTGATTTTTAGTACGTCGGCTTGACCATCAGAAGCAACCATCAAAGAGCGGCTGCCGCCCATAGTAAGTATCGTATGATACCACTAATGGGTCTTCATTCAGTATGCCCTCAAGATTGGCAAGATTGTAGCAGTGTAAGCTCGTCACTCCAACAACATTCGTCTTTAAATGGCAGGCATGGGAGAATGATTCTTGATTTGGCTTTGCATTTTGGAGGATGTAGTGCGGTGAAGTTGGCATCGATGGAAAATAAGGATCCACATATGGCATAGAATATGTCTCCATCGATGGGCTCAAATCAGAATCTTCGAACGTCTCTTCCTTCTCCAACATCACATTCGACTCATCTTCACATGGGAACTCCTCGGATAACATCTCTGAAGTAAGCTCAATCTCCTGTAGAGGCTCAAGTTCCCTCGACTCTTCCACACTAGTAGGATCACTCCCCCAAACTTGGTTGGTTGAGTGATCGTCATCATATAACCAAACTTGATTCGTCGCCTCTTGATTTGTAGCCCTCATCTCTTCCTCTTGGTAGCTAGTTGAAATTGTTTCCATGAGGACCGTCATTTGCTGCTCCAGGTGACGCATAGAGTTGGTTTGGCACTCCAAACTGTTCTCAGTTGATGCCATGAATCTCACTAAGGTATCCTCTAACTGAGTTGTGACATCTGCAGAACTATCTCTCCTCTCTTCGTGATGTACAAATGGTTGTGGCGTATCAATAGGGTAGTGAAGCTCCGGTGGGTATTGGTGACTCCAACCTTGTAGTGAAGGATCACAATGCCAATGATGATCGAAGTCCGCCATATCATTGAACAGGTGCACCACACTGTTCTCATCTCTATCAACCAGGGGACTCCCAGTCACCAGTGCTCCGCTCAATACCCATTCTCGTGTCTGTGCATCCAACCCGTTGAAGAAATATTGCAAGAGAGTATAGTTCGAAAAGTTGTGATACCGGAATGTGTTGGCCAATTCATTGAATCTCTCCCAAACAGCGTAGAACGGCTCGGAACGTTGTTGGGCAAAGCTTGTGAAGGCTTGTTGATGTAGCATCTCCAAGTACCTCACAAGAAAAATAAACAAAATAAATTAATAATTTTTTTTTCGGAATAAATATATACAAAGGGAAAAATGGTTAAATTACAGTCAAAGAACCTAGTATGATATTACTAAAGTTAGTCCCCGGCAACGGCGCCAAAAACTTGATCGCTTTTATTTTAAACAATTATTTCCAATCTAGCGATTTTAGACCGCAAGTGCACGGTGTCAAGTTTAGTATAGATAGGAAGATACGGATTGTCGAACCCACAGGGACTAACAGGCAAGTACCAAATAAGATTTCTTTTAACTATATTTAACCTACGATAATTAATTTATAATTAACAACTAATTAATTAACATAAACTACTAATCCAACCAAGTCAATAAAAGTAAACGAGAAAAATCCACTAGAGAAGATTATCGAGACTTTGGCTCACCAATGCAATTCCCTACAATTCTCGATTGAATATTCAAATATTTCTAAGGTGACGAGTTCTCCCAATTTATCTAATACACTCTCTCGAGCTATATTAAACCTAACACCGAATTGTAGTAAGTAACTCTCGTTCACTTATTTAACAATTCAATGTTGCATAAGATCCATGAAAACTCCTAGCTTTCAATTACTACAATCTATGGCTATCACGCATGTATTTGACGTCATCTCTCGATCTCGGTCTTAAATCCATGGTATGAGTTATTAATTCAGTATCATAAAATCATCTCTCGATCTCAATTACGATACTAACATCATTCAAAGGTGATCAATCCTCTAAAAGCATGAAGAACATAAAACATACGCAAAGAACTATAAGAATTCAATCATTAAATCATCAAATCGAAGGTTCATACAAAGGTTCGCCTAGCCTCGATAAATAAATTAGTTCAACATAGTAAATCAAAGAAAATCAAAACTAATATTAAAAGACAAGAATAAACTCCCGATGTCGACTTCGGTTGTAGATCCTGGCTTCTTCTCTTGCTTCCTTCTCGATCGTCTCTTTTTATCGCCTTGTTGGGTTGTTCCAATTCCTAGGGTGAAGTGGTGATGATGGATGATGGTGATGGAAGGATGGAGGTTGATGATGGGGAAGAAAAGGTGGACGTGTGAGAGGAGTGAAGGAAAGAGAGGTTTGGATGGTGAATGGGTGTATGATATATGGAAGAAAGGTGGAGGTCATGGTGGACGTGAGATGGATTGGAGGAAGAAGATGGTGTGTGGTTTGGATGGTGAATGGGTATGGAGGTGTGAAGGCTTTTCCTAGGGTTCAAAAATCTCATATGGGTTGTGATTTTGTGTATAATATATAGGGGAAAGAATTATGGACTTCCCTATTGCATCCAAACTCTACAAGGAAGGTATTTTAATGAAAACTGCTCGTCCCGATCGATCCGAACAGAAGAGCCGATAGATCGAGCCTTCCAGTAAGATTTTCGCTCAATTTTCAGCCTTTCTCGATCGATCGGAAAAGCTTGCTCGATCGATCGGAAATCACAGTAAGTTTCTTCGCCTTTTTCAGCTTCTGGCGAGTTTCATATTTTGGCCGTAACTTTCTCATACAAACTTCGAATTTGATGAATCAGCTGTCCACGCGAAGATAAGAGAAAGTTCTACAACTTTTATATGGACCACATTTCCAAAACATGGCTCGAACATATAGTAATTTGAGGAGAAAGGAGCAACATGTGTCTTGGATTCTGGTTTCTTCCTCTTTTCTTCAACTTTATTCATTTTTTCATCATTTTAGCTTGATTTCTTCCCCTTTTATGAATTTCAACATTGATTCCTGAAATAGAGAAATATATACCATAAACCATAAAATTATCCAAGAATCAACACGAAAACATATACATATCATAGCATAAAAACGCGTAATATTCAACCCTATCAGTCAACATTTCTCCCACTTGGAGATTTGATTGAGACTCAAGCATATCTCCACACATCCTTTCAATCTTGTCATACCCTGCTGCTTATGTTTTTGCTAGGCCACTTGAGGATCTGCACCACTCAAACTTATCCACACTTTCGTCCTCCACTACTTCACGAACAAAGTGAAATTGAACGCCAATGTGTTTAGTCCTAGAATGAAAGGCTGGATTTCTTGCAATGTGCAAGGCACTCTGACTGTCACAAAACAAAGGAACTTTCTCTTGTTTATGGCCAATCTCCTCCAATAGCCTTTGAGTCCATATCGTTTCCTTGCATGCCTGAGTAGCTGCCATATATTCTGCCTCCGTTGTAGATAATGCCACAACTGTCTGTAGTTTTGAAACCCAGCTTACTGCTCCTCCTGCAAGTGTAACACATAGCCAGTAGTAGATTTTCTTTTATCCGGATCACCAGCATAATCTGAATCAACATAGCCCCTGAGTGTAAAATCTGATCATCTTAACATAATGCAGCATCTGAGGTACCCTTAATGTATCTAAGGATCCTCTTAACCGTATTCCAATGCTCTCTTCCAGGATTCGCCATGTACCGACTGGCTGCTCCCACTGCTTGTGCAATGTCTGGTCTTGTACAGATCATAGTGAACATTAAACTTCACACCGCTGATGCATACGGTACTCGAGACATCTCAATTCTCTCTGCTTCACTGCTAGGACTCATCTCGGAGGATAACTTGAAGTTAACAGGAAGAGGGTAGAAATTGGCTTACAATCTTGCATGTTGAAGCGTTGCAAGATTTTCTTCAACTAGTTTTTCTGGGAATGCCAAATCTTTCTATTACTTCTGTCTCGGTGACTTGCATCCCTAGAATCTTGTTTGCAGGTCCCAAGTCCTTCATATCAAATTTCCTAGCCAATTGTGCCTTCAATTCTTGGACTCGAACATTGTTGGGGCCTGCAACCAACATGTCATCCACGTAAAATGATATAATCATCATTCCCAGATCTCTTGTAATATGCACAAGGATCTGCATTAAGTCTATTGTACCCAAGGCTCATGATATAGGAATCAAATCTCTTGTACCAACACCTCGGCGCCTATTTTAGACCGTACAGAGATTTGTTCAACCTGCAAACCAATTTCTCTTTGCCTATTTCAGCAAAACCTTCTGGTTGGAGCATATAAATTTCTTCTTCAAGATCTCCATGAAGAAAAGCTGATTTCACATCTAGCTGCTCTAGATGTAGGTCAGACACTGCACATAATGCCAATACTACTCTGACTGTTGTAAGCCGAACCACAGGAGAAAATATCTCATTGAAGTCGATACCTTCTTTCTGAGCATATCCTTTCACCACCAATCTTGCACGATATCGCTCCACTTGGTTATTACTGATGTGACTAGAAATAGACACATCTAGTATGCTAAATTGTCTACGATTTGGTATATTTTGATGGATAAATTGATACATATGCTACCTAATCGTATATTTGTGTAAATGTAGGAAAATGTGAAGAAATCAAGCTAAAATGATGAAAGAATGAGTAAAGTTGAAGAAAAGAGGAAAAAACCGGAATCAAAGACACATGTTGCTCCTTTCTCCTCAAATTTATATATGTTCAACCCAAGTTTTGAAAATGTGGTCCATAAAAACGTTGTAGATCTTTGAGTTATCTTCGCGTGGACAGCTGATTCGTCGAATTCGGAGTTTGTATGAGAAAGTTATGGCCAAAATACGAACCTCGCCAGAAAACGTTAAGCCTCGGCGATCGATCGACGAAAATCCGCGATCGATCGCCGACACATTCTGCCTGAAAAATAAAGGCTGGCGATCGATCGCTAGCCAGCGCCGATCGATCACCAGCAGAGTTTTGAAAAGCTTGGATTCTTGATTTCTTTCCTTCCTACATGGATTCTGTGGGATCGAGCGCGTACCGTTTTACCAATAACTATAGTTAAGGGTAATGGCGCAACATCAATCTTTTCAACCATACACTGGCACAAGCGCCACATGTTCGACCGATCACAAAGCAGAGGCAATTGTTGAACCCCAACAATCCATCCCCCAATAATTGCACTCTCTGCAACTCATGGGAATCGAACACGCGACCTTGGCTCTGATACCAATTGTAGGATCGAGCGCTTACCGCTTTACCAATAACTATAGTTAAGGGTAATGGTGCAACATCAATCTTTTCAACCATACACTGGCACAAGCGCCACATGTTCGACCGATCACAAAGCAGAGGCAATTGTTGAACCCCAACAGATTCTAACCTACCTCCTAGCCTCCCTACATATAGAACTCGAATTTCAGACTTGAAATCATCTAGATAGTTAGGGTAGAATAGTTTTAGATTAGTTTTATATTTTTCTTTTCAATTTCGTTGAAGAACGCTACGAAGATCGAAGCGAAGGCGGGATTGACACCTCGGCGAGCGGATATTGGATTAGTTTTCTTTCCTTTGTTTTTATTTATAGTTTTGCTTTAATTATGTGTAGCTAGTTTTAATTCTTGGTTGAGGAAGACTAAATCCTTGGATTTTATTTATCTTGGGGAGATTCCTACGTTTTTGTTTATCGATTTTATGGAATATCATCGTTTTCCTGATTTTATTGATACGATTTGTGTTTGTTTATTGGATTGACAACCTAATAACTTGCATGTAATCTAATGCTAAATTTGATAATTGTTTGATTAATCGAATTTACGAAGCAACTAAGATTAATAATTGCCTGCTGTTGGTGTTATTAAATTCTTAGGGAAAAGAATTGACTAAATTTATATGAACCGCTTGTGTTTATATGATTTAGATTCATCGCTCACTAGTTTTGAATGGTGTCATGATTTTAATCTTGAATATGCATATAGAGATTGATTGATTGATGACAGTTAAATTAGGACGCTTGGACTAATTGACTATGAATAAGGTGAGGGAGGAATTAGATTTCCAATTGATGAATATTCAAGTAAAATTGAGTCTTTTGTGAATCGATGAAATAGATGATAATATCCAAGGAAGAGTCGACCGATACCAAGAATCGCTTTCATTAGTTAATCTTTGTTTTTAATTTTAATTAGTATAATTCATTCACAACCCCATATTTTATTGTTTTGATTTTGATTTTCATTAACACAAGAATTCACACCTCCTCGTGGGATCGATCCCTACTCACGCTACTACATTATTGTTATCAATCTTCTGTCTTATTACCGAGGGCTTTCCGTCCTCGTTGTAGTGTAACAAGATCCTAAGTTTTATTTCAGTCCAAGGCCTCCAATTCTTCCTTCATAGCTTGCATCCATAGGGATATATCCGAACTTCGAGTAGCCTCCTGGAAACTCGAGTGCTCACCATCCTCTGTCAGCAAGCATTATGCAATATTGCTTTCAGTATCATAATCTGAAAGCCAAACCGTTGGTCTCCTCTCGCGAGTAGACTGCCAAACTTTGAGAACCTCTGACTCATCTGGTTCTTGTTCATCGTGCTCTGGTAATACCTCAGAAGAAACTTGACCTTCTTCTGTCTTATTTTCCACCTGAATTGTAGTAGTATCTGAATTCAGTGTGCATTTGCCTCCCTTCACTTTATCTTCCTCGAAGATAACATCCATGCTAATAATAAGTTTGTCGGCAGTGGGATCCCACAAATGATACCCCTTGACACCATCATCATAGCCCAAGAAGATACACTTTCTGGATTTAGAATCCAACTTCGATCTTTCTTGTTCGTTGTATAGAACATACACCGGACTTCCAAATGTATGTAATCGAGAATAATACGCTGGCTTGCCTGTCCACACCTCCATCGGAGTCTTCAGATCAATCGCCACTGATGGAGATCGATTGATAATATAACTGACGGTCTTGACTGCTTCTACTCAAAATGACTTGGCTAGACCCGCAGTCTTCAGCATAGCCCTTGTTCTATCCAACAGGGTTCTATTCATCCGCTCCGCCACTCCATTCTGTTGAGGCGTGTAAGCCGTTGTGAATTGTCTTTTGATGCCCTCTTGTTGACAGAATGCATCAAATTCCTCACTTGTATATTCTCCTCCATTGTCAGTCCTCAAACACTTGATCTTCTTTTCATAATCAAGTTCAACCCGCGCTTTGAACACCTTGAATACTGGAAAAATATCTGATTTCTTCTTGATAGGATACACCCAGCATCTTCTAGAGAAATCATCAATGAACGAGACAAAGTATCTCGCTCCTCCTAGGGATACAACCGGTGCTTGCCAAACATCAGAATGAATCAGCTCCAATATACCGCTGCTTTTGGCAGTAGATGTGCCAAACTTTAGTCTATGTTATTTACTGGTAACACAATGCTCACAAAAGGGTAAAGACACTTTTGTAAGCCCTGGCAGCAGCTTCCGTTCCGAGAGAACCTTCAACCATCGTTCTGACATATGCCCGAGCTTCTTATGCCATAACACTGTTAATTTTTCTCCCGAACTAGTCGATGCAACAGCTGGTTCTGCCTCTTTGTGTGTTTCCCTCAGAAGTACATACATATTCTTGTAAGCCTTTTCCGCCTTCAATACCACAAGCGCGCCTTTCACAATCTTCATGATCCCATTTTTGATACGGGTCTTGCACCCGATATCGAAAATTGTCCCAAAGATAAAAGATTCTTTGTCAGACCCTTCACGTGTCGTGCCTCCTATATGGTGTGAATAGTACCATCAAACATTTTAATTTTGATGGTTCCCACTCCAGTGATTTCCAAGGCATGGTCATTTCCCATGAATACAGATCCTTCTGAGGCTGGTTCATATCGGTCGAACCATTCTCTCCGAGACGTCATGTGCCACGTCGCTCCTGAATCCATTATCCATGTGTCATAAAATATTTGCCTACCTTCCGCAACAGTTACTGCTTCGCTAACTAGTATTTCTCCACCGTGTGAGGTACTGGCAACATTTCCTTAAGAATCTTTCTCGACACTATTCTTATTTGTACAATCTTTCTTGAAGTGCCCTTTACCACCACATTTATAGCAGTAAAAATTCTTTGTCTTACTTTTGGATTTGGATCTACCATACCTGTGGCTCCCACTGGACTCACGCTCCGTCGATCTTCCTCTCATCATCGGCAAAGCCTCAGCATGCTTCGAACTTGCCAACCTGTCTCCCTTGTTCTTGCGCTGACTTTCCTCTTCAAGAACCGCGGCTGCAACATTATTGAAGACTAACATATCATTAGTGATATTGTTGGTCAGATTGATGATGAGTTGATCGTATGAATCCAAAAGTAACTGTTCTCCACGTTCAACTTCCTCTATTTTATGCCCCAAAGTAGTGAGTTGGGCAAACAAAGTATTCAGTGTATTGATATGGTCGGTCACTGATGAGGATTCCGACATCCGAAGAGTATAAAGCATTATCTTTAAGAAAATCTTGTTGTGTAGTGACTTGGCCTCGTACAGGTTTGTCAGAGTATCCCAAATATCTTTTGCATTTGTTATTTCGGTGATACTTGACAATACCCCATCGGCTAGAGCCAAATGCAAATTGGCAATAGCATTACCGTTCATCTCATTCCAATTTTCATTGTCCATGCCCTCCTTCGGCCTATCTCCAATAGCTGCCAAGCAACGATCTTTTCGTAGAACTGCTTGCATCTTCATTTTCCACAACATGAAATTGCTTCCGTTGAATTTTTCAATCTCAAACCGTGCCGCCATTCCGACAACAATAAAATTGCCTCAATAAAAAAATATCTCAAAAAACTTTTCTGGTGTGGAAGATCAGTCAAGCCTGCAACCACAGAGCATACTTAGAATTTTTAAGATTTTAACAACGAGGCTCTGATGCCACTTGTTGGCCCCAGGTGCGGCAACATGAGATAGAAAATACTGAAAATGGAGAATAAAAATGGACACCAGAATTTACGTGAAAAACTCCTAAAATTATTATGGTAAAAACCACGGGCAAGATGAAAAGATTCCACTATAATATTTTATGGGTTACAACCTCTCTCTATCTTTCAAAGAGAACAACACTCTCAATATAGGAGAAAAACTACCTCACAAATATTATAGAATACACACTCAAATGTAGATATATGAGATAACACTCTGAAATTGAATGGATGAAATGAAATCAGAAGAACTATATTTATAGGGTTGAAGATGTGCATTAAATGCACATCCGCCAGCCACCAACCGCCAACCTCCAAACATCAGCTGCCCTCATTAAATGATTAATGAGGGCAGCCGGTCAACACATACCAAAATCTCTTGCATTTTTAAAACCCATTCACCTAAAGAGTCCATGTTTTGTACGTTGCGCCTGGCATCGAAAATGCAATTTTCTTCTTCGGATACTGATGATTCATGTTTTCTTCAATTGAGTTTCCTTTCTTCCCACGACTCATTTCCACCTTTTTATCGTCTTGTGATGTCTTTTCATCATATAAAACTCTTATTTGCCTAAATTCCTAAAAACCAAGTAAACAAATACCAAAACAAATAATTTTGATTGAAACTCATGATAATTCCAAATTAAAAATCAAAGAAAATATAAGTGCAAACACGCTTATCAAATGTGCTCACATCACCCTTTAAAAACAAACTATGTGTACATCATATGCACCGATGGAATTTTAGAAATATTGAAAACAAAAACAAACATGACATAAGGCTATTCACTATTCTACTACATTTAACATTATCATCTCTTTTTTGTTATCCAAAAAAGAAATGCATTACACTAAATGTTAGGATCAAGCGCTACCACTAAGCTAAAAGTTATAGTTGATAGCATAGACACAACTTCAAACACTTATTCAGTTGCAGCGTAAAGTTCCGTATAAGCGACAGGTCGACATGAGGGGTTGCACACTACATGCACCAATGGACCGGGTTGTTAAGCCACTAGGCTACAGATGACACGCACCTTCGTCCACGAGTGCACAGAAAGAATTAATGGGCGCAGCGCACCCAATAATCCCCCCCACCCCAGAAAGTGCTTCATGGGCCACTCGAACCCATCACCTTGCTCTGATAGCAATTGTTAGGATCAAGCGTTTACCACTAAGCTAAAAGATATAGCTGGTAACATAGCCGCAACTTCAAACCTTATACAGTGGCAGCGCAAAGCCACGTACTAAGTGACAGGTGGACATGAATGGCTTCACACTACATGAGTCAATGGGTCGGCTGTTAAACTACTGGACGACAGATGACACACGCATTCATCCACGAGTGCAAAAAAGGATTTACTAGATCCAGCACACACAATACTAAATTAGCTTAATCGTTTAATACATAAGGACTCAAGAAATAAGGGCAAGATTCCAAAATAGTAGGAATAAGACCATGAGACATAACTCTAACTGTGTTAACACGTGGACGATTACATTTGATGTGCGCCTACAATAAGAAAAACAAATTCATTTTCTATTTTATAACTAAATAAAATGCTTTTTTCAATTAAAAAAATTTTGCGTACTATATTCAGTCTTCAATGCAATCTTATACTTTGACTATAATAATTAATATTCTTTGACATTTAGTCAACGACGACACTACCTCGAAATTGTAGGGCAAGAGTGCGGACAAGTGGAGCAGCTTGCATGTAGCTAGCAATCGGTTTCATTTACTTCGGTTAAGCAAAGCTCAAGGGTCAAATCTTATAATAACTTTAGTACTATTTTATCAAATTTGAGTAGCCCTCAAGTCAAATAATATTTTTATAATATTGCTTAAATGATATCTTATACATTATTATTTTTATTATTAGTATTATTATTATAAAAATTAAACAAGACACAGACTTTATAGCAGAAAAACAAAAATCATAAAAAGGTGAGCTAACACACAGTATGTTCTTATCAAAATACCAGCAGAAATTATACAGATCGTAAACATATTATCAAAATAGCTCAACAATTTAACAAATAATAATACATTGTTTTCTTACCTCGGAACTAATCATGTCAAACAAGACAACAAGAACATAATATAAAAGCGCTGTTCAATATCATATCATCTTATCTCATCATCTATATGTCAAATGCATCGTATTGCATTCACCATTATCAGATCGGATATGCTATCCACTGGCCTATATCAAGGCTCGTCAGTCCAGGACTCGTTAACCAACTAACCTTTCCTACAACTATTTTGATACAACAAGGAACAAGCAACTCTTAACCATTGTTGAAATACCCAAAAACAAGACAAAAGTTGGTGGCTTGAAAATTTGGAATTTTTCGAAGGAATCGTTTGTCGTGTTGTTATCCTCTTTTCCCCTTTTTCGTACGATGTTGGTGTGTTTTTATGTGAAAGGTAAATAAAAATTAACCAAGTTGTAGGTAAGAAAGGATGCTACGTGTCGCATCTTATGACTCACCGTCCAAGTCAAACTTCAAATAAATGTTGATAATGATTTACTAAAGTTTTAGATTATTGTTTTACTAATCACTCAATTAAATAAAACTATCGGGTATCTACTAACTAGGAACACAAACTTTTATACATATTTTCTAATACTAACACAAGCCAACATATAATTAAAATTTCAATCATTATTGTATAACTTTTATAAAATTAAATATTATCTATTTAATGCACAGCCAGTCACTTAAGCTCCCCCCAAAAAAATTTTCTTAAAATTGCATTATCTCACCTCAAAATACATTTTACTCCTCAAATTGCAGATTAACCCTTAAAATTGGCTTTCCACCAAATTCTAAAATTATTATATTTTTGTCATCCCATCTTGGATTCTAAATCCGTCCATGGAGGTAGCCTATATGAATCCAGTTGGAGGAGAACAATAAACAAATTCTCAAGATAGTGTGATATAACTAATCGATCAAATTTAGTTTAATCAAAAAACAAAAAAGAATTTTTTTGATCGAGTTTAATTAGATCGAATTGGCTAGATTACGGTCATCTTTTTAAACTCCAACAAAACTAAAGTGTTTTATAACACAAAGACATGACCAAAATAAAATGTTGGGTTAAGTTTATTTATTTTAAAGAATATGGTTTTTCATTAATCAAAATTAAATACCAGAAAATATATTGAAATTAGCATCTACACAATTACAATTTGTGATGCCCAGGAATTGATGGTGTAAATCCCGGTGTAGTAATGATCCTTAATGGATTTTAATTGTGGCAATTATGAATTAATTGCGGTGTTGGGACTCCCGATGATTTTAAATCCGGTATTTGGGGTTGTTGGATCCAATGGTTGAGATTGTATTCTCATCGTGGTGATAAATCTTGGAATTGGTTTTTTTGGTAGGATCTGGGGTCTGGAGTGCTCTGTATTGGGGTTAGGAATGGAATGTTGAGATTGAGAGGTAATTATTGAACACATATGATTTTTAATGAGTCATGATGTATTTGTGGAGGACTCGGGATTTTTGAGCCTTGGTACTATATATACCAAGTGGACTCGGTGTTCAGTCATTGCACGAATTCTCTCCTCTCTCTCTCCTCTCTCTCGCGCCCCCTTCTTCCCCAACCCTTTCCCCTTTTTCACCTTGGAGCAAAAATCGAACAAGGCTCGACTTGGGAGCGGGATTTCTCGAAGAAAAATTGGTAATCTTCTTCCCCTCGTCTTTATCTTCGAATTGATTATGATTTTGTGATGTTTGGTTAAGTGTAAGGTTGGGATTGAGTTTTTAAAATTTTAAAGATTTTTGGGTTGGAATGTTTAAAGGGGTTTTATGGTGTTTATGTTGAGGATTATTTGTATTTTGGGTGTTAGGATTGTTATCCTGGGGGTTTTGGCTTGTAAAACACCATTTTTGGTTGTTTCAGAGATCGTCGATCGATCGGGATATGGGCTCGATCGATCGCGCGTAATTTGTAAAATTGGACGACGATGAATAGTGAGCTCGATCGATCGAGCAAAGTTGCCGATCGATCGAGATGGTCGGTCGATCGATCGAGAAGTCTGCTCGATCGATCGAGCAAGGAAGAATTTTGGGCATCTTTTCGCTGGAGCTCTCGATCAACCGAGCATAAATGGCCGATCGATCGAGAGGCCCTGTTTTGTGGTAATTGTTAGTTGTTGTGGCATCGATGCATGCTTCGTCCGGATCTTTTAAATGGTTAATCATTGCGACTTGATGATGTATTTGGAGGTTGTATACGTACTAGGGTATGTGTTTGTGGGCGCGTAATTAATTGTGAATTATTAATTGTGTTTAGCACATAATTCATTGGATCGCGGAACTAAGACAAGGTTTGGTTTGGACTACGGAATCATAAGGTACGTATAACGTACGAGCATAACCTTATATCTTATCACAATTGTTGAATGCATGGTATATTGTAATTGCAATAAGTGGGTATGTATTGTGAAATATATGGTGCCGCTATGGTGCGAGCAACGGTTGAGATGTTGTCGCTATGGACCGAACATCGGTTATGAATGCCGCTGCTACTGAGCAAGCAATGAAATGGGACCGTAGAACTATTGTTTAGATACGTGTGATATCTAAAACATTTGTAAATGATTGGATTTTAGTAATTATGGAAATTGGCAATTAGTGAACGGATTTAGTTAATCAATGAAATGATTAACTGGCTTTTGGGAATTTGATGGTTTCGGTTATTTTGAGAACAGGAACAGCACAGGGGATCCCGTATGAGGATGATACTATCCAGGGAGTATCTTTTAAAATTTATGGCTTTACATTCTATAAATTATGAACTGTGATATTGTGATTATTGGAATGGTGGTATTGGTATGCTCACCCCGTGTGGGGGCTGTCTCTGTTGGGACATGTGGAAAAGGTACAGCAGTAGCTCCGGAGTTGAGATCGAGCTATGGATTGGAGGTACTTCCAGGATCGAGGTACTGGTGCCGGTATTGAGTAGGCTATTTTATACATTAGATACACATACACTCATTCGGTTGCTCGCATGTGAGTACTACTATATGTGTATATGGTTTGTATAAAAATGCAAGGGCCTTTCTATTTTCATTCATGTGTTGCATGCAATTAATTAAGGAATTTCAAAATGAATTGAGAACATGTTAGTGTATTATAAGGGTGCATGCTATGTAAGTGGATTTGGTTGAGGGAAATTAGACATTACATGGAATAATGCAAGAAATTTTATTATTGGTATATAATGCTATGGTAGCATGTGGTTTTTCCCCCTGATTACATGATTGTATGCACTAAATACATGGGTTAATACACTAATAGCGGGTTAAGGGCACGGTGTCCTTACGTTAGTGGTATCAGAGCAGTGGTTTGCTCTTTGGGGTTGTTGAGGGCCTATGAACATGTTGGTGGAAACGGTAGCACATATACATATATGCATGATGGTAGTTAGTGTTGTGTGACACAACTATTTTGCTTGTGTGCGTTTATAATATGGGATTGTAAAGGGAATGTGTTATTGCTAACCATGGTGGTTGCAGGGATCATATGGAATACGATGGGATGACATTAATGGTAATGTTTGGCGCTTGATGTAATAAGTGCTAAGGAATCTAATTTTGTAGGAAAATCAAGAAATGGTGAATAATGGAACAGGCAATGGCATCATCTGGTATGGTTACCCTATGATTATGGATACATGTATGTGCAGTTACACATGAGTTATTGTGCTTGCAAAGGTATTGCAATGTTGGTACTACTACGGGTATATCGACTAGCGATGTATCAGGATATTTGCCGTTGTCATATCGTAGCGAGGGTCGCTGATATGTCGAAGCGAGGGATATCACTGAGCCGCCGATATAATGTTGTAGGATTTGTGAACTGTGGTATCAACTGTACATATTGATATCTTTGTATTGATACAGGTATGATGAGATATCAAGGAGAATACTTGCCGCTTTCATGTTGAAGCGATGATAGAATTCTTGCCGCTGTCATATCATAGCAGAGGAGAATATTTGCCGCTAATATGTAGAAGCGAAGAACACGCCGCTGTCATATTATAGCGAGGGATATTATGCCGCTGATATGTCGAAGCGAGGGGTATTGATGCCGCTGTCATGTCATAGCGAGGGGTATTATATGATAGAATACTTGCCGCTAATATGTAAAAGCGAAGAACACACCGCTGTCATATTATAGCGAGGGGTATTAATGTCGCTGTCATACCGTAGCGATGAAGAATATTTGCCGCTAATATGTAGAAGCGAAGAATACGCAGCTGTCATATTATAGCGAGGGATATTATGCCGCTGGTATGTCGAAGCGAAGGGTATCATATCGCGATGAAGGATATTTGCCGCTAATATGTAGAAGCGAAGAACACGCCGTTGTCATATTATAGCGAGAGATATCATGCCGATGGTTCACGCCGCCGGATATATATATATAGCGATGGCTCATTCCGCTAATTCTATGGCGATGGTTTATGCCGCCGGATATATATAGTGATGGTTCATTCCGCTAATTCTATGGCGATGGTTTATGCCGTCGGATATATATAGCGATGGTTCATTCCGCTAATTCTATGGCGATGGTTTATGCCGTCGGATATATATAGCGATGGTTCATTCCGCTAATTCTATGGCGATGGTTTATGCCGTCGGATATATATAGCGATGGTTCATTCCGCTAATTCTATGGCGATGGTTTATGCCGCCAGATACATATAGCGATGGTTCATTCTGCTAATTCTATGGCGATGGTTTATGCCGCCGGATATATATAGCGATGGTTCATTCCGCTAATTCTATGACGATGGTTTATGTCGTCGGATATATATATATATATATATATATATATATATATATATATATAGCAATGGTTCATTCCGTTAATTCTATTGCGATGGTTCATGCCGCCGGATATATATAGTGATGTTTCATTCAACTGATAGTGAGGGTCTATGCCGCTGATTCTATAGCGATGATTTATGTCGTTGATTCTACGGCGAGGGTTCATGCTGCTGATTATATAGCGATGTTTCATTCCGCTGATTCTATAGTGAGGGTCTATGCCGCTGATTATATAGCGATGATTCATGCCGCTGATTATATAGCGAGGGCTCATGCCGCTGATTTTATAGCGATGGGTTATGCCGCTATGTACGTAGCACGGGATTGTGCCGCCTTCGAGCGATGGGTGCTGATTGCGTACCGCTATTGAGCGATGAATACAGGTATGCCGCTATCTTGTTAGCGATGAGTTATGGTATATTGCTATTTTGTTAGCATTATTGTGAGTGTCATGTATTGACATGTACCGTCACGGGTTGACGATGATATTGTGGGTGTCATGTATTGACATGTACAGTCACGGGTTGACGATGATATTGTGGGTGTCATGTATTGACATGTACCGTCACAGGCTGACGATGATATTGTGGAGGTCATGTATTGACATGTACCGTCACGGGCTGGCGATGTTATTGTGGATGTCATATGTTGACATGTACCGTCACGGGTTGACGATGTTATTGTGGATGTTCTATGTGGACACGTGCCATCGTTACGATGAAAAATACATTTAAGTATATGTATTTAGTCGTATGGTTGGAGTGCCGATGGTGGGCAAAAGGTAGTGTCTGCGTCACCGGTTGACGAGACCATTATGCCGAGCAGATTTACTCGATGAATAAATGGATGCGCCGTACAGGTAAGTGTACCGCAACACGTATTTGAGGTAAATATTTTACGAGTAGTGGTACCTTTGGGTATACTCGTTGGATGGCTATGGCCAAGTGACCGGTGGTAGGAGTAGTTATTGAGGAAACTACTTACATATACCGATGTGACATATGGTGGACATGGTCACACCCACACATGAAGGTGTGGAATAAATCCTAATGGATTAGGATCGCATTGTGGTTGAGTAAGGACACCGGGATGTCCGTTGTGCATTGGTGTTAGAGAAATATTGGGTGATGACCCACTACTCTAATTGATGGTACGGTATGGTATACCAGGGTGGAATGTATGATACATTGGTAGGTTTGGTATAAACCTAAGGAGGCAGCGATCTGCTAGCCAGGCATTGTTGCAGTGTTATAGTGAGCTTGACGTAGCCATTATACTGCTCGTAGGATTCGAGTTTGGTAAATCGTATGATGATACGATGAGGGTTTATGGTGGACTCATGTAGTCACTATGTTGCATGAGGTTGGAGGAAGGGAATACCTCACGAGGACGTTTATATGTTAAATGTTTTGAGGGACTTGTACTGGGACAACTCAATTTTGTTGGGAGTACCAACGTGAGTGTCAGCAAGTCGTTGTTAGCTCTGGTTGAAAATCCTTGCATATGAAATGCAACGGGGATCACGATCGGAATTGTGGGATATAGTTAGTGGGGTGACACTACTATATTGATTGTATATCTTGGAGAGATTTGGAGCATATTGTCATGGAGACAACTAGTGTTGATCGAGGGTTGATTGTGAATCAGCCATGGTAAGCATTACTAGTGTTGGACTGGGTAATGGAATTATATTTTCGGTGAGACGTACGAGGAGACGTCTCTGGGGAGATGCTCGAGAACGTGGAGTACTATGGTATTAGTACAGAGCATCGTTAGATTGGGTATACATCGTGTATACGGATTTCGATTTGGTATCAGGCAATGATGCACTATTCTGAACCAGATGTGTATTTATTGGTTCCGGGATACATTTTGGTATAAAGATATCCAGGTTTTCCGAACGGTGGTTCGAGGTTGGAGGGTCATGGGTTCATGACACTTTCCTTGTGAGGAAGGCGGTGTTGATATACCTATTGGGAATCCTTGAGAGATTCGATGATTCGGTACACGTGGTGTTGATGTGGAGTTCACACCATTAGCAGTTGGTTCGTCAATCAATATTCTCCGCGTGAGAATAACTGAGGATTGACAGTTGTATTGGGGCTTATGGGTATGATTGGAAATACCCGAGTCGAGTGCATTGAGTATGCATGTGGTGTTGGTGCTTACACATGTATACCTGTGTGAGTATACGAATGCCAGCATTTTGGTACTTGCCGGGCATCGGATTAGTATGCTTTGATGAATGAATCTCTGGCGAGAGATTGTGGCTGTAAGGACCCCGTGCCCTTAACCTACGAGTAGTGCATTATCCATGTATTTAGTGCATACAATTATGTAATCGGTGGGAAAACCACATGCAACCATAGCATAATGTACCAAAAATAAAATTTCTTAAATTACTCCATATAATGTTCAAATCCCCCATACCACTCAACCCTTAAGTATGCATCTTATAATACACTAACATTGTTCTCAATTCATTTAGCAATTCCTTAATTAATTGCATGCAACACATGAATGAAAAAAGAAAGGTGCATGCCCTTTTATACAGACCATATACACATATAGTAGTGCTCACATGCGAGCATCTAATAATGAATGTGTATGAACTGTATAAAGTACCCTACTCAATACCGGCACTGGTACCTCGATCTTGGAAGTACCTCCAATCCATAGCTCGATCTCTACACCGGAGCTACCGCTGCACCTGTTCCACCTGTCCCAACAGAGACAGCCCCCACACGTGGTAAACATACCAATCCACCATCTCAATAACAGCAAATATTACAATTCATAATTTACAGAACATAAAGCTGTAACGTAAAAGATACTCCCTGTATAGTATCGTAATCCCATAGGATTCCCCGCGCTGTTCTTGTTATCACAATAACCAAACCATCAAATTCCCAAAATCAGTTAATCATCATATTGATTAACTATGCCCGTTCTTACCATGTCAATTTCATAATTAAGTATGAATAAATCATTCAACTAATGATTACAGATAACACGTATCTATGCCATGATTCCATAATTCTATCACATCATATTTCATCGCTCGCTCAATAGCGGCGGCATTCCATACTCTCGCACGCTCAACAGCGGTGGCATCGTGACCGATGTTCGCTACGTAGAGACAACATCCTAACCATTGCTCGCTCCATAGAGGCACCATATAATTTGCAATACTTACCAATTTATTGCATTAACAGTATATCATGCATTTCACAGTTGCAATAATATAAAAGACTATGCTCGTACGTTATACGTACCTTATAATTTCGTAGTCCGAATCCAACCTGGCCTTAGTCTGATGACCCGATGAATTATGTGCTAACACATAAAATAATTCACAATTAACAACAAGCATGCAACCACGTGCACAAGCAAGTTTACAACCTCCAATTATATCGTCAATCCATGACGATTTACCATTTTAAAAGACCACGGGCGAAGCATGCATACTACTCAAAATATTCCATTTATATGCTTAGTGATAGCCAATTGTACAATTGAGTAGTCCATTTTTATTAAAGTTCATCTCCAATCATTCCATTCTTAAAGTGTAGCATCCCCATTGGAATGTAGACATTGACCTGAAAATCGGCTAATTAAACCCTGTTTCCAAAATCCCAACTTTTTACCAAAGTATTTGAAAAAAACCAAGAAACAGGGGCCGCGATCGATCGCCGTTTCTCGCCATCGATCGCGAGATCTTACTGCCCAAAAACGTTCATCCGCGATTGATCGCTAGATCTCGCGATCGATCGCCAACCCCTCCGTGATCGATCGCCGAGTAGTCACGATCGATCGCCGCGACTGTTCATCATCACCCAAAAACAGCGAGATGTCGCGATCGATCGGCACCAAGCCGCGATCGATCGCGACATGCGATTTTCCGAAAAAGTAGTTTGCAACAATGGTGTTTTCCACCCCAAATTCAAAACCAACATCCCCAACACCTCCAACACCTCAAATACTCCAATTAAAACCAATAAAAACACCAAAAACAAACTTCAAAATCCCCCAAAATCAAAACCCAACACAAAATTAACCAAAAACCACAATACCACAATCAAAACAAAGATAAATGTGAGGGGAAATAGATTACCAAGTTATCTTCGCGCAATTCCACTCCCAAGTCGAGCCTTGCTCGATTTTTGCTTCCAATGAGAAAAGAGGGGAAAAGGGTTGGGGATTGGGGAAGGGAGACGTGAGACGTGAGAGAGAGAAATGCAAAGCCAAAAATGATTGAACACCGAGTCCACTTGGTATATATAGTACCAAGGCTCAAAAATCCCGAGTCATCCACCAATACATCATGACTCAATAAAAATCATTTGTGTTCAATAATTACCTCTCAATCTCAATTTCCATTACCAGCCCCAACACAAAGCACCCAGACCCCAGATCCCACCAAAAACCCAATTCCAAGGTTTAACACCATGATGAGAATACAATCTCAACCCTTGGATCCAACGACCCCAAATACCAGATTTTAAAATCATCGGGAGTCCCAACACCGCAATTAAATCATAATTGCCACAATTAAAATACATTAGGATCATTACTACATCGGGATTCACACCAATAATTCCCGGGCATCACAATTATCCCCCACCAATAAAATTTCGTCCTCGAAATCTGGACAGGCGTACTCCGCATACTGCCAAGACCTCATAATCCAATCGGACCCACAACATCAATTCATGAACGTATCATGATCGAAACACCAACCGCCAGGACACCGACCTCGCACCCAATCTCTGGAATGGAGTAAACCTCCCAAACCATCATAATCTCAAAAGGACGTCAGCATGCCTTGATGCTAACCACCCAAAAGCAGTTTCCGCTCTCCAATTCCATCTCCGTCGAGGGAGTAGTTGCACCATTTGCAACTCGAATCGGGCAACTCACGGCCTCCGATCAACACAAACACATCTCCAAAGATGTTTACATCCGTGTGTTCCAAGAAATCATATCTCGGTACAAACACAGTATCAAGACTCCACAATGCCTCGAGTTCCCATAGAGGGCATGCAAGAAAAATCAATTGCATTCTCGCCACCCGTGTCGACAATGACACCCAACAGATTGAACCCCGGTCATCCCTCGTTTACCCTAGGATTCAACAATCCTAACATATGGATTCTATCAAATTACCCAGTAATGACTTACCATGGCCTCAATACATGACAATCCCTCCTCAAGGGAGTCAACCAGACCTCACGATCATCAGAATACATCGTGTCGTTGAGATTACCAATCTCAAGGTGTCACAATCTCTCACCAGAGATTCATCCATCCAAGCATACTAATCCGATGCTCGATAAGTACCAAAATGCGGGCATTCGTATACACACACCGGTATACATGCCTAGGCACCGACACCACATGCATACTCACTGCACTCGGCTCGGGTATCTCCATCATACCCACAAGCCCCATAAACAACTGTCGATCCTCATTTATTCTCACCCAGTGGAGAATGATGATTGACGAACCAACGACTAATGGTGTGATTCCAACATCTACACCACACAAACCGACTTATTGAATCTCCCAAGGATTCCCAATAGGTAGGTATATAAATACCGCCTTCCTCACAAGGAAAGTGTCATGAACCCATGACCCCCCAACCTCGAACCACCGTTCGGAAAACTTGGATGTATTTATACCAAAATATATCCCGGAACCAATAAATACACAACTGGTTCAGAATAGTGCATCCTTGCTACTAATACCAATCCGAAACCCGTATACACGACGTATACCCAATCTAACGATGATCTGTACTAATACCATAGTACTCCACGTTCTCGAACATCTTCCCAGAGACGTCTCCTCGTACGTCTCACCAAAAATAGAAAGCCATTACTCAGTCAACACCAGTAATGCTTATCATGGCTGATTCACAATCAACCATTGATCAACACCAGCTGTCTCCATGACATTATGTTCCAAATAAGAGATACAATCAATATAGTAGTGTCGCTCCACTAACTATATCCCACGATTCCGATCGTGTCCCCCATTGCATTCCATATGCAAGGATTGTCAACCAGATTTAACCACGACTTGTTGACACTCACGTTGGTACTCCCAACAAAATTGAGTTGTCCCAATACAAGTCCTTCAAAACATTTAACGTATAAACGTTCTCGTGAGGTACTCCCTGCCTCAATCCTCGTGCCACATAGTGACTACAAGAGTCCCCCATAAACCCTCATCGTATCATCATACGATTCACCAAACTCGGTTCCAACGAGCAGTATAATGGCTACAACAAGCTCACTACAACACGGCAACAATACCTGGCTAGCAGATCGCTGCCTCCTTAGGTTTATACCAAACCTACCAACGTATCATACGTTTCACCCCGGTATACCATACTGTATCATCCATTAGAGTAGTGGGTAATCACCCAATATTTCTCTAACGCCAATGCACAACGGACATCTCGGTGTCCTTACTCAATCACAATGCAATCCTAATCCATTAGGATTTATTCCACACCTCCATGTGTGGGTGTGACTATGCCTACCATACGTCACATCGGTATATGCAAGTAGTTTCCTCAATAACTACTTCTACCACCAATTACTTGACCATAGTTATCCCAACGAGTATACCCGGAGGTACCACTACTCGTAAAATATTTACCTCAAATACGTGCTGCGGTACGTTTACCTGTACAGCGCATCCATTTATTCATCGAGCAAACCTGCTCGGCATAATGGTCTCGTCAACCGGTGACGTAGACACCACTTTGTGTCCACCATCGGCACTCCAACTATACGGCGAAATACGTATACTTACTTGTATTCTTCATCGTAACGATGGCACACGTCCACATAGAACATCCACTAAATCATCGTCATCCTGTGACGGTACATGTCAACACATGACATCCACAATATCATCGTCAACCCATGACGGTAAATGTCAATACATGACATCCACAATATCATCATCAACCCGTGACGGTACGTGTCAATACATGACATCCACAATATCATCGTCGATCCGTGACGGTACATGTCAATACATGACATCCACAATATCATCGTCAACCCGTGATGGTACATGTCAATACATGACATCCACAATATCAACGTCAACCCGTGACGCTACATGTCATTACATGACATCCACAATATCATTGTCAAACCGTGACGGTATACGTCAATACATGACATCCACAATATCATCGTCAACCTGTGACGGTACATATCAATACATGACATCAACAATATCGTCGTCAACCTGTGACGGTACGTGTCAATACATGACACCCACAATATCATTGTCAACCTGTGACGGTACGTGTCAATACATGACACCCACAATGTCATCGTTATCCCCACATGTCAATACATGACATCCACAATAATGCTAACAAAATAGCAATATACCATAACTCATTGTTGACAAGATAGCGGCATACCTGTACCCGTCGCTCAACAGCGGTATGCAATCAGCACCCATCGCTCGAAAGCGGCACAATCCCGTGCTACGTACATAACGGTATAATCCATCACTATAAAATCAGCGGCATGAGCCCTCGCTATAAAATCAGCGACATGAAACATCGCTATAGAATCAGCGGCATAAATAATCGTTATATAATCAGCGGCATAGACCCTCACTATAGAATCAGCGGCATGAATCATCGCTATAGAATCAGCGGCATGAAACATCGACATATACATATTCGACGGCATGGACCATCGCCAAAGAATTAGCGGAATGTACCATCGCTATATATACCTGGCGGCATGAATCATCGCCATAGAATTAGCGGAATGAACCATCGCTATATATAAATCCGGCGGCATGAACCATCGCCATAGATTTAGCGGAATGAACCATCGCTATATATATCCGGCGGCATGAACCATCGCCAAAGAACTAGCGGAATGAACCATCGCTATACAAATCCGACGGCATGAACCATCGCCATAGAATTAGCGGAATGAACCATCGCTATACATATCAGGCGGCATGAACCATCGTCATATCAAAATCTTGTTATAACAGTGTATTTCAATGCACCTCGGTTGTCATGACAGCGACACTAATACCCCTCGCTTCGACATATCAGCGGCATCGAATAACCTCGCTTTAATGCGACATGCGGCATTTACCATCGCTTCAACAGTTTAGCGGCAAATATTCTTTCCTCGCTATGATATGACAGCGGCAAGTATTCTATCATCGCTTCAAATGACAGCGGCAAAGCATTAAAATCATCACTCGAATATAACAACGATGTCTCGCTTTTCGTGTAACAGCAGTATTCCATATCACAATACACATCGCTATAAGCGACAAAGTATTTTATGTCACATCTTGTTATAACATCGTATTTTAATGCACCTCGCTTGTCATGACCGCGACATTAATACCCCTCACTTTCGTGTAACAGCGGCAAGTATTCTATCATCGCTTCAAATGACAGCGGCAAAGAATTAAAATCATCGCTCGAATATAACAACGACTCTTCATGATGTGCACCAGATATCCAATATATATCTGCAACCACAATGGTTAGTAATAACACTTTCAATCTATAAACCCACATCATAAACACACATAAGCCAAGTTAGTTGTGTCACACAACATTAACTACCATCATGCATAAGTATGTGCTACCCATTTCCATTAACATGTTCCTAGGCCCTCAACAGCCCCAAAGGGCAAACCACTGCTCTGATACCACTAATGTAAGGACCCCATGCCCTTAACCTACGATTAGTGTATTAATCCATGTAGTGCATACAATTATGTAATCAGGAGGAAAAAAATCACATGCAACCATAGCATAATGTACCAACAATAAAATTTCTTACATTATTCCATATAACGTTCAAATCCCCCATACCACTCAACCCTTAAGTATGCATCTTATAATACACTAACATTGTTCTCAATTCATTTAGCAATTCCTTAATTAATTGCATGCAACACATGAATGAAAAGAGAAATGCCCTTGCCCTTGCCCTTTTATACAGACCATATACATATATAGTAGTGCTCACATGCGAGAATCTAATGAGTGAATGTGTATTAAGTGTATAAAGTACCCTACTCAATACCGGCACTGGTACCTCGATCTTGGAAGTACCATCCAATCCATAGCTCGATCTCTACACCGGAGCTACCGCTGCACCTGTTCCACCTGTCCCAATAGAGACAGCCCACACACGGGGTGAGCATATCAATCCACCATCTCAATAACAGCAAATATTACAATTCATAATTTACAAAACATAAAGCTGTAACGTAAAAGATACTCCCTGAATAGTATCTTAATCCCATAGGATTCCCCACGCTGTTCCTGTTCTCACAATAACCAAACCATCAAATTCCCAAAAGCAGTTAATCATCACATTGATTAACTATGCCCGTTCTTACCATGCCAATTTCATAATTAAGTATGAATAAATCATTCAACTAATGATTACAGATAACACATGTATCTATGCCATGATTCCATAATTCTATCACATCATATTTCATCGCTCGCTCAATAGCGGCGACATTCCATACTCTTGCATGCTCAACAGCGGCGGCATCGTGACCGATGTTTGCTCCGTAGCGACAACATCCTAACCATTGCTCGCTCCATAGCGGCACCATATAATTTGCAATACTTACCAATTTATTGCATTAACAGTATATCATGCATTTCACAGTTGCAAAATATAAAAGACTATGCTCGTACGTTATACGTACCTTATAATTTCGTAGTCCAAATCCAACCTGGCCTTAGTCCCGTGACCCGATGAATTATGTGCTAACACATAAAATAATTCACAATTAACAACAAGCATGCAACCACGTGCACAAGCAAGTTCACAACCTCTAATTATGTCGTCAATCCATGACGATTTACTATTTAAAAGACCCCGGGCGAAGCATGTATACTACTCAAAATATTCCATTTATATGCTTAGTGATAGCCAATTGTACAATTGAGTAGTCCATTTTTATTAAAGTTCATCTCCAATCATTCCATTCTTAAAGTGTAGCATTCCCATTGGAATGTAGACATTGCCCAGAAAATTGGTTAATTAAACCCCGATTCCAAAATCCCAACTTTTTACCAAAGTTTTCGAAAAAAACCAAGAAACAGGGGCCGCGATCGATCGTCGTTTCTCGCGATCGATCGCGAGATCTTATTGCCAAAAAATGTTCATCCGCGATCGATCGCTAGATCTCGCGATCGATCGACAAGTCCTCCGCGATCGATCGCCGAGTATTCGCGATCGATCGCCGCGACTGTTCATCATCACCCAAAAACAGCGAGATATCGCGATCGATCGGCACCAAGCCGCGATCGATCGTGACATGCGATTTTCCAAAAAAATAGTTTGCAACAATGGTGTTTTCCACCCCAAATTCAAAACCAACATCCCCAACACCTCCAACACCTCAAATACTCCAATTAAAACCAATAAAAACACCAAAAACAAACTTCAAAATCCCCCAAAATCAAAATCCAACACAAAACTTAACCAAAAAACACAATACTACAATCAAACGAAGATAAATGTGAGGAGAAATAGATTACCAAGTTATCTTCGCGCAATTCCGCTCCCAAGTCGAGCCTTGTTCGATTTTTGCTTCCAATGGGAAAAGAGGGGAAAAGGGTTGGGGATTGGGGAAGGGAGACGTGAGATGTGAGAGAGAGAGAAATGCAAAGCCAAAAATGATTGAACACCGAGTCCACTTGGTATATATAGTACCAAGGCTCAAAAATCCCGAGTCCTCCACAAATACATCATGACTCAATAAAAATCATCTGTGTTCAATAATTACCTCCCCCAGATCCCACCAAAAACCCAATTCCAAGGTTTAACATCACGATGAGAATACAATCTCAACCCTTGGATCCAACGACCCCAAATACCGGATTTTAAAATCCTCGGGAGTCCCAACACCGCAATTAAATCATATTTGCCACAATTAAAATACATTAGGGATCATTACTACACCGGGATTCACACAATAATTCACGGGTATCACAGTGGCACCTTGAGATTGGTAATCTCAATGACACGATGTATTCTGAAGAATGATCGTGAGGTCCGGTTGACTTCCTCTAAGTAGGGATTGTCGTATTTTGGGGTCATGGTAGTTCATTACTGGATAATTCGATAGCATCGCTGGGTTAGGATTGTTGAATCCTAGGGTAAACGAGGGATGGCCAGGATTGGATTTGTTGGGTGTCGTTGTCGACACTGATGGCGAGAATGCAGATGGCGAGAATGCAATAGATTTTTTTGCATACCCTCTATGGAAACTTGAGACCTTGTGGAGTCTCGATGGCGTGTTTGGACAAAGATGTGATTTCTTGAAACACACAGATGTTGATATCTGTGGAGATGTGTTTATGTTGATCGGTGGCCGTGAGTTGCCCGATCCGAGTTGCGAAGTGGTGCAACTACTCCTATGATGGAGATGGATTTAGAGAGCGGAAACCAGATTTAGTGTGTGTATATTGTTGTATACTAGTGGTTTTCTTCCTAGCAATGTGTGTTGGACATCGTAGACTAAGTGGTGGAGTCGTGGAAGTGATATCTACGTTGGAATCAGGGATGATTCGAGTAACTAGCAGTTACGGTTGACTGGCAGCTTTTGGGGGGTTAACATCGAGGCATGTTGACGTCTTTTTAAGATTGTGAGGTTTGGGAAGTTTACTCCATTCCAGAGATTGGTGCGAGGTCGGTGTCCTCGCAGTTGGTGTGTCGTTCATGATGTGTTCATAATTCGACGATGTGGACCTGATTGGATTGTGTGGTCTCGGCGATACGTGGAGTACGCCCGCACAAATTTCGAGGATGAAATTTTATTGGTGAGGGATAATTGTGATGCCCGGGAATCGATGGTGTAAATCTCGGTGTGGTAATGATCCTTAATGGATTTTAATTGTGGCAATTATGAATTAATTGCGGTGTTGGGACTCCCGAGGATTTTAAATCCAGTATTGGGGTCGTTGGATCCAAGGGTTATGATTGTATTCTCATCGTGGTGATAAACCTTGGAATTGGTTTTTTTGGTGGGATCTGGGGTCTGGGGTGCTTTGTATTGGTGTTAGTAATGGAATGTTGAGATTGAGAGGTAATTATTGAACACGGATGATTTTTGATGAGTCGTGATGTATGTGTGGAGGACTAGGGATTTTGAGCCTTGGTACTATATATACCAAGTGGACTCGGTGTTCAGTCATTGCACGAATTCTCTCCTCTCTCTCTCCTCTCTCTCGCGCCCCCTTCTTCCCCAACCCTTTCCCCTTTTTCACCTTGGAGCAAAAATCGAGCAAGGCTCGACTTGGGAGCGGGATTTCTCGAAGAAAAATTGGAAATCTTCTTCCCCTCGTCTTTATCTTTGTATTGATTATGATTTTGTGGTGTTTGGTTAATTGTAAGGTTGGGATTGAGTTTTTAAAATTTTAAAGATTTTTGGGTTGGAATGTTTAAAGGGGTTTTATGGTGTTTATGTTGAGGATTATTGGTACTTTGGGTGTTAGGATTGTTATCCTGGGGGCTTTGGCTTGTAAAACACCATTTTGGTTGTTTCAGAGCTCGCCGATCGATCGGATATTGGCTCGATCGATCGCGCGTAATTTGTAAAATTGGACGACGATGAATAGTGCGCTCGATCGATCGAGCAAAGTTGCCGATCGATCGAGATGGTCGGCCGATCGATCGAGCAATGAAGAATTTTGGGCATCTTTTCGCTGGAGCTCTCGATCGATCGAGCATAAATGACCGATCGATCGAGAGGCCCTGTTTTGTGGTAATTGTTGGTTGTTGTGGCATCGATGCATGCTTCGCCTGGATCTTTTAAATGGTTAATCATCACGACTTGATGATGTATTTGGAGGTTGTATACGTACTAGGGTATGTGTTTGTGGGCGCGCAATTAATTGTGAATTATTAATTGTGTTTAGCACATAATTCATCGGACCGCGGAACTAAGACAAGGTTTGGTTTGGACTACGGAATCTAATTTACGTATAACGTACGAGCATAACTTTATATCTTACCGCAATTGTTGAATGCATGGTAGATTGTAATTGCAATAAGTGATGTATTGTGAAATATATGGTGCCGCTATGGAGCGAGCAACGGTTGAGATGTTGTAGCTATGAAGCGAACATCGGTTATGGATGCCGCTGCTACTGAGCAAGCGATGAAATGAGACTGTGGAACTATTGTTTAGATACGTGTGATATCTATAAACATTTGTAAATGATTGGATTTTAGTAATATGGAAATTGACAATTAGTGAACGGATTTAGTTAATCAATGAAATGATTAACTGGTTTTTGGGAATTTGATGGTTTCGATTATTTTGAGAACAGGAACAGCACAGGGGATCCCGTATGAGGATGATACTATCCAGGGAGTATCTTTTAAAATTTATTGCTTTACATTCTATAAATTATGAACTGTGATATTGTGATTATTGGAATGGTGGTATTGGTATGCTCACCCCGTGTGAGGGCTGTCTCTGTTGGGGCAGGTGGAACACGTACAACGATAGCTCCGGAGTTGAGATCGAGCTATGGATTTGAAGTACTTCCAGGATCGAGGTACCAGTGCCGGTATTGAGTAGGCTATTTTATACTTAGATACACATACACTCATTCGGTTGCTTGCATGTGAGTACTACTATATGTGTATATGGTTTGTATAAAAAGGGAAGGGCATTTCTCTTTTCATTCATGTGTTGCCTGCAACTAATTAAGGAATTGCAAAATGAATTGAGAACATGTTAGTGTATTATAAGGGTGCATGTTATATAAGTGGATTTGGTTGAGGGAAATTAGACATTACATGGAATAATGCAAGAAATTTTATTATTGGTATATAATGCTATGGTAGCATGTGGTTTTTCCCCTTGATTACATGATTATATGCACTAAATACATATGTTAATACACTAATAGCAGGTCAAAGGTACGGAGTCCTTACACAATTACTATAACAATATTGTAATATATGAATGTTGTAGAGTAATTATTTTGATTTAAAAATATTATAAAATACCGCGAGTCTTAAAATAACAGAAATCGTCTATTTGAATGATTATTCTAATCAAAAAATATTATAAAATACCGTGAGTCTTAAAAATAACAGAAATCATCTATTTGAATGATTATTCTAATTGATTAAAAAACAATATTAAAATTCATATTTTAATATGATTTTAAATTTTATACAAAAAGTACTTAAATTGAAGAAAAAAAAATTGCACAGAAAAATTAATTTATAGATATAGATATATATATAATATGACGTACAAAATTACTTGCCGATCGGGATTATTCTTATATGAATCGAGTTCTGCGAACACCAAAACACATCCAGAACTATATATACATATAGATATATATTTATAAATGTTTGTATATGACAGGGTTGGGTGCATAAAAAAAATTTCCAGCTAGGCAAGTGGATCAAAAGATGACATCATGTGTGCACTTGACAAATGAAAATCGAGAATATTCTCTTTATATTTGACATGACGTGGCAACGCGGTATGATATGACCAGTCTTGAAGACCATTGAAAATACAAAAGACTGTATACCACTAAAAAATTATGTATGAACTGATAACAAAGGCGTTGGTGTGTTCAGATTATGTGGGTTAACTTAATATTATTTACGTTCACATCTATATGCAATTTACTTTTTTGTATACATTAATAATGCTTTTATATATATATATATATATATATATATATATATAAGATGGTTATTGACAGTCGAAATCCGTAGGGAACAAACTACAGTAAAAATTTCATAAATTAATACTCACTAAATTAATAACATCTCTGAAATAATATTTTTTCACGGTCCCAACTTAGGTCAGTTTAAAATTTTAGTAGTTTTAATAAATTAATAAGATAATAAATTTAAGAAAAACCCTTATATAAGTCTATATGTCTGTCAATATCACAAATTAATAGTTCTCTAAAAGTATAATGAGGAGAATTTAGTAAAATATAAATCTATTATTGTTTTTTTTTTTCTCAAAATTTAAATATATGTGAATTACATCTCTAACTTTTTTATTACATTCAAAAGTCTTGTTCTCAAACTGCTATACAAGATTGTGAAGAGTTGTTGCTATTGATGTCATGTGACATATTGACTTCCTCGGGTAAAATCCCCTCAAGAACCGAACAAGTCTTTTACCGAACAGGAGGACACCGAACAGATAGCACCGAGCAGGGTTTTCACCGAACAGAGAGACCCCGAACAGAACAGCTGCTAAACCCTCCTCGGTTTTCTGGTCAAAGACTAGCGGAAGACCCGGAGATAACCAACAAATCAACCGGCGTGGATAAACGTGCAGTAATGGGGCGCGAATTTCTCGGACACGTTTGGCTCCTGTTAAGCCACGATCAGAGGACGTCGTATTCCGGATCTCCCGCGAGCCAATCACTGGGAACAGCCCTATAAATACCCGCAGATGGTCTCATAGTAAAGGGTTGAATTTTTCTATACAAAAAGACTCCGAAGAGAGCAAATTGATTTCTGTTCGGTCATTTTTATTATTTTTCTAGGATATTCTTATAAGTCATTCGGCGATTGTAACTTGTGTCCTAAGAGTCTTGTAATCAACAAAGAGCGTTATAGTAATATTTATACTGGACTAGGTCCCGTGGTTTTTCTCTCAATTTGAGGGTTCCACGTAAAAATCTTGGTGTGTTCTTCTTTATTTTCCATTAACACTTCATTCTACCTTATACCTAAAAATATCGAGTCACATCATTGGCGCCGTCTGTGGGAACAAAAGAGTAAAGACGTTGAAGCAAGGATATTTCATTAAGAATCCGGGGCAAAATGGTTAGAAGCAAGGGACGAGGGCCAATGTCGGGAAGGGATAAACCAACCTTCCCCCCCCCCCCCCCCCCCCCCCCCCCCGCGTTCATGCCCAGAACCAGAAGGAGCAGGGGATGCTGGATCATCTCAGAATATTTCACGGGTATTACCTACCGGAGGAATACCAATGGAACATTTAACGGAGATGATTGCTAAAACTGTCGGAGAGGTTATGAAGCAGTTTATGACCCCCCCTTGTCAAGAAGAAACTAAGGAGGAAGAGAAAGACTCAGCCTCTGTAAAGAAGTCGGAGGAAGAGGTCAGAGAATCGAAAGATCTTCCTAATCATTCAAATGATGAAATAGACAGGACTTTGCACCACCAAATGGAAGATTTAAAGGAGGAGTTACGAAAAATGCGCAATAAAATGGAAGGGCGTATTTACTCGGCAAGGAGGAGCACCCCATTCGCTACTCAAGTCATTGATGATCATCTGCCTCTTAATTTTAGAACTTTAAATGTGGGGAATTATGATGGCAGCACGGATCCAGAGGAATATTTGTCTCGATTTGAGAATGCTGCACTCCTTCATCAGCTGACAGATGGGGTGAAATGTAGAGTGTTCTTGACTACCCTAGCTGGCGCTGCTCAATCATGGTTCAATCAATTACCATCATGAATAGTAGATTCCTTTCCTAAATTCAGCTCACTGTTCCTCCATCAATTCGCGAGTAGTAGGAGTTGCAAAAGAACAGCCTTGAGTCTGTTCGGTCTCAGGCATATGGAGAAAGAGTCCCTGCGGGATTTTTTGAAAAGATTCAATCAAGCATGCCTTGATGTTCCACATGTGACGTCCGAAATACTAGCCAGCGCTTTCACCCAAGGGTTGAAGGAGGGGATCCTGTTCAGATCATTGGCCAAGAAGCCACCGTCGGATTATGACGAATTGCTGGGACGTGCCTCTAAATACATTAATTTAGAGGAAGCGCAGAGGATGAAACAGAAGAAAGAAATAAAAAATGGTGGTGAAGTCAGTAGGAAAGAGAGGCCACTGGAGCAGCCTAAGAGGAACTTTGATCAATACCTACCGATGAGTTCTCATCGGGAGGTAGCCATCAACCAAATTACGCCGAAGAGGGGTCGGGGAGGACCTTACGGAAGAGGAATATTCCGAGGAGGAAGCACTCGAGGAGGGAACATTCATGGAGGAAGTATGGGTATAAGGCGAGGAGGTGACGGTGACCTGAGGAGCAATGCCCCTTTTCCTCGGAATAATGCTAATCCAGGGAGAGGAGCACTTCAGCCAGTTCCTTGGGCAGTACGGGGGGAAAGATTGGAGGGAGGAAATCAAGTCCCCGGAGAAAGGACCGTGAGCAATGTTCCTAACCGAGGAACTATACATATGATTTCGGGGGGAACATCATGTGGAGATTCAAACCGAGCAAGCAAAAGATATGCTCGAAGACTCGAAGTACTATCCATTGATCCAAGTCATACCCACGAAAGTCCTTCTATAGCTTTCGGGCCTGCAGATTTACAGAGGATTTATTTTCCCCACGAGGATGCATTGGTTATTTCGGCCACGGTGACCAACTATAATGTACAGAGAATCTTCGTCGATACAGGCAGCTCGACAGATGTGCTCTTCCTTAATACTTTGAAACAGATGGAATTGGGAAGTATAGCTTTACAAAAAGTAATACTTCTTTGCATGGGTTTACCGGAGAAGTCATAAGTCCAATAGGACAAGTGTCCTTACCCGTTACCCTACGTGAGGAATCAAAGACAAAAACGAAGATGATCACCTTCCTCATAGTGGATGCACCTTCCTCTTACAATATAATATTGGGTCGTCCGGCGTTAACGGCCTTCGAAGCGGTTGCTTCTACTTACCACTTAAAGATAAAATTCCCAGTAGGAGAGAAGGTTGGACAAATAAGGGGAAGTCAGAGTTCATCAAGAAAATGCTATGTGCAAGAGTTAAAGCAAGACAAGGGGAATAACAGAGAAGAAGGGGAACGAGGAAACAATAAGAGGAAACATGGACAGCCGGAGGCTGAGGAGCGGATAGTCCCTGAGGAGGAATTTCTGAGTATCGAGTTAGGTCACCCTGCTAAAACTACTCGCATCGGATCCAAGTTGGATCCGGAATTGAGGAAAAGGGTGATTGAGTGCTTGATTGATAACGTGGATGTGTTCGCCTGGAATACTTCTGATTTAGTTGGAGTAAAACCCGAGATTTCTGAGCATCATCTCAATGTGGACCCAAGTGCTCGGGCAATTAAGCAGAAGAGAAGGCATTTCAGACCCGAAAAAGATGCCGTCATCGCTAAACAAGTAAAGGAGTTGCTGAGTGCAGCTCATTTACGGGAGATCAGTTTCCCTACATGGCTCTCAAATGTGGTTCTAGTACCTAAAGCAGGAGACAAGTGGAGGATGTGTGTAGATTTTCGGGACGTGAACAAAGCGTGTCCCAAAGATTGTTATCCATTGCCGAGGATATATCAATTAGTGGACTCTACTGCGGGACACAAGTTGTTGTGTCTTATGGATGCTTATCAGGGATATCATCAAATCCCCTTAGCATAAGAAGATCAGTCCAAGGTTAGCTTTGTCACAGCAGGGGAACTTTCTGCTATGTGGTAATGCCCTTTGGGTTAAAAAATGCTGGGGCCACTTATCAGAGACTGATGGATAAGATGTTCAAAGATCAAATAGGGCGGAACGTGGAGGTTTATGTCGACGATGTCCTAATCAAAAGCAAGAAGGCCCAGAATCTGATCGAAGATATGGAGGAGGTCTTCGCCACTTTAAGAAGATTTGGCATGAAATTAAATCCCGGCAAATGCACTTTCGGAATTCATAGTGGAAAATTCTTGGGGTACATGGTGACAGAGAGAGGTATAGAAGCTAACCCTGAGAAGATCCGAGCAATCCAAGAAATGAACCCTCCTCAGACATTGAACGAAGTACAAAGGTTAGCAGGGAGAATAGCGGCACTTAGTCGATTCATATCGCGATCGGCTGATAGGAGTTTGCCCTTCTTTAAAGCATTAAGGCGAGGAATGCAGTTCGAATGGGATGATCAGTGTCATAAAGCTTTCGAGGACTTGAAAGAGTATCTAGCTCAGTTACCATTAATGAATAAACCCGAGCACAATGAAACCCTCCTCGTCTACTTGTCGGTAACCGAGGAAGTTGTCAGCTCGGTGTTAATACAAGAGAAGTTAGGGCAGCAGCAACCGGTATACTATGTCAGCCGAGCTTTGCAAGGAGCCGAACAGAGATACCCTGAAATTGAAAAATTAGCCTTGGCTCTCGTGATCACTGCGAGAAGGCTTCGGCCATACTTCTTATCTCACCCTATCATGGTGGTGACGAGCACTCCCTTGGGAAGGCTCCTGTCAAAAGCAGAAATTTCAGGACGGATGGTGAAATGGGCCACAAAATTGAGTGAGCTCGATATTTCTTATCAGCCTCGAACTACCATCAAAGCTCAAGCCTTGTCGGATTTCTTGGTCGAGGTGACTCATACTCGTGAAGAAAAAGATTGGAGCTTGTTTGTAGATGGGTCATCCACTCAAATAGGAAGCGGTGCAGGAGTTTACTTATCAGTCCAGAAGGAGAAGAAATTGTCGTAGCTATTCAGTTCGGTTTTCATTCCTCAAACAATGAAGCCGAATTCAAAGCTCTCCTATCAGGTTTACGAGTAGCATTAGATGCCGGAGCTCGGAAAGTAAAAGTGTTTATGGATTCAATACTGGTTGTTCAGCAGGTAAATGGGGTATACTAGGTGAAAGAAGAAAAGTTGAAAAAATATGTGGAAAATGCCCAAACATTAATGACTCAGTTCCAGGAAGTGGAATTGAAGCAAATACCACGAGAGGATAATAACCGAGCCGATAAACTCGCAAAGTTGGCCAGTTTCATTCATGAGTGGAAGAACAGGAAAGTACTGGTACAAGATCTTTTGGTCTCGCACATAGCTATCAACAGTATAATGAATTTAGAGCCCTGTATTATATCTGATTGGCGGGAACATATCATTAAATTCTTAAAAACCAAGGTATTGCCATCAGATCCGAAGGAAGCTGCTCAGTTAAAGAGAGTGGAGACGCGTTTCGTGTTAGCAGAAGGCAAATTGTTCAAAAAGTGATTTTCAACTCCCTTCTTGCAATGCACATCAAAACAAGAAGGAAAACATTTGCTAAAGGAGATTCACGAAGGCTGTTGTGGAAATCATTTGGGAAGCAATATGTTATATCAGAAAGCTCTTCGAGCAGGATACTATTGGCCCAGCATGAGAGAGAATGCCGAAGAAATTGTTAAAAAGTGTAACAATTGCCAGAAACATGCAAATTTATCTCATGTGCCCGCGGAGGTCTTAAATAGCAGTGTTCTTCCTGTCCCTTCGATCAGTGGGGGATGGACATCGTTGGACCTTTTCCTCTTGCCACGGGACAAAGGAAATTCCTCATAGTAGCAGTTGAGTATTTTACAAAATGGGTGGAAGCTGAGCCTTTAGCAAAAATAACTGAGGAGGAAATCATTAGATTTCTATGGAGAAGCATAGTATGTCGATTCGGAATACCGAGGAGAATAATTTCCGATAAAGGGAGGATTTTCAGGGAAAGAAAGTACAGGAGTGGTGCGAGGATATGAGAATCAGGCAAGTATTCACGTCAGTGGCCTACCCGCAGTCAAATGGGCAAGTCGAAGTTATTAATCGTATTCTATTACATGGGATTAAGACAAAGCTGGAAGGGGCCCGAGGAGAATGGGTAAACGAACTACCTGGAGTCTTGTGGGCCTACCGAACAACTCCGCGGGTATCTACAGGGGAAACTCCGTATAATCTGGTATACGGTTCGGAGGCCCTCATTCCAGCGGAAATTGGAGTCGAATCTCTCCGAGTACAATGTTATGATCCAGAGCAGAACGAGGGTATAAGAAAGCAGGAGTTAGATGAGATTGATCAGCTAAGAGAACGAGCTGTAGCAAGAACAGAGCTGTATAAAGTAAGGATTACAAATGCCTATAACCGAAGGGTTCGCGCAAGAACATTTCAAGTCGGGGATTTGGTATTACGAAGAAAAAATCCTGCTGGTGAGGTGAAAAAGCTAGCACCCAAATGGGAGGGCCCTTACAGAATCAAGGAAGTGATCGGAAGAGGAGCCTACAGACTGGAAGATCATGAAGGTCGGGAGTTGGTAAGACCTTGGAACATTCATAACTTGAAGAAGTATTTTGTGTAATCTTTCCTTGTTATTTCAATTATGAATTCAGTAGTAATAAAATGAAAGTATTTGATTCATCGAGCTTGTTCGGAATTTTAATTGTTTACTCGTGGGATCGGGATGTTTGGTCCACGTTTAAACTTAAAATTGCCTAAGTGTTTGTGCTCGGGGTTGCGAGCTTGTTTGGAATTTTATTTGTTTACTCGTGGGATCGGGATGTTTGGTCCACGTTTAAACTTAAAATTGCCTAAGTATTTGTGCTCGGGGTTGCGAGCTTGTTCGGAATTTTATTTGTTTACTCGTGGGATCGGGATGTTTGGTCCACGTTTAAACTTAAAATTGCCTAAGTATTTGTGCTCGGGGTAGCGAGCTTGTTCGGAATTTTATTTGTTTACTCGTGGGATCGGGATGTTTGGTCCACATTTAAACTTAAAATTGCCTAAGTATTTGTGCTCGGGGTGGCGAGCTTGTTCGGAATTTTATTTGTTTACTCGTGGGATCGGGATGTTTGGTCCACGTTTAAACTTAAAATTGCCTAAGTATTTGTGCTCGGGGTGGCGAGCTTGTTCGGAATTTTATTTGTTTACTCGTGGGATCGGGATGTTTGGTCCACATTTAAACTTAAAATTGCCTAAGTATTTGTTCTCGAGGTGGCGAGCTTGTTCGGAATTTTATTTGTTTACTCGTGGGATCGGGATGTTTGGTCCACGTTTAAACTTAAAATTGCCTAAGTATTTGTGCTCGGTGTGGGGTCCTCGTTACTTAATCCATTATGTATCAATTAAGCGTACATACGTGAGTCTGAATTAAGTAAAAACATGCACTGATTAAGAGTTTCTTACTAGTTAAGTTGTTACAAGGGTTATAAAAACCTAACCAACTATACATCACATGTACAAGCAACAACATAATCCAAGATAACTCCTAGGCAGTGGTTCAGCTCGCAGCGAAAAATGACTCACATCCCGTCTTCCCACGACTATGTGTCCCTACAGAAACATTCACACAACGTGAGTATAGATAACAACTATCTCAGTACAATATCAAAACACAATATTAATGATAAAGCACAATAACAATCATCAAATGTGAATGCTCTGTATCATGCATCAACAAATGCACCATGCCGACATATCTCAACTATCATCATATTATCACGAGACCAATATGATTTGTCTATCTCAGCTCAATATGTCAGTGGAACCAAATCACATCTTCATATTAGCAGCACATATCATAGTACCGTACTCATATGTGATAATAGCCAGAGTATATACCCAAAAACCGGCGTATATCTCTCATACCAAGTATATGTAGCATACCCGAGCATATACCAAAACCAGGCGTATACCTCTAATGCTAACGTATATGTAGCATACCCGAGCATATACCCAAACCAGGTGTATACCTCTAATGCTAACGTATACGTAGCATACCATGTACCCAAACCAGGCGTATACCTCTAATGCTAACGTATATGTAGCATACCCGAGCATATACCCAAACCAGGCGTATACCTCTAATGCTAACGTATATACCTCATCCATCTCAAACCCATGATATCCATGAATGTACATGCATATGATACTACAAATCATATGATACCAACACAACACAATTAATATGATATCAATCTCATAACATCATCACACAATATCTATACTCCATACGTCAACACGTACCTGGTATACGACAATAAAAGCGATAAATCAGGCGTTGATGGCTAATTGCCTCTTTGCCCCATCCCCTGTGATGATGCTACAAGCACATGAAAAAGATACCATGTTATAAGAGGCTTCAAAAATAAATGCTACAAAAATATAACATTTTTCATAATTTCCAAGGCACCGATCGGTCGCTACAATTGCCGATCGATCGCCAAAACTTTCTGTCTCCTCGCGATCGATAGCAACTACTTGGCGATCGATCGCCAAAATGCCCTGTTCATAGCAATCGATCGCTACAAACTCACCGATCGATCGCCACATAGTTTCACCGCCTTATATTTTGTCTGTCCTCCACGATCGATCGCAACACAAGCACCGATCGATCGCCGATGTCCAGAAAACTTAGATCATGGCGATTTTCAAGCATATCTTCATAATTCTTCTCCTACAACTCGAAATTAATCATTTCCACATGTTTCTTGAAATCTCTAGTAACATATAAACATGTTTCCATCATCCTAGAATCCAATTCTTGGCAAAGAAACAAGTTATGATTTCAAACATGAACACTTGAGACTCAACTTCACATACTTCATACACAACAACATAAATCAAGCTTAAACTCATGAATTCCTTACCAAGAAGTTATTATATCACTTCACTTTATTTTCTAGCTTGATTACCAAGTGCAATCCAAGCTCAAAAATTCAACCTAAGGAAGAAATGAGAGAGAAGCTTGTGTAGGGATTTTGTAGGTGTGTTGAGGTGTATTGTGAGTTGCAAATCTGATATCTCATATTTATCAACCTCAAATGCAAACTCAAATAAAAGGCACATGCATAGAAAATTCAATTCAAATGCCTACTAGTCCAAGTTGCTTGATATGTCACTACACTTGATTTAATTCAATCATTCATATGCACTACATCTGGTGCATCATGTTTCTTTCCTTGTCATATATCTAATATTCATTTCATGTATGTGTTCATTAATCCTCGGTTCAACCCGAACCTGAGTCCATATCATACCGAAATTAATCATATTAACGGTATAATAATATGACACGTGTATAAAGCAACTCGAGGCATTACAATTCTCCCCTACTTATTGATTTCGTCCTCGAAATTCCATATTCATAATATGAATCTCATACAGAAAGCCATAAGCTTTCAACCTTACTAGCAACACTACAAGGAATAACAACATAGTGGCAAATAAGCTTTGCACAAACATGCATTATAAATGCAACATTATTTGCCAGAACAAATAATCAAAAGTAAATCTGCTACATACTCAACATGCTCAACTAGCAGATACGTACCAGACCAGCAGTATAAGAAACCAAAATAAAACATACCAGACATTGCACTTTGGATTCTAATGCATACTCATGTTCTCGCATAACAGCTTGTTACCATTCGCTTTTGTCCACGTAGCCATATGCTCACAACACTCTACACCAGCCGGGCATAGATAGTATGTATGCATCGTTGTAATACCATCAACAGATAAACATTTCACTAGTATCAGTGAACACTCAAGAAATCATGTCCGGATGTTGGCACATATACATATCCTGTTATACACAAAAGTATCCATCAAATTGACTTGATCTCATACAACTCATTGTACCGGTGGGTTCCCTTAACCAAGTCACTGCCCACTCCCATTCCTGCTGGATGCATACAAATGATCCCCAATGGAGCATCTGTTCGTCTAATGTCTAATACATCCATCCCTCCTTGGACAACTAGTCACCATATAGTAATACAGTCAATGGTTCAAATCCTGGTATTACACATTTTCCATACACATTATGCCACACTTTAGAAACACAGCAACACACATACCCGCGTTGTGTATTGTATAACGATCTAGAATGTTTCCATTCATCTGTACTCCTGTGTAAGCCTACGCAGAATATCGAGATCAGCAAGATACTCTAAATTAAGTACCTCGGTCCTTGTCACATTCAGATTCTACACATCCAAATGTGCACAGAGCCATCTCTGCTCTAACATTTCACAAAGTTGTATTATAGTATGTAATTACACAATGTGATAGATACAACATATACATCTATCGTTTGTATACTAATCTCCCACGCCAGACTTCTCAGTCTAGATTAAACACTGGACACGATACCAGTCCAGAACAAACACCGGACACGAACTTGACCAAACCACAAGAAGCAATCCACATCACACTCATATGTCATCAATGCATACTGTACACCAAAGCCATGTACAATACATATGTCCATATGATTATATGGTTATCTCACCCAATGACTATGTTCTCATAGTATCTATCCACACCATTTGCGTGGTTCAATATTCCCTGTCCTGACCCCTGTACCGGAAATGTCATTCTTTGTATCAACTGTTCCCCCAAGACTACCATCTTGAGTATGACAAGCTTTTACAACGATTCATTACTTTCTATTCACTGCTCCCTGTAATGATCAACACAAAATATCATGTAGCAGTGGAAACCAACACGTTTTCCAACCGACACGTTTTCCACGCATGTGCAATTCACTTGCTACATGGATTACGCCAACAAGTCCCACACATCAGAGGTACCTGATAACCCATTCCGTTCTGCTTCAAGAACCTATCCATACGGATTATCATATCACCCGGATAGATCATACAATCAAGATATCACCCGACTATATCACATGATCGAATATATCACTCAGATATATCACATGATCGCATATAGTACATAATCGAAACCAACAGTTGTCTACCTCGCCATATTCATTGAATCTTTCTTTATTGGAATGCATTCCTGATAAACACGACTGCTCCCAGCAAATCGTTATCACCTCTTGTTCATGAAGGAATAGCCAATCCAACAATACATGGAAGGTAACAAATTCCAACTCAACTGCAATCACACAATCCACACACTATTGTTGACATGAATGACAATCAAATTACCATACCACTCATGGTCATTCTGGCACTATGACTCTGCAATCGGACCCAAAGGAATTTCCATATCATATAGCATTGCCAATGATACCTTCACAATACTGTAACCGTATTATGTTACTAGTACACCTTCCGTGTACAATCAAAGGATATCATATCAGAATACTCAAGTACAACCATATAGCAAAAATACCATTCACCATCTGGTATATGTCAAATCAGTCTCATATTGGTCGTACCACTATAACATGACACAAACTCCAATGCCATACACATATGTGTACGAACATGCTCAAGAGATACTTCATTTCATGGACAAATCAAGTCCCATCACATTATCTCATACGTGTGAGCTTCTTCAGCCTTCTCATAACCATCTGCTATTCATCAACCATCACATGGTGTAGCATACCAACCATTCATTAACCATTACATGGTTTAGTATACCAACCATACTGTTTCCTCATGAAACATATTCGCAGACTGCCCATCAATAGATATCAACCCAACATCTATCGAGCACAAAATGCAAACCAATCAACTATGCAAACCAATCGCATGACGAGGTCGGCATATCACAATCACGATCCCATCAGTCATACATCTCCCGTCCTAACTCAAGAATATATGAATTTCATGTCAAACGCATAGTACAATCATAACACAACGGAAACTCTGATTGCATCAGTACTACAGTCGTAGTGTACAAGCAATCGACGGAAACTCAAACTTTCTTACCAATCTGGATAACTTGGACATTCAACATCAGACTTGTGAACCATACATCATAGCCACCAAGCTATGCTATCATATAATAGTTCACACTCAATGCTTACCGGATACTCACATTGCCAACCAATCTCTGTTGGTCTCACTTAGAATATGACAAGATGTCATACACAGTTCCACTAAAGAACCAGTTTACGGATGTCTATCATGACGTCCTTTTCTATATCTAGAAGTCATACAAGCATCTAATGCTCTCGGCAACAACACAGATACCCACACTCTGTTCAAAGCAGACCAACCAATTTCAACCTCATAAATACTGTTCACAAACACAGAACTAGATGTTCATATACAACATCCCATACACAACTGTATGCACTTGAGGTATCTCGTGTCAATCAAAGACACCCATGGCTGCCACACATACCACATACATAGAGTCTCATACGGACAACCTTATAGCTCGGACGGAGTTCACATCAAAACAATGATATCCATTCCCATTTGTACTATACACTAACCAGATATAATACATGGCCACATAGCACCATGTATGTCCCAGTACAGCCATCACAAAGATCACATGTGCAGGCATCACGGCAATCTTTGCCGGTGATCATTGCATCACTGCAATCTTCCACGGTACTCATTTTCTTTCAATCTGAAAGACTTCCATGCTCAAATCCATATGATACAACAAGAACGAACACAAGAAGCTAATACACAGAAAGGATCAAACAGTCCGTTAACCAGTCACCAAAACACGAGTGACTTAAACGACATAGGTTGATAACAGTCAAATAGTATAACTCACAGTTACTGCGGTTGTACCGCTCCATCAATACGCCTCAGCGTCACTATCATTGAACTCTCCCAATTTCATGTTCCTTGTCAACTCCATGACAACAAACATAGAGTTCAACACACACATACACACCGGAGAACCATACACAAATGATACCCTGACAAGATAATCATCACCACGGTGATCTCACAAATCACCAATTACCGCTGTGGAATACAATAATAAAGAATACTATTATTGTACACGAATCTCACATTCGCTACATGTACCATCTGAGTACCACATGTAACCCATGCCTGCATCATCTCCCAATGTAAACACACCGCGTTAGCCATACTATCCACAGATCAAGAGCAAAGTATTACATTCCCATTCAGGTCATACATGTCGAACTGACAATGCAACCACAGATTGCAATATCAAGAATTGCCCCTGAACTAGATACAGTGATCAATAACATGTATCTTCACTTCCATTCACACATCATGTGTCAGCGGCCAGTCCATCATTAGGTCTGCAGGCTGACTTTGCACATGGAGCTGATACCAAGCTTTGTTTTTCACGCTCCAACCACTGTAGAACTTACTCCTCCGATTCAGTATCGACCTACATACCATTACCACGGAATCAGTGGAATAGCTCCCACGAAACATATCATGTTTCCCCTGCCAAATGATAGTACAGAAACCCGGTATACCAATCACGGGTACACCCACAACATCACTTATGCCACGCATAAGGATTCATACCAAGTCATACTATCATCCTGCAAAACAAGGGTTAACAATAACAGATACAAATACAAAGCATGTTCCCAGACACTATATCATAAGTATCACATGCCTTTAAGTGATTAGGTAACTCCCTAACTCACTTCCTCTACCCTTGTTCATCCCGTTCTCGAACCACTGCTCTGATACCACTAATGTGGGGTCCTCGTTACTTAATCCATTATGTATCAATTAAGCATACATACGTGAGTCTGAATTAAGTAAAAACCTGCACTGATTAAGAGTTTCTGACTAGTTAAGTGGTTACAAGGGTTATAAAAACCTAACCAACTATACATCACATGTACAAGCAACAACCTAATCCAAGATAACTCATAGGTAGTGGTTCAGTTCGCAGCGGAAAATGACTCACATCCCGTTTTCCCACGTCTATGAGTTCCTACAGAAATATTCACACAACGTGAGTATAGAACTATCTCAGTGCAATATCAAAACATAATTTTAATGATAAAGCACAATAACAATCATCAAATGTGAATGCTCTGTATCATGCATCAACAAATGCACCATGTTGACATATCTCAACTATCATCCTATTATCACGAGACCAATATGATTTGTCTATCTCAGCTCAATATGTCAGTGGAACCACATCACATCTTCATATTAGCAGCACATATCATAGTACCGTACTCATATGTGATAATAGCCATAGTATCTACCCAAAAACCGGCGTATATCTCTCATACCAAGTATATGTAGCATACCCGAGCATATACCAAAACCAGGCGTATACCTCTAATGCTAACGTATATGTAGCATACCCGAGCATATACCCACACCAGGCGTATACCTCTAATGCTAACGTATATACCTCATCCATCTCAAACACATGATATCCATGAATGTACATGCATATGATACTACAAATCATATGATACCAACACAACACGATTCATATGATATCAATCTCATAACATCATCACACAATATCTATACTCCGTACGTCAACACGTACCTGGTATACGACAATAAAAGCGATAAATCAGGCGTTGATGGCTAATTGCCTCTTTGCCCCGTCCCCTGTGATGATGCTACAAGCACATGAACAAGATACCATGTTATAAGAGGCTTCAAAAATAAATGGTACAAAAATATAATATTTTTCATAATTTCCAAGGCACCGATCGGTCGCTACAATTGCCGATCGATCGCCAAAACTTTCTGTCTCCTCGCGATCGATCGCAACAACTTGGCGATCGATCGCCAAAATGCCCTGTTCATAGCGATCGATCGCTACAAACTCACCGACCGATTGCCAAATAGTTTCACCGCCTTATATTTTGTCTGTCCTCGGCGATTGATTGCAACACATGCACCGATCGATCGCCGATGTCCAGAAAACTTAGATCATGGCGATTTTCAAGTATATCTTCATAATTCTTCTCCTACAACTCGAAATTAACCATTTCCACATGTTTCTTGAAATCTCTAGTAACATATAAACATGTTTCCATCATCCTAGAATCCAATTCTTGGCAAAGAAACAAGTTATGATTTCAAACATGAACACTTGAGACTCAACTTCACATACTTCATACACAACAACATAAATCAAGCTTAAACTCATGAATTCCTTACCAAGAAGTTATTATATCACTTCACTTTATTTTCTAGCTTGATTACCAAGTGCAATTCAAGCTCAAAAATTCAACCTAAGGAAGAAATGAGAGAGAAGCTTGTGTAGGGATTTTGTAGGTGTGTTGAGGTGTATTGTGAGTTGCAAATATGATATCTCATATTTATCAACCTCAAATGCAAACTCAAATAAAAGGCACATGCATATGAAATTCAATTCAAATGACTACTAGTCCAAGTTGCTTGATATGTCACTACACTTGATTTAATTCAATCATTCCTATGCACTACATCTTGTGCATCATGTTTCTTTCCTTGTCATATATCTAATATTCATTTCATGTATGTGTTCATTAATCCTCGGTTCAACCCGAACCTGAGTCCATATCATACCGAAATTAATCATATTAACGGTATAATCATATGACACGTGTATAAAGCAACTCGAGGCATTACACTCGGGGTTGCGAGCTTGTTCGGAATTTTATTTGTTTACTCGTGGGATCGGGATGTTTGGTCCATGTTTAAACTTAAAATTGCCTAAGTATTTGTGCTCGGGGTAGCGAGCTTGTTCGGAATTTTATTTGTTTACTCGTGGGATCGGGATGTTTGGTCCACGTTTAAACTTAAAATTGCCTAAGTGTTTGTGCTCGGGGTAGCGAGCTTGTTCGGAATTTTATTTGTTTACTCGTGGGATCGGGATGTTTTGTCCACGTTTGAACTTAAAATTGCCTAAGTGTTTGTGCTCGGGGTAGCGAGCTTGTTCGGAATTTTAATTGTTTACTCGTGGGATCGGGATGTTGGGTCCACGTTTAAACTTAAAATTGCCTAAGTGTTTGTGCTCGGGGTTGCGAGCTTGTTCGGAATTTTATTTGTTTACTCGTGGGATCGGGATATTTGGTACACGTTTAAACTTAAAATTGCCTAAGTGTTTGTGCTCGGGGTAGCTAGCTTGTTCGGAATTTTAATTGTTTACTCGTGGGATCGGGATGTTTGGTCCGCGTTTAAACTTAAAACATCGTTGTTGTTTTACGGAGAAAAATAACCAAGTGAATAATTTTATTCATGAACGAAAAGAGATACAAGAAAAAGTAAAAGCTCTACTCTACGGGTGAAATAGCTCTTCAGGGAGGCTTTCTAAGGCAGCCCCCACATCAAGGAAATCTTTTGAAGCTCCTTCGGGAGGGTAGCCTTGAGATCCAAATTGGCTGACACATGCTTCAAATCCGTGATCAAAAATATTAGAAGCACGGTCAGCCATCAGGTTGCTATACTCCGGAGACTTCAAAAATTCAGCCTTCTTGGTGAGCCAGAACTCTTCCATTCGAGCAGCAGTTGAAGATTTCTCTTGAGCAAGTTGCTCAGAGACAGATTGATGTTTCTCGGCCATGGATTTGTACTGCTCTGATAAAGTAGAGTTAGCACTTTCCAGATCGGCGAATTTTGTCCGCTCTTCTGCAAGTGCTTTCTCCGCTTTATCCTGAGCTGACACCAGGGCCAAGTGCCGCTCTTCTAGAAGACTCACCGACTTCTTCAGCTCCTCACCCATACTCCAACTGCCTGATGCGCTTCTGGTTATGGCCATCAGTTGATCGTACTGAATAAAAACGGGTGAGAAGCTCACCCGCCATCATGTTGGCCTGCATGAGAGCATATAAAAAATTAAAAGGACGAATGAATGTACTGAAAAAGACAAGCAAAGCATATTAATTGGTAAAAGTATCTACCTGAGTAAAGGAGGAGGAGAAGTCGTTCACCAGGTTGCTGAAGGCCAATTCCCCGAGGTACTTACGGTCGGCTGAGTTGGGGGTGTAGCACAAAATGGATTGGGAGGCTTTGGGAAGAGGCTCGAGGTTCGTAAGGGACAATGGAAGAAGAAGTTTTCTTAAGGGGATGTGCTTTGGGCGAAGAACTTGGACCTTCGGGAGTAGCCCTCTTTCGGCGATGAAGAGCTTGAGTCCTCTCGGGAGAAGCCCTCTCCTCAGGAGGAGTCACAATCTCGACAGAAGGGGGAGGGCAGGAGCAGTAACAGCTTTAGAAGTTTGGCCTTTCTGGTTCTTTTCCTTCAACATCTCAGCCATCCTAGCCTTCATCATCTTCGTTTCTGAAAAGACCAGAGAAATATTAGTCCGAACATAACAAGTCGAAAGTAAAACGAATGAGACTGCTTGAAAAGCACTCACCGAGGGGCATTTTCAAGGATGCACCCTTCGGGCTCAGCTGGAACAAGTATAGCAGTCCGTCGTCAATCAGCTTCATCAAATTAAAACATTGATCGCCAAGTGCACGACGAACCGACAAATACGGTTCCTCCTCAAGGTGACCCTTGATTGACTTGCCCCTCGGGAGATTTTCCCTCCACTCCATAGGGCAATCCCAAGGTTGGAGCGGACGAGCAAAAAAATAAGAATTTTTCCAGTTTTTTTATGGACGAGGGGTATTTTTTGAGGAAGCCAACCCCTGTCCGAGAGGAAAAGTAAAAGAGCCCGATCTCTTTCTTGTTCAATTGAAAAAAACAATGGAAAAGTTCGGGAGTGGGGGTAAAGCCCAGAAAAGAAAGAACTATGAAAAAAGCCCGCTAATAATCGATAACTATTGGGAAATAATTGACTAAGGGAAACAGAGAAGTAGGAGGCTACTTCAATAAAGAAAGGAGGGATAGGAAAACGGAGGCCTCCTCGGAGCTGGTCTATATAAAAATGAAAATACCCCTTAGGGGGTAAGTGGGGACGAGATCCGGAAGGGGGAGCAATAATAGAAGTCCCCTCGAAAATCCCCCATTTAGTTCAAATATTACTTAGGTGCTGAGTCAATTTGACCTCAGACTCAAAGATCTCGAACCAGGGAACGCGGGCTTTAACTAAATCTCGCTCTGTAGCAAGTCTCTGCTCTTGTATACGAGCAGCTGACGCAGCAGAAGAGCTTAGAGTTTTGTCGCTATCAAAAGAAGAGGAAGAGGGTTGAGGATAGGGGCTAAGAGCGTCTCCCTCATTGAACATATCTATCGTCTGTAATGAAGAGTCGGCTGAGGAAGAAACCATACTTGGTGATTGAAAAATGAAGATTACTGTGGAAAGTTGTTTGATCGTCTGATGCTAACTTGGAAGAAAATGCAGCAAAGTAAGACAAATGAAGAAAAGCGATGGGTATTTATAGATGAGACCATATGAACAGTCATTCAATCTTCACCGTCCAAAAATGAGGGAATGAACGGTCATAAAGGTGCTTCGGGAAACGAAACATCGCGCGGCATTTGAAATTTTTGAGCGGCAAAAAATGGCGGCAAAAAATCCCGAGCAGGTTAAGTTTAGGATTTTACCCGAAGACAATAAAACAAGACTTCAAAAGTCTCGTCTTGCTTTACTTTAGGGGGTGAGGTGATGTCATATGACATATTGACTTCCTCGGGTAAAATCCCCTCAAGAACCGAACAAGTCTTTTACCGAACAGGAGGACACGAACAGATAGCACCGAGCAGGGTTTTCACCGAACAGAGAGACCCCGAACAGAACAGCTGCTAAACCCTCCTCGGTTTTCTGGTCAAAGACTAGCGGAAGACCCGGAGATAACCAACAAATCAATCGGCGTGGATAAACGTGCAGTAATCGGGCGCGGATATCTCGGACACGTTTGGCTCCAGTTAAGCCACGATCAGAGGACATCGTATTCCGGATCTCCCGCGAGCCAATCATTGAGAACAGCCCTATAAATACCCGCAGGTGGTCTCATAGTAAAGGGTTGAATTTTTCTATACAAAAAGACTCCGAAGAGAGCAACTTGATTTCTGTTCGGTCATTTTTATTATTTTTCTAGGATATTCTTATAAGTCATTCGGCGATTGTAACTTGTGTCCTAAGAGTCTTGTAATCAACAAAGAGCGTGATAGTAATATTTATACTGGATTAGGTCCCGTGGTTTTTCTCTCAATTTGAGGGTTTCCACGTAAAAATCTTGGTGTGTTCTTCTTTATTTTTCATTAACACTTCATTCTACCTTATACCTAAAAATATCGAGTCACGTCAGCTATGAATGCTTAATTTACGTTTGATTGCTTCTAAAGGCACTGAATTATCCCTAGTTTCATCATCGATATGATTTTCAATGAAACTAATCACAATTTTTTCTAAGCTTTGGAACTTTGAACATTCATCATTTTAACTTCGGGAAATCCAACAAGTGAATGTTCCATTTTATTGCGGTAACCGAGATCATTAATCATTTTCTCAAAATTGTGAATGGCTTCTTCATGATAAATTCGTTGAATTTAAAAAGCAATCTTCAAATTAATAAATTATTGATTTATTGATTAACTGATATATCTCTAAATTAATAAAATTTCACGGTCCCAACACTATTAATTTATAGAGGTTTTACTGTAGTAAGTGAACTATCGTGGCCTCGTCCAGTGGCGAAGCCACACTCAAAGTTGTGTGGGTTAGTACTTAGTAGTGTGAATTTTTTAAATATGATATTGTAGCGCAACTCTATATTACACATTCAAGTCTATATTTTTGATACATTCCTACCAATCCAATATCAAATGTTGGATCCGTCCTGGCCTCGTCAAAAGGTAAAATTACTCCTAAACTGAAAACAAGATAAAAATCCAAGATTCATATCATAGAAATAATTAACAAGAAAATGGATGTAAAGATCTCAGACAAATCCCGCTTGAAAGTTGTATCTTCTCCCTTCCGCTAGCCGTCAAGAGAAAATATGATGCACAAGGGCTTATTAAAGTAAAATATATTTTCTGCTCAAAAAATAAAAAGAAAAATATATTCTATTAATATTTCCAAAAGATTTGAAACTCCCAAAATCACGTCCAAGTCGGCTAGGATTCTTGGCTAGATTTTTTTTCTAAAGTATCGAGATCTTTCAGATTTGTGCCACATGGGTACTTGCATTCCCTCTTAATTGAATCGTGTTTCACATCCTCTGTTCTTCCAACTTTCGGTCACAATACAAGATTAGGTTAAATGGGGTTATGGAGATTGGATCGATGATAAAATAGAACCCTGGGTCGGGAACAATGATTCGATTCAGTTCTCCTCTTACGGGCATTACAAGGCTCCTTGCTTCTTCAACTTGTTCAGTTGTGCACGGCTCCCGCCTAGAGTCTTAATTGCTTCTTGTGTTGTGCGAAGCATTGCACTATCTCCATATTGGTCCACACGGCCACTTGCATGCTTCTTGCCTTGCTCTTTGTGTATCTTGTGTCTCACTCGTTCATCTCCATCTCGGCCTCCGATTTTACCGGCTCAATTCACGAAAACAATCTACTTTTCTTCATTTTAATTTATTATTATTATTTAACTATTATGGTCAACATTGCAATGTAACAAAACGAACAAAATGGTGGATGAGCACAAGTACGATAATTAAATTAATATAAAACAATAATATACTTCATGCTTATCAGATATTTACCATTAACAAAAGATAGACATGCCGATGGTTTATAGCCTATCTGACATCGGTTGTAATTATAAATCGGATGTCTCGTGTTCATGTCTCCGTCGCCATCACGAGTAAGTATAATAGTTACTCCAAAAAGAGAGAGATAGATGCAATCATTAACAATGTTAATATTATTTAACTCATGTGCTCTAGTGATAATAGAAAACTCCAATATGACCGGTTTCAAACCCTGGTGAAAGAGGAATGTTGCGTGCTTTAGTTAGGCAAACGACTTAAATATTGACAAATTCTTATGTATGAAATTATGGTGATAATTGGAGTTATAGATCCAATTGAGGATTGGATGATCCACGACAAAGTACAAGACCAATTTCCAGAGTTGCATGGCTTGAGCCCAGACCAATTCTGGGTTGCAAGAACTCACTGCTCTGATACACGGACACTGACACAGAGATACTAACACGACACGACACGGACACAGCGACACAGGTTTTTAAAATTTTCAAGATACGACATGGTTGAGACACGTCTGTATATTTTTATATATACTATACATGTATTATATTACAAAATACTAAAATTCACATTTTTTAGATTCCAAAACCATGTAAAAACAACAAAAATATTCTTACCAAATTCAAGAAGAATATAAATAAAATCATGTCAATGGAATATCATCATATTAACACTAAATACTTAGTATTTCAATTAACATAAAGTTTAACAAACATGTCCAAATAAAATATAACACCAAAAATATTCTTACCAAATTCTACAAACGATATAAATAAATGCATGTAACTGAAATCATAATATCACTCATACTAATACCAAATGTATATCACTTCAGTTAATATAAAGTTTAACTAACACGTCCAAAATTTATTTAGCCAAAAACTCTTAAATTGTACAATTAACCCCCAAAAATTAATTCATCCAATGAATTTTATCTTCCCTTTATCGATTTAATCTTTTGTGCGACTCGTTAGGATCTTGCAACATTGGCAGTGACATAAAATCTGATTTTATGTCACAAGCAATGAGCGGTATCTAGCAACATATCAAGGCTACCCAAGTTACAAGAATGTCATTGACTCGACATAACATATGGCCTGTGATAATATTCACCATGTAACTTAATCCATTTGTCCTATGTGTTTAGATTAAACACGAGTCATGGAAAGTCATACTCGTATAGTTCAATCTTTTATTTCTTGATCCCCAAGTTGACTAGAATAAAGAATCAACTCGATATCACATATCGACTCATTCAAGCATGGCCATGCATTTTAGTCTCACTTGATCAAGGGCCCAAACACTTCTCCTGTTATATAGGAGGGACAAATCCTATCTTGATCACTCAACACCCCTCTACATAATTCGTGGTGTATCCAATTATTGTCTTTATAGTTTACCCTGTTACAGGTAACGTTTGACAATATCAAGATACACGACTCCTTATGTTGGGATCTCTGGTGATCTCAAGTCGTATTATTATCACTATGAGAAATGCTTATGACATTCATATAACTATCCATGTAGCATTCTCATGGTGGGTCTGTCCAGTACATTGTTCTCTAACATGCACCCATGTGTTGATTTTATATCTCATATCCATGAACAATTCATCAATCAATACATACTAGTCTCAATGCATTATCATTATCCTAATTCATGATAATACTTGACTAGAGACAATCTTTAAGAATAATACAATATTATTCTAAGGACATTAACATATATATATACATATATATATATATATATATATATATATGTATATTACACAGACATTTGAATAATATATAATAATGAATTGCCTTTAATAAAATCATATTACATTGTATGCCAAAATCATTCATCTAATGAGTTGTCTTATGGTATATCCCAACAGTAAGGCTTGTTAGTTCCGGATTTTAAAGATGACAAAATAGACCATACTGATATAGTCTATATCAAAACAGACCAGACATATAAAGTCTATATCGAAGCAGACCAGATCGATGTCAACTAGAATGATACTGTAAGGACCCTAATCCTTAAGTGCGGATTGAAGGCATAATTAGAGCTAATATAAATAATCATAGTAAATTAATCGTGTTGAGTCTATGAGCTTTAAGAATTACATGCCAAAAATAAGGACTATCCCTGGATTAGTTACATTCCTAAAACAAATGAATGTTATCAATTATAGCTTTACACTATTCCTAGAGTAGATACTATACAAAATTAATCCTGTCCTTCCTAGGTCAAAAGAATTCTCCACAAGCTCACTACCTCAACCCGCTTAGCCCTTCTATCATGCCAAAAGTGTACCTACAAGGACAACCCCCAAACATGAGCAATAATATCATTTATATTCAACACAATATGAATATAAAGCGTAAATGCATAAAACACAATTAAAACACTTCCTGTTTTCCCATGCATTTCAAAACGCTTCCAGTTTGGTTGTCCCTGTACCATAACTCATGAGTATAATCAATAGATTATTTTTAATGGTCTAGACATGCCATGACACAATACCATCTCATCAATATCAAATACCGGTCACCATTCCCTAGTCTGTCCATCACAATGTATTTTAATGCCCCTCGCTTATTTACATATAGGCGGCATAGAATAACCTCGCTTCAATGGACATGCGGTACTCCCACCCCTCGCCTCACATTGAGCGGCAAATATCCTTTCCTCGCCCTATATGATAACCACGCTCAAATGTGACATGCGGCGCTCCCACCCCTCGCTTCACATTTAGCGGAACCAAAACAAATAGCGGCAAGCATTAAAATCATCAAGGGATGACCACGACTCATGGGATGTGCACCAATAATCATATGCATCTACAATCATCATGCATAATTCAACATGTATTTGCATCCACAATGCATAATCACATATATACTCGCATCCACAATGCATAAACAATGAGTATATTAGATACATGTACCGTTGGGTGCCCGTACGTCCTCTACGTACCTTTCCAAAATGTAGGATGTGGTAGGACTTCAATTCCTTGGTTGTGTCGCCACCTGGGATGGTTCTACACATTCACACAAATCAATATTAGAACCCAATAATAGTCCAATACCAAAAATCCCACAAAAATATCCAAAAACATCAATTTTGGTGTCTCGCGATCGATCGCCATATAGCCCCAATCGATCGCGAGACCACACTGCCTCGCCCAACAAAAAATTTCAATCCGCGATCGATCGCTGAGTTTGCGCCGATCGATCGCGACCTCGCCGATCGATCGCGCCAAACTCGCGATCGATCGCTGAAGGCTACTGCCTTCAGCCCTGCAACTCGCGATCGATCGCTGGTGGCGCCGATCGATCGCCGAGCTCTGCATATCCGATTTTTGGGCACTATTCACCCATCTCCTTCCCCAACCCAAACAAACTCATATATAACCATACCAAATCACTACAAAACTTCAATAAACATCATGATACAACCATAAATCTAACACTCACCCAAAAAAATAACACCAACTCATACAAACCCATTTCAAAACCCTTCAAACCATTTCAAACTCAATTAAAATACCACAAAATCAACAATGAGGTATCCATACCTCTTGGGGACTTCAAATCTCCCAACAAACTCCACAAAACAAGATTTTTGGAAGGGTTTCTCTCCACCCTTAAGCACAAAAACGAAAATGGACAAAGGAAGGGTTTGGGAGGTGTTATTTGGGAAAGTTGAAAAGTGATAGTGAAATGTATGGTGGGGGTTTGGGGTAATAAAGTGGGTTAATTAATTAAAATGCATTCTACAATCCCATGGTGTATAAAACACCTCAACATGATATTTTTAAAAGCATTAATCCAAAATGCACCAAATATCAATTAAACTCATGATTTCCAATTAATTGCTAACCATGGCAAATAAATCATGCTAATAATAATTTTTTCCAACATGCACAACATGCACCCTGAAATGCACCCCTGGGTCATCCTTTCCATGTGACCATGCATTTCCACACATAAGTAAATCCAGCACATAATCAATTAATTACCACCATGATTAACCATATAAACACAATTAATGCCCAATTGCAATTAATCATTTCGGGGATATCACAGATATAGACCAGAACAGACCAGATCGATGCATATCAATGCCAACCAAATCAGATCGATCCAGATCGATGCAGAGCAGATCAGAACAGACTAAGCTAGTAAGCGTCGTTCTTCAGTCTATAATCAACGGCTATTTATTGAAGCATTTAGTGGTGCATTTAATACTGAAAAGACCAAGGACTGAAGATTACATTAAATGGTAAATAGACAAAGGAGAGTCTATCTGACAAGCGCCGAAAGAACAGACCAGAAGGGAAAGTGTCTAAAATAGCAGACTGCAGCTTGTTCAGATATTGACTAAAGAATAAAGTTGCACACAAAAGAAAATATTATCGTTGGCAGAGACGATTATATATAGGTGCAACTTAAAATGCTCAATGATACGAGACTAGAAGAATCGGCCATCTACGTTGGCAGAGACGATTAATAAGTGACTGTTATCTGTATATTTTTATATATATTATATATGTATTATATTACAAAATACTAAAATTCACATTTTTTAGATTCCAAAACCATGTAAAAACAACAAAAATATTCTTACCAAATTCAAGAAGCATATAAATAAAAGCATGTCACAATATCATCATATTAATACTAAATACATATTATTTCAATTAACATAAAGTTTAACAAACATGTCCAAATAAAATATAACACCAAAAATATTCTTATAAAATTATACAAACGATATAAATAAATGCATGTAACTGAAATCATAGTATCACTCATACTAATACCAAATGTATATTACTTCAATTAACATAAAGTTTAACTAACACGTCCAAAATTCATTTTAGCCAAAAACCCCTAAATTGTACAATTAACCCCCAACAATTTCTGACACGTCCATCGGCCATGTTCGACGCGAGTGTCGGATTTTGAGGGGAGTGTCGACATGGGTATCCGACTTTATTTTTAAAAAAAAAATGGACACGACACGTGGCTTGTCCGATAAGTGTACGAGGAGTGTCAAAGGAGTGTCGGTATCCTAGAAGTGTCCGACATTGCATCGAGAGATTTTTATAAGTGTCTGTGCATCATAAACTGATTGTGATTAACATATTATTACTGTAATATGAACTTTTCAGTACTTTAGTTCGGCCCACATTTAAACGTTAATTTTTTTTAACAAAAAAAAAAAGAAAAACTAAAAGTCATAATAAAGTTTTTAAAAAAAAAAAAATTTTGTGGCAGTGGAGGATTCGAACCCGAGACATCTACACATATCAAAAAATATACTTATACCTGATGTACAATGTAAATTTTAAAAATAATCTCGATAAAATATGATATTTGCAATACCAATCCCAAACTTTTAGGACTAATCAAATATAGTTCTATGAAAATAATTTTTAATCCAAAATATGCCCAAAATTTTATTTTTAATCAGTATTGGTCCAAACTTTTGTTTTCATCAGAAGTGGTCTCAATGTCTCCTATTCAATTATGAGACCACTTTTGTTAAACAATAATTTATGTGGGATTAACTTTGTTAAAAAAAATTATGTGAGACTATTAAAGATAATTTATATGAGACTGACTATATTTGATTATTTCTAAAAGTTTGGGACTTGTATTGGAAGTCAATATATTGTATGTGCCCATTATTGAAATTTGCCCTAAGATATATTATAAAAGTGGATGTCTTTGTAAACTAGCTGTTGATCGTGAGTTTTTTATACCTCTTTTAACACTTTATCTATTCAAGAATCAATATTTATGTTTTGGCAACTTTAATCTTCATAGCCGTGCATACAGATGCATGTGTTTATACATCACTATTTGTCATTAGCAGTAATGTTAGGACATTACTTATGCAAATAAATACTCATACGAGATGGATTACACATGAGCACTACACCCACAATGATCGGACTTCATTGTGATTTGTTTTCAACTCTATGTGGATCATAATGTTACGAGTTTGATATTTTTATTATTTGGTTACGACCTTGTAAGTAGGCAAGAGCATATCTACTTTGGGGCAAAGGTCACCAGATTTGTTTACCTATTCCATAAGGGTTCCCACACACAGAGCAAGTGGTGAATCTAGAATTTTTGTTTAGTGGGAACAAGGCAATTTTTTTTAAAAGGGGTCAAATAAAATTTTAGGAAGGGATGCAATTTTTAATTTTTTTTAAAGTAATAAAAAAAATTCGGGGAGGGGGGCATCTGCCCGGCTGCCCCATACCCGACATTTGCAAACCCATGCGCATAGCTGGTATGAGATCCAAGGCCACCGTTAAACTTAAGGTCAGAGTTCTGGACAATGGTGTGTCCCATTTTGCAGCAATGATTGTTGAATTACCCTTGACGGTGGAAGATTTTATTGCCCAAATATTTTGGTTACCAAAGAAGTGGATCTTTTTTGGGTTTGAAAGTCAAATCATTATACACTAATTTTTTTCATATTTATAACCTTCTGCGGTTTCTTGGTCTCATACCGAGCTTCTATTTGATTTACAATGTTATTTTAATTCAAAGTTATCTGGTGTAGCTAAGAGTTTGTAGATAGGTCTATGCTGAGTTTTCACCACATTTATGTATCTTTTACACTATTATGAATCTATCTCCCTATAGTGTGTGTATATGAAATACAAATTTGTCTATTGGATTAAAAAAAAATTGGTCATGCCCTAAACGGGGATTCATCCCTAGCATAAGTGCAGCTAAGGAGAATTCACCGGGTCCGCCCACGCGAATTCATTGCTTTACTTGGTAGTTCTATAAAAAATTTTGTTTTTTGTTGCACCTTTTGCTTTTCTTTATTTACTAAGAAGATATGTCATATTATTTATTTAAATAACCCAAATTTAAAAATAATTTTATAAAATAACCTAAAATATAAAAGTTTAATAAGGACCCAAAACAACAACTGGATTAGCGTCTTCAGTAGAAGATGTCAATAAAGTTGGCGTGACCTACGATAATTATAATTTGATGCACCAGTTATAATGAGATGAACCAATTACGATACACTAGTTATAATTTGATGCACCAATTATAATTACAATGCTATTAATTTGATTCGAAGTAAGGACCCATGTGTCGTTTTCTTTTTTACATTTCATAGTATTTGAGAAGTGAGCACGCAAAGAAAAGTCAATTTCACATAATCCCAGCTTTGATTTTAATTGTGTACGTGAGCTAAACGATGTTATTTAAAAATAAAAAAATAAAAAATAAAAAACATTAAAGTTGGTGTGTCTTGGATTATTTTGTTAAATAGTTTTTAAATTTAGGTTATTTAAATAAATAACCGTAAAATGTTATCATCATGCACGAGAATATATTTCTCATTCCTTTTGATTATTTATTTGTTATTGACACGAAAAGATCGGATAAATTATAAAAACGTTTCGATAGAATATGGACATTTATATTTGTTAAAAAGTAAATTATGTGCGTTTATATTTGAAAAAAAAATATTTATGTGGGACTAATTTTATTAATAATTTATTTGTACTATATTAGTTTAGTACTAAAAGTTTGAAACTAATATCATAAACATCTTTATTTATGAGACAATTTTTGTAATTTCTTCCGAAAAGATTTGTAGCTATTTCTTGTTGGGTTTCATTATCGACATCAGAAAATACTAAGTGGAAATATATAGCATAATCATATCAAAATTTAGGGACGATCGATTACGCCAGAGTCAACCCATAGACGATCGATTGCGCTACATTCATACATATGTGTATAAATATATCAATCTGGCTTGCATGATACATATGCTATAATTTCTATCATTAGGTTTCTACTCGATTTAATTACAAATTTTCAATAAAATCAACTACTTAAAAAGCTTTTAAAATGATGTTAGGATATTAATTTATAATTTGTTGCGATATTCAATGAAGAAATTGTATATTTTGATACTTGTATAAAGATTAGAATAAAATGGGTAAAAACATAAAACCCCCGTTTTTATAGTAAATATGCACGGAACTCTCATGTGTAAACAAAATATGCAAAAAAAACCCTATATTTTCTTAAACTCGATATAAAACCCCACTGTGTTATTAAAAAAAAAAGCAAAAAAAAAACTCTTTTTTGAAAACCTTGCACGAAACCCCCCGTGTTAAACAAAATAGGCAAAAAAAACCACTTTATTTTCGTAAATCCAGCACAAAACCTCTAATATGCTCTCCAATTTTTTTTCATCTACATTATTTTCTTCTTTTATGTAATGATTTGTTCTTTTAGTTTTACAACGAACAATATTCAGAATTTTTCTATATTATAGAAAAATTCAGAATATTATTCATAATAATTTTAAAATTACACCACAAAAATATTCACTTTAAAATTCTGAATATTGTTCGTTTAAAAACTAAAAGAACAAATCATTACAGAAAGAAAAAAGTAAATGCGGAAAAAATGAAGAGCATATTCATGAGCAGACCTAGGGGGTCGCGCCCAACCACCCCCCCCCCCCCCCCACCCAAAAAAAAAAATCCGCCCCCAAAGTTTTTTTTCTGGTTCCGCCCCTGAGCATATTAGACAATCGAGAGAGTTCTGTGTAATATACAAAAATAGAGTGCTTTTTTGCCTATATTGTTTAGCATGATGGGGTTTCGTGCAAGGTTTCAAAAAAAATTATTTTTTGTTTTTTTATTACACATGTGAGTTTCATATCGAGTTTAAGAAAACATAGGTTTTTTTGCCTATTTTGTTAACACGGTGGAGTTTTGTGTATATTTACTATAATACGGTGGGTTTCATGCTGAGTTTAAGAAAATACAGGGTTTTTTTTTACCTATTTCGTTAACGTACGAGAGTTTCGTGCATATATAACACATTGGGTTTTATGCTTTTTACTAGTTTGAAAATTAGCTTGAAATTGTGAAATATAACTCGCTCGAAATTTTTTTTTTTAACAAAAATAGTAACTCGGATTTTTTTAAAACTATATCCTTAAATTTTTTTTAAATTAATATTTTAAAAAATAGAAGCGGCCAATTCCTCAAAAAACAAATTAATCTTGGATCATTTTTATATTATTCAAACACGAAATAGTAATGAATTTTCTTTATGGTATCCCCTATTAACTTTGATACTTACAGTGGACTTATCCTAATTCTTTTTTTATGTGGATTCAGTACAGATCGAATAACATTACTTTTGATACGGTCATAATTCGCGAATAGGATTTCATTCGATAAAATTATAGATATTTGAACCAACTCATTCCTAGATAGCTTTTCTCATATGGACTTTTTAATACACGCTATAAAACATCCTTTTGTACTAAAGACTTCTATAAAAGTTGTTAAAAATCAATTGAAATTTTGGATACGTATAGACTTTTATGGAGTTTTAGAAAGTCAAATTTAAATATCACCTGACTTTTTAAAACTTCACGAAAGTCTATTTTATATACCATTAGACTTCTACGAAGTAAACAAAAGTTTAAATTGATACATCTAGACTTTTAAATATGTAAAAGTCATTAAAGTCAATAATGAATACCCGCTAATTTCTCTTTCTTTTTAAACTATTTCTAGTTTACTAATCGGGGGTATCCGAGTTTCGTCCGAATAATTCCCGAAGATAGGCTACTTTCCTGCTGATGTATCTCGAGTAAATCCGGATGCAGTCACAACTCATACATATTTGGAGTTGACTCTAATTTATCCCCACCCCTGTGGGACTTTATCTTTTAATCTCCTCATGCTTTACTGTTGCACCATATTTCTAGTTTTATAATATCACCAAGTTGTTTTATATGAAGCTATAAGATTTGATTAATGTTATTAAAGTAATCTGCCAAAGCAAAAGTAATGTGGACAACCGAAAGTTTGTACACAGACAATATATTCGAACCACAAATCCGCATCATAAATCAATTATTATCACCTCAATTTTACTCTTTCATTAAAAAAAAATAGTTTTTTAGTGATACAGACTTAACAACATAATTATTATATTTAATTCAACTTTTCAGCGATTCCAGGAAATACTCTATTATTATATAAAATTGAATAACAAAAATAACTAAGTTTTTAACAATAATAGATTGAAATATACTACATAAATCATAAAAAAGAATCAAGTCGGGTCATACACATATATCAGTTTTTCTCCAAGAGTTTTTTTTGGTCAAAATATCTTTGTTAATATCTTAGCACGCCATTTTTTTGTAAATAATTTTGAATCATATCTTCTTCGTTCGTCTCATTGCTATCTTGAACGAGCCGAAATCTATGATCTACACTCGACGCACATGTGCATCGCTATGCCTACGTCGTACGTACGTGATCAAACTACCGTAAGTGGACTTTATTGCATCTTCTCTTCTATATATGTCAGGTAAAAGGAGGATGGTAGCGGTAGACCTGTGACAACCAGCGTAACAAAGTTACATCTCATGTCATGAGCCATAGGATGTAATCAAATGAACGATATTGTGAAATTTTAGAATATCTCACTTGCTGCAATAGAATTATCAAATTTTCTATTTTGCGTTATTTTTTTGTTAACTTTAAATATTATAACTAGTAGAGGTTAACTATAGTATCGTTTTCAATCTTAATCGAACCATTTTGCATAATCTCTTTCCGATTTGGAAGTTTCCTTCAAATAAATGAGATACATTATTTCTTGATTATTAATGTCAAAAGAAATTACGTTGCTACTTCTTTGAAGATATGCATCATATCAGAGGGAATTTACAGATGATTTTCCAAATAAAAAGTCGTATAATAATAGATATATGTGGTAGACCTAACATGAAAACTTCAACTTACTTTATTATTGAATGTAACATTTAATTAAAATGTATCTGTTATTATTTTTCTTACCTAAATTTTCAAAAACTCTCTATTCCTAATGGATTAGGATAGACTACAAGAATAAAGAAAGAATCAAGAGTTTTCTCCAAGAGCTTTTTCGGTTCTTACATATTTTGAAATTTAGAAAGGCATATTAAAACTAAAAAAATGGAAAATCATATTAATTAATGTTAGATTGAAATAAACAATTAATTAAGATTGCAACTATTTTCTACTACTTATATATAATTAAAATTTGAATTTTGATTTAACATTTATCACTAAAAAAAATATAGGTGGGATATGGGATGTGAAAAATAAAGGGCAGTGTGAATGTTGTGGGAAGTGGGAACTCCAAATTCACTAATTAAATAAAATTACAATAATATCATAGCATAGCGTGTTCACACTATTTATTATCTTTCCACAAACTTTTCTTTTTTCCTTTTGTTTCGTTTTTAAAACTAAAGCACAAGTTGCATTATTGTGAAAATGACCCACTAATTGGTTTTTGGGCTTGGTCTTGGGCTTGGGCTTGGGCTTGGGCTTGATTGTCAAAGATAGAAACTGCACAAGAAAATGTAAATGTTTTTTTTTTTTAGGAAATTGTGAGGAGGTACCAGTTAGAAAATAATTATTCAACTAAATCCTGGCAAAAATCAATTTTCTTTAACAATACAATTTTTAAGAAACGTTTTTCATATAGGTCCACTGTATTGACATATATTTTTTAAGGTATTTTTTTTGACAAAATACCCCTCAATTCAAAAAAACTAGGTGAAATCTCATCTCACTCTTCTTCGGTCATTCTCTTCCCCTTTATCTCATCTCGCAAGGTCAGTGCCTCGATTCTTTGCAGCGACGGCGCCGACTTCTTCTCCAGCCCCTTCTCCTCCTCCTCTAGGGTTTGCAGATTCTCATTGTCGTCGTCATTGTCGTCTTCATCTGCTACCCGTGACAATTATAAACCCTAACCAGGATATGATTAGCGGATTTTTTTACTTTTGGAAGAATTATTGATGTTTCTACAATGGTCTTGTGCACTCCATTTTTGACCATGAATTTGATATGTTAGAGTTAATTGAAATATTTGAAGAAAAAAATGAGAATGAGGTGCACGATTCAAGTTCAAAAATGCAGACTTGTTGGGGGCAAAATCGTGCAGCACTTGACAAAATTTTAAGAATTTTGGGGGCAAAAAAAACGTGCATCATGGGTAAAAATTCTGAAATTCTGAAAATTTCATACATTTTGTGCACAATTTTTTAACCATGTCGGTGCATCAACCTAAAATTGGATATTGAAAGCACAAAAATTGGACATTGGTGCACAAAAAATGGATATTGATGCACTAAGATTGGACATGGATGCATTAAAATTTGACATTGGTGCACTAAAATTTGACATTGGTGCACGATTTTTTGTACATTTATGCACGATTGGTGCACGATTTTTGGACATTGATGCACGATTTTTTCTACATTGATGCACGTTATTTTGTAATTATGGTGCACGATTTTTATCTAATTATGGTGCACGATTTTTCAATGTTAGTGCATCAATGTCCAATCGTGCATCATGTGTAAAAATTCTGAAATTCTTCAATCATGCATCATGGGTAAAAATTCTAAAATTCTTCAATCGTGCATCATGGGTAAATTATATAGTTATGGTGCACGATTTTTCTGCAATTATGGTGCACGATGTTCCAATGTTAGTGCATCAATGTCCAATCGTGCATAACAATATTAAAAATTTTGCACCAAAAGATTAAAAATCGTGCACCAACATTACAAAAATTCAAGTACACCATCATGCTAAAAATCAAATGCACCTTAATGTACCAAAATCGTGCATCAATGTACAAAAATCATGCACCAACTTTTGAATATAATTGTGTTGTTTGTCGACCAAAATTAAAATGGCCATAACTTTTGATCCAGGAGGAATTTTGAATATTATGACATATGCACGGAAACGTCTTCTCGAGCCGGATCTGACCCAATAGTACTAAATTGCTATGGCACCATTGACGAACCTGAAATTCCTTGTTTTAGATAGATTACGCTCAATTTTAAAAAAAATTCCATTTTATTTTTAACTTTGAGTAATTTTTCATTTCCAAACTGCTTGTCACATTGAGATCAGATTTTGTGGGTTTCATGTTCTTGTTTGAGAGAATTTTTATAAAAAATTTCACTTAATTCTGCATGAAGTGTTTTTTAACCTTTGGTGCACGATTTTTTTGGCATGTGGGTGCACGATTTTTTTGGCTTGTGGGTGCACGATTGTTTTTTAGCCTGTGGGTGCACCATTTTTTTGGTCTGTGCTGCACGATTTTTTTGCCTGTGGGTGCACGTGTTACAGTAACCGCGCGAGGGTTATTAATGTCATTTTGACATGAAATGGGCCTAAGCGAATTGTTGTTTTTTTGGTAGACTAATTTGAATTATTATTAACCAAGTGGTACCGGCTTGCAAGTGTCCCTTTTTTTTTATTATTTTATATTTTTATGTTTAATATTCTTTAAAAAGACTACGAAAATAGGTTATTGCTAAAAAAAGTTGGATATTTTTTCATAGGGCTGCTGTGGTTTTTGGGCTTGGGCTTGGGCTTGGGAATAAGAACAATTGTCAAAGATAGAAACTGCACAAGAAAATGTACATGTTTTTTTTTTAATTATTTTATATATTTATGTTTAATATTCTTTAAAAAGACTACGAAATAGGTTATTGCTAAAACAAAATGAATATTTTTTCATAGGGCTGCTGGCCGCATGACATCTATCGTTCGAGACCACTGTACATCCTCCTCCCCATAAATAAAATAATTCAATCATATATATTTTTAATTATGATATATCTATATTTTAAAAAAGAGTGTTCCAAACTCATATGCCAAACTTAATGAATCCTAAAGTTTGTTTCGGACTGGAGTGTTTCCCAAAAACATCCAAGTAATTATTTTGTGATCATAGTCAGTACGGTCTGCACTGTCTAATCCTGAGTCGCGAAAAGTTGCTCGAGTGATGATGAAGAAAGATAATTATTTGTCTAGTTCTCTACCTTAACGACAGAGAAAGAGATTGATCCAATTCTATTGAGTTTGACTCATTTAAAGAATAACTCTGATTATCAAATGATTGAACAACCGGGAGCCATAACAAGTCTGGTTCATTGGAATTCAAGTAGATACAACCGATCGTGTCTGTTCATCGCTTAGTATGGTACTCTGCACTGACACAAACAATATAGGAAATTAAAGTTGTATTTATGCTAATTGATATACTTTTTAGTATAGTAATAAGTAGTTGATCCCAACAATCAATATTAGATAAATATATATTATAAAAGGTTCTTAAAAAAAACGAAGACTCTCAAACGTGTCTACTAATTAACATCATGCCCAACAAATAATATCATTGTTTGATGTGTACGTCTTCCAAAATATTACTTCTTGTAAAGAAAAACACATAAAATATGCATATCTAAGAAATTGTATTTTTTTTTAAAAATGGTACAGTTTTTATTTTAAAATTATTTACAATTTATTAAAAATTTAATTTAAACAATGACAAATCGGAATCATCTTACACTATTTTTACTATAATTATTGAAAATTTTGATATAAAAAAATAATTATTTAATTATTGATGTTTAATTTATATATATATGATATCTTTAATGACACTCAAAAGAAAATTGTTGAGATATACGTGTATGTTATAGAGTAGAGATATCATATGAACCGACCAAACAACACAAGATGTTATAGACACGACCGAAACATATTAATTTACAGGCCAATATCTTCTATTTACATCTAACATCTGAAAACCTTCTTCAGAAAAAAAAAAAAAAATATTAAATTTATCTTGTATAGTTGTTCACATCCATTCCACATTGGTGGGCTACTGGATTTATGCTCTTAATCTCCTAGCATCCATACTATGACTTTGGAGGTGGGTCACCGCCTGATAGAGGTAGAAGCGGGGGCTCAGTGGTCGACTAAAAGTAGAAGACTGGTTTATGACGGGCTTCCCCGTTGATCAAGAACCCCGCCTGTCATAGCGGAAGTTCGCCCATTCGAGGTGTCTATTAGCAAGAAAAGAAAATTGTGTAATGTATAAGAAAGGGCCTAATGTGTATAGTAAACAACGAAATGAAGAGTTGGGCTCAAGATGTGTTTGAGCCTTATTATTATTATTATTATTATTATTCAAAAATCTTTGATGAGCAATTGGGCAACTTGGGCTTCAAAAAAAAATTTAATTGCAGATATTTTTTTATTTTCAGAATTAGTTTTTTTAATTTTTGAAATTAAAAAATGAAAGAACATATTTTTTTTTGTGAAAAGATGTATTCTTTTATGTAGTGGTGCAACTCTTGGTAAAAACACAACTCTTGATGAATAATTACAACTCTAAAGAATGGATACACCTATTGGAAATGAATTCAAATCTATAAATATGTGTTGTATTAGATTGAATATGAACTCCTGATTTTTCTGCATATTTCTCATAAGAATTCCTAATCATTTTTCTGCAAATTTCTTTTTATGATATGGAACGGAAATATTGCTTTTAGGATAGTGTTCTTAATCACGCGTCAAGGATTGATATTCTAATTCTATTTTTGAACCGAGTTTTCCTATAAATTTATACGTAACCAATTTTTGGGTTAGGTTGATATCGCCCTTAGAGACATCACTATCCTTTATTTACCTTCTACATGGAATATTCCACGTAAATGATGGATACTACCATGAGGTTGCATCAACATTTCCTATTTTTTTTTTTTTTAAAGTTTCGTTTTTTCCAAGCATTTATTTGTTTTTAGAATATTACATGTAGGTAATTTATATAACATTATTTAAATTGTCAATTTTAATATAAAATTTTCCAATCACTCTCGAAGAATGTTTTATCTTTTGATTGCTTTCTACAAATATCAAATTTTTAATGTAATTTTCAAAATATTTAAGGTTTTCTTTTCTATTTTGCAATTAACGTTGACTATTTAACAAATAGCTGTTACATGTTCTTGTTACATCTAATTGACTTTTCTTAATATAAATTTGAGTATTGGGTGCATTACCTTTCTTCACGTCCTAAATAATATTTTGATATCCAACGTGACAATACAATAAATAATTAAAATAAATAATGATAATAAAAAAAAATCAAATCAAATGACATTGTGTTGGTCTTGTATCTCTATTTATTATTATTATTTTATTGTTTATGTAAAAGAATACACGTTACATATTTAAAAGAGATGAGCATGTATAGGGTGAAAAAAAATCAGAGTCGGGTTAAGTATGATCCAATAATCTCTTTTAATTATTCATAATCTATATTAATTTCAATTTAACATACTGAATCGTGATTAGCGTCTAGTAACATCTTGTCACGCTCCTCTAGATAAAACCGATAATATTTACAAAAAACATTTAGTCACAATTAACATTGATACAATTAACATGAGAAACCATTTAGCTAAAATATAGCTCTTGCTTTCGCCATAGAATCATATGGTTATTCACTTGACATAGCACATAAAACATCTACTGGTGTGTGTGAGCATCGAATCTGTAACTAATAATACACAAGCTTCTATTTGACTTATAAGAATACCCAACTTGCCACTTTATAACACTTGGAGTCGAAAAATAAGCCACAACGAAGTGCTCATATGATAAAACTAAATGAGTATTTTGGTTGTGGGGATTAATAGTCCAAAATTATAACTATAAGATTATGAAATCGAATAGTTTGAGCCATTTGGAAAATTTAGGGTGAGGATTGTTCACTGAATTGTATGTGTCAATACATTATTGCTAATGAAAAATACAGCAACCATACATCACGAATACTATTTTCTAAAGAAAAGGGGCAAACTGTCGTTATAAGGAGGGGACATGATGCATGCTGGGGCCTATAATGAAAAGGGATTGATATGATAGATAACCGGGAATCACTCAAACAGTGGTAGCGGACTCATTCAACACTACTAATTACGGAATCACTCAACACGACCAAGCCAATTGCTTGAAAATGAGGACTCACTCACTCCAAAAGCAAGAATACTTGCATGAATATATTTTCCAAATAAAAAACGCTCTAAAAACATCTTCATTTCTATGGTCTAAATAAAAGAGTTGGAACATCCCTCCAATCATGGGAAAATGAATCTTGATTGACTTTCACAAGCAAAGTAAATAGACAAATTTGACTCTTGATTAATTGACAATAATAAAAATAACATTCTAAAATCTGATAGAAACCAATGTACATCGAAAAGAAAACTATGTTACCAAGTGAAATACATGAGAAGATCAAAAGAGATATATGATGTTAAAATAAAGTTTTCATTAATCCATTGAATGAAAAATGTTTTACAGGATAGTCTTACAAATCTCATAGCCACATAATTTTGGAACTATTTTATGGTGGATGAACTGAAGAATACATGAAAGTGCGATTCTGGTTGATATGAAAGAAACAGATTGTAAGGAAGATTAAACAATTGTATCATCAAAGAAATGAAAGAAAGACAAATTAAGCAAAGCATTGTGAATACAATTGTTTTACTAGTTATAAATAATAAATCTGAAAAATAATATTCCTATTAGTTTGTTTTCCATACATAAATTTAAATGTATTTATGATTAAAGCAATGACTACGTCTATATTGGAATAAGATACTTCATAAGTCAACTTATGAGTTGAGAAAATTTGTATTACTTAAAATCTTAGTAAATGCAGGTTGCTTGTTGATATTAAAATGCTTTGTATTATAATAACTAGCACGGACACAAACGCATTCATGTGTAACCTCATTTGGTTCATCATAACCCCAAAAGAAATTTTGTTCCAGTTTGAAATTTAAAATAGTGGAGATGAAACAAACGTGGTGATGTAGGACATAAAATATTCGTTGGCGGTTTCAACAAAAGGTGAGAACAGTTAAGAGGAAGAAGTGAATTTTGAGGATATTCAGAAAAAATGGGGACGATGACTAAACATGTGTAACACTAAAAAAAATTGGGTTTCAATAAAATTGTGGGAGAATGCATTTTTGGGTTTTTGAAAAAAAGCTTCACCAAAAATGATATCATATGACATCATCCGATCCTCTTACATTATTATGCGGAGCAGAAAATAATTGTTATTATTCTTTTGTTCTTGTCTATTGAAATGTAATTGTTGGAAAAATTCTTTTAAGTTAGTCAATTCTTTATTTAGAAAATTGAGTTTACTAGTTGGATTAGGTTAACAGTTGATTACTTCGATGGCCATATTTTTAGACCTATTTTACCCACAAGACTTGACGTTGACGATACTAAAATATTAAGGTGGGATGGGAGTTGGGATTGTCATACCTAACACTATCCAACAATACGAGAGAATCACAATATGACATACAGAATCATGTTTCTTTGTTGAACAATAAGTTTCTCATATAGATACTGATGGAACTCGAAGCATATATTATGTTTGGACGAATGAATTTCATTTGAATTTACGGATTTTATCTGTTAATGGATTTGAAACTTGGACAGCTAGGAGCATTTCAAATCCATCACAATTACTATTTTACATTTACATATTTGAAATACACCAAATTTATCCGGTCAATATGAAATTCATGATTTCAAATCACTCAATTCAAATGCACAGCTGCAAGTAAAATTTGAAATTCTAGAAATAATTGTGTTGACCGATGTAAACTGGACTCTGATAATTTTTAGTGATTTTCCAAGGTGCAATGTAAGGGTGCTTAACGGGCCGGGTCAATCCGGCCCCAGCCCGAAACTGGACCGGCTAACCAGTTCCAAACCGAAACCGGGCTAACCGGTCCGGAACCGATAGATACCAGTCCAGATCGGTTCTATCGTTTCGAAACCGGTATCTTACCGATTCCGGACTAAACGGATCCAGTTCAGGACTAAACGGATCCGTTCCGGATTGAATCGGAACCGGATCCTTTTTTTTAAAATTTCTTTTTTATTTAATAAGCTAATATAAGTTAGATTTTTGAAAAAAAAAAATTCAAACAAATCTGTTCCGGGTTGGAACCGGGAACCGGATCCGATCCGATTCCTTAAAGGATCGGACCGGTTCCGGGATTATTGATCCGGAAACAGCCGGTTCCTGATCGGTCCATACCTGATCAATCCGTTAACCACCCCGTGCAATGACATGCAAAGAAAAACTAGAAAAAAACAAGAGGGAAGTCGGAGAGTTGAAGAATTTAGTAAGAAAACGACTTCTGCAGTAATAGCTATGGACTATGGTTGTTGAAAAATAGTGAATATAGTGATTGCATCAAAAGCATCAAGGGTCAGACTTTCGATGGTCAAGATTTTGCAGTTGGAATTGTAGTATCAAATAAAAGACAAGAGAGCTAAAGGCATTAATGATAACTTTCGAACGATTTATAGCATTTTACCCTTAACTTTTCGATTTCTATCAACTCTCAAAAGCTCCTGTTGTCTAAAAACATATTGTATCGACAGTATAAACGGTTTAGTGCTTATCGGGTGGAGACAAATGTATAATTACCTGAGTGGTTACTAGCCATTTGATGATGTTGTATGACTCCGTGTCGTGATGTTTGGGCTGTGAACCTTTTATCCCGAGCTGAGATAACTTGAGAACAAAAAGGATTAGATGGACACCGATGTGGTCCTCGGTATGGCCACATCGACAGGTCAAGTCAGTACAAGAGAAACAAATCAAATGGGAATCACATAAACCGATTAATTCACCTAAATATATTTGCTAACAATTGTATTCAAAACCTGGTTTGTCTATGAGATGTTTTTGGGAGAATTACTTGTACTTCCGTTGTTGCATTAGTGATAATTACCAGAATAGTGACACTCCATTTTAGGATCGTCATCTACACCTGATTCACCCTCAATCTATGCATGACGTACCCATAATGCATTCCGGACTTCCGGAATTACAGCCCAGCATTAGTGCACTTCTGTGATCTTCTCGGGGCATCAATGCTTATCTAATCATGCGTTTTAACTGAATGCTAGGTTAGGTCTATGATTTACGTATGTATTAGCCGAATAGGCCGAGGTGTCACTTTGCCAACACCGGGATGATATGCTCAATTAGCCAGCAAATATCGGGACGAGTTGGATTTACCTAAGGTGACAATATACTTCCATAACATCACCGTTAATACTAGAGAATGTGTTAAATAAATCATGTGAGATGTTAGCTTCACGGATTAGATTGAGAAATTTCCGAGTTATGACAATTGTAAGCGTAAACCGTCTAGTGATTCCTTCCCAAAAAGCATCGAGTCTATAAATCTAAGAGTGTAGTAAAATGACTTTTCCAATAATAATATAAATAATAATACTTTTAATTATTAACTGAAATCTTAAAATTATTTGGCATATTGCATAATATATGATGATCAATGTATAGTCTCATATTAGTTAATAAAACAAACGAGGCATGTGTAGTTAACAAAACAAATGAGGCATGTGTACACAATATATGATAGTTTTAGGAAAAAACATCCAATAGTTTGATCCAAATTTCACTTTGCAACATGTTTCAACAATTACAGTTTACATCATCAACTTTCATGAATTGTAACACTTTGCATCATATTGATTCGATTTTATGTTTTTATTGAAAATTTATCGCTGCATTTCATCATCGCCTTGCATATTCAAACTTAGAGCCACTTAAACTAGCAATTGTAAATTTTTGAAAAATCAAAATAAATATTTGGGTGTCAAAATTCCACTTTCCGTAATCATTAACTAGAGAATTTAGATACTAAAATATTATTTTTGTTTTTTAAACATTTGGAATAACTAGCTTAAATGGATCTAAGTTTGAGTATATAAAGCGGTGATCGAATTGCGGCGATAAATCTTCAATAAAAATAAAAAAATCGAGTCAAGATGATGCAAAGTGTTACAATTCATGAAAGTTGAAGATGTAAACTGTAATTTTTCAAATAATGGTTGCAAAGTGAAATTTGGACCAAACTATATGATATTTTATGTAATTTTCCGTATTTTTATTATAAAATTATTTAATAATTTTCATATAACTAATTTCCGAATGGATAATAATTTTTTTTTTTAAATAATATATTTTTATATTAATATATTCAGATAACATGTTGTAGAACTAATTTAAACAATGAACTATAAAAATGATTCATATATCTAGGCCTGTGCATTCGGTCGGTTCGGTTACCGACCGAACCGAATTTCTGAAAACCGAACCGAACCGATTTTTAAAACTGTAACCGAACCGACCGATTTATTTTTCGAAACCGAACCGACCGAACCGATAAAAAATCGGTTATTTCGGTCGGTAACCGAATTAACCAATATTTTGTTAAAAAAATAAAATAAATTTTAAAAATTAGATAATGTGATTTTAAAATTAAAATAATTAGATTATTTGATTTTAAAAATTAAAAAAGTAAAATTTAAATAAAGAATGATATTAATTGATTTTTTAAAAAAATAAAAAACAATTTATTTTTTAAAAAAGTATTAAAAATTTAAAAATTTCGGTTTATTCGGTTAACCGATATTTTTAAAATGAAAACCGAAACCGAACCGAATTAACCGATTTTTAAAAAAATCAAAACTGAATTTCCGAAATAACCGAACCGATTTTCCAAAATATTTCGGTTTTTTCGGTTGGTTCGGTTTAACCGAACTTTTGCTCACCCCTACATATATCTGTTCATTCGTATTTTAAGTAATAATACTACATAACTAATAAATATAATTGGATGTAAATGTAAATTGTGTAGATTTGTGAGTAATTTTAGCTATAAATGTATTTAAAGCCAAATTAGTTTGTGGAACACTGACTAGCTAGAATTAGTGTTGTAGTATAGATACTTAAAATTTAAATATTTTGGTTATTTTAGTGTTTAATTATCTCATAAATGTCATTAGATAGAATAATTATTGCAGTAGGGATATTTTGGATATTTAAAAATTGACACGTCATGAACCAAAATTAATTATGTCCCTTTAACCTTTATGTAAAGCATATATAGGACATCAAGGTGGTTGACTTATTGGTAGACATCAAAATTCCTTTTTGTCATGGCTCGATTTCGAATCTTCCCTCTCGATAGATTATGATTGTTCGTACAGATACTAATGTATCATCAATATATGTAAAATTTTAAAACTCACAAGTTCAAGACGTGAGTTTAATGTCATTAGTGGCGGATTTAAGTATAGGCAAATTCCCCCTTACCCAAATTTTTTTTAATACCTAAAAAATATATTTTAAAAAAATTAACCTCTAAAAACTACGTTTTATATCTCAAAAATTACGTTTACCCTCTAAATTTTTTTTTTGCATCTATTTTTATATTAAATTTTTTTTGTAAATTCTCAAAAATCATGGGTCCGTTCCTGAATGTCGTGATAGCAACCACGGAACTATCAAACATGTTGAGACTTGAGAAGGGCATTTCGGGAAATTACCCTTCTCTTTCACGCGCACTGCAATTCAATTCATTTCATTTTCCAACGTAAAACCGGGGAATAAAACTTAAAACTGAATAGTTCAATAAAACCATTTCTCGCTTCGCCAATTGCTTTGGCCGCAGTTTCCCTTTCTTGTGCGAAGCCAACCCTGCATAGAATCATTACATACACTCTGGCACAAGATTCCGTTATCCTCTCGTCTTAATTTTCACAATTCTTTAGGGGTCTTTCTCCTAGGAAGAAATCGTAAACTGTCCGTTCACTTCTGTACGGCGCTAAATTGGATGAAACCTGTAAAAAAGGCGGCAATCGCTGGTTTCAATGCTCTGAGTTGTTTTAGATGGGATTCTGCCGCTTTACTTTAACTCTACATTTTCATTGAAATGGTTTTTGCTATTTCCGGAAAGCGTTTTTGTGCTGGGTCTTGTGTTTTCTGGATTTATGAGTGAAGATTGATCTGGATTTTTGTCGGTTTTTTTTTTTTTGTGTGGGTTGCTGCGCTTCTGTTGACTTGTTTCTTGATGCGCTGGTGGACAAAATTGTGAGAAGATCTTGACTTTGTCGTTTTAGCAACTTCTTGTGAAGTCTGAACGAGGCTGTTGATCGTGCAGTCTCCGTAGTCAGCTGTTATTTGCTGAATTTAATCTTCGTTATGAGTGGATTCTCCAATTTTCAAAGCATTGGACCTCACATTTGTACCCTCAGTCTTCTGCTTTGTAATTATGTTGAGGTAAATTTTAAGTATTTTTTTCCGCTTATTTAGGAAATTATGTAAATTATCTTATTCTATTGAAATTGCTATTCATATCTGTTAGATGAAATCATCTGATTCGTATGTTTTTTTTTTAAAAAAACGAAAGAATTCCAGGCTTTGTATGCTTTTCTTGGTCCTAGTTATCAAGTTCACCAGCTAATTATTTTTGTGCTGTCTTTGAAGGTTTATGGATGGATGATATTGACTGATTAGTGGAATTTCAAAAGATGAAAGGGGAGTCATCTGGCTTAGTAATTGGGTTATCTATTGGAGTGGTGATTGGAATAGTTTTGGCTGTAGTTGCATTCTTTTGCTATAAGTACCATCGGAATCGTTCACAAATAGGAAATAACAGCTCTAGGAAGACCACGACAATCCCAATCCGTACAAATGGGGCTGATTCTTGTACCGTATTGTCGGATTCGTCGTTTGGAACCGAGTCACCCAGATCCACTATACAGACTAGCATGCCTTTTTGGCCCAGGGGACTTAAGAAATCTAATATGATTTCTGCGTCTGGGATATTGGAGTATTCTTACAAGTATGTGTTCTTTGTGCCAGCACTTAGCTTTTGATGGTATTCATCTTAACATGGATCTGTTTGGCGTTTGAGAGGAAGAAACTTATATATTACGCTATCTGCCTTTAAGAATGATCTGTAGATGGTTATTTTATTTGTTTAACTTCACGCACGTGGAAAGCTAATCGATGAAATCCAGTTACAAGAGGCTATCATAAAAGAAAATATAGCATATTATCAATTGATTAAATTTACGTTGCTAGGATGGCAAGGTGTGTCTGGTTGTGGAGTCTGAACATTCATGTTAATTTTGATAAAGATAAAATTTTCACGTTTCTAGTAGATCTTCTTTGACATCAGTTTTTGCTTCATTTTTCATCTCAATATAGTTTTGATTGTTGCATAAGCAGGGATCTGCAGAAAGCAACATATAATTTTACTACATTAATCGGTCAAGGGGCATATGGTCCTGTTTATAAAGCTCAGATGCCGGCTGGTGAGACTGTTGCTGTTAAAGTACTTGCCAACGATTCTAAGCAAGGGGAGAAAGAGTTCCAAACAGAGGTACTTTTGGTTGCTGATTATCATACTTCCTCGTGCTTCCTTGATTATTTTGCTCAAGATGGAAACGTGACCAATCTTGACAAGATACGCATATTGTATGCTACATTATTCATGTGTTTTGGTAAAAATAATTGCTGCACGAAATTGACCTAGAGCTGAAAAGAGGGACATTAATATCAGTTAAAGTGATTACTTTTGTAACTATTCGCAAAGAATGCCAACCCTAAATTGAAATGGTTCTACTCGTAAAATCCATTTGAGAAATGACTAATCTTCAAGTCATTTTTTTCGTCTTGCAAAATTAAAATTCAAAGAATGTGTAAGAATTCTGATATATCTAACAACTCTTCTGTAAGTGTGCTAAATCATGCAAATGATGTTGGCAATTTTGATTGAGATATTCAGAAACGGCAATTTTCTTTTGTTGCCTGAGAAGAAATGTTCATATTTCTCAAACATTTATATGGTTAAATTGCATTTCAAAAGCCAGGCCATAGATTTCCAGTTGTTTATCATATTTTAACTCTCGGTTTATTTCCTTCTCAGGTAATGTTGTTAGGAAGGTTACATCATAGAAACCTTGTGAATTTGGTTGGCTATTGTGCTGAGAAGAACCAGCATATGCTTATATATGTTTACATGAGCAGAGGAAGTTTGGCTTCTCATTTGTATGGTAAGTTAACTTGCATGTTCCCTTAAATTCATCTTAATCAGATGCATGAAATTCATTCTTGTGTATTTGAATTGCTTCAATTTCCTTCCATATTTATAGTTCCTTCAATTTCATCTATTTTATAGTTGCTTCAATTTCAAAACTATTAGCAAGGTTTTTAACGTTTTTGAAATCAATATTGAAATGATGTTTGGATATATATTTTAATAGTTGATTTTGATGTCTAATGAGGTAATGTTTGTTTAATGATGATCCGGAAAGGGTAAAATAGCATAGTAATTGGAAAAAGATATGATTGTGTAATAATTATGCACTGCATAGTTGTCTTGAAATGTGCAATAATATAATATATGGATTGAATTATTTTGAATTATTTCGAAAATTTTGAGAATAAACCACTCAACATTACATCCAAACAACTTACAAATTGGTTTTTAAGGAATTTAAACAACTTGGTATGAAGCTCAACTTATGGTTTTTTAATCGATACTCCATCGATTTAACATATTTTGGAAGATATTCCTGATTAATAATTTTTAATATCTGTATTATTGCATATTTCATTATTAACCGATCGATATAATTTGATAATTTATGTCCAATAAGTTTACCATTATGTATGTGAAGTCGGCAATATATTTGTTTCATTCTTTAGTACTCTTTTTAACATGTTTTACTAATAGGTTTGTGGGGGTGATTCAAAATATATCATGTGTTCTTTGATGTCTAAATTCCTTGTGAGATTATTTTTATCTTGTTTTCTTGTCTTGTTTCTTTGTCAGCTTCATCACCGGGTCATTTTCCTTTTTGATCTGTAGATGAGAAATTAAAGCCATTGAATTGGGAAGCACGGGTTCAGATAGCTCTTGATGTGGCTAGGGGTCTGGAGTATCTCCATGATGGAGTAAGTTTAAGAATTCTATTTTTGTAGCTTCGGTTCTTTTATCGCTTCTTGTGGTTTCCTCTTGATTGCTTATTTAGATCTCTTGATTTTTTTTATGACAAACCTTCAGGCTGTTCCTCCTGTAATACACCGTGACATCAAATCATCCAATATTTTGTTGGACCAGTCCATGAGTGCCAGGGTACTATTCTGTTGTTTTTGTATTTTTTCCCAATGTAAAGGATATGCTAAAGTGACTAAATTACAGCTACTTTATAAAATGCACATCCAAAGGCATTGTTGCTCAACATGAAGTATTATGCAGGTCGCTGATTTTGGACTTTCGAGGGAAGAAATGGTGAACAGACAGGCATCCAACATTCGAGGGACTTTTGGATATCTTGATCCTGAATACATATCGACACGGTCATTCACAAAGAAGAGTGATGTTTACAGCTATGGGGTGTTGCTATTTGAACTTGTTGCCGGAAGAAACCCTCTCCAGGGTCTTATGGAGTATGTTAAGCTAGTAAGTTACTTTTATTATTCACCTATCTATGTTGATTAAAATATCCTGCAATGCCAAGTTGTCGCTTTCAGCAATGAGTAAAATCAATAACGCTCTTAAAATAAAAAAATCAATAATTTGAAAATTCACTTGATTTTTCTCCTAACGCTATATGTACTCAAAACTTTGCTTTATAAAGATGCTAGCTCGTATTTGTGTAAATCCCATTATTGCCATCTTGAAGATCTTGTTTTCGCTAGACTCTATTAACAAAGTTTATAAAGAAGCATTAACGATCATTAGTTAAGGTAACTCTGTCATATATTGATCTCTCTACGATTCATTTCGAATTCTACAACTTGATGTGGCACCGTATTTAACGGCTAAACAAAGGGAGCAATCTTTTCCCAGTCAATTCTCTTACTCGGCTCTCTTTATCTTGGATCTGATGAGAAATGCTAGTTTGAAGTCCCTTTTTCGAAAAATAGCATTTCTAGTGCCTTTCTTTTAACTATGTTATAGTTAGTACTCGGGGACGAAATTGTACAAATCATCCCCATATGTCGGCCAATGTTTATGCATTTGAATTTATCTTCTGGAACATTGGGTAACAGCGACTCAAGGAACGTAAATATCAAGTGCAAACTTCATAAATTGCATAGTATGATTCATAGAATGTCTTTGTTATTCCATCCAGCTATTCACTCGATTATCATGGGGTCATGTTGTATCTAGTTGAAGGTCAGCTAAAAGTCATAGTATCCGTAGTTGCCCAGTGACATCACCGTGTTAGTATGTTATAGATTATCCACTTTTCACCGCGAAATAGCCATCATTTTCAACTGTGGCTGCAAAAAATGGAATTATTTTTAGTCAATACCACTTGTTTAGTTTTATAGAAATTGGGCTCAATGATTATTTTCTTTTGTTTTTTCCCATTTGTTTGTTTATTTCCACTCTTGTGACTAAGACTTCCATCTTTCGCAACTAATGTTGTGTCTTTACAGGCGGCTATGGATACAGAAGGGAAAGTTGGGTGGGAAGAAATAGTCGACCCTCGTCTGGATGGAAAATTTGACGTTCAAGAACTTAACGAGGTCTCTACTCTCGCTCACAATTGTGTGAACCGCATTCCTAGAAGACGACCATCTATGAGGGACATTGTTCAGGTATTCTCCAAGATTAGCAAAACCAAACATACTGGTAAACAACACTACGAATCCTTGATCCCTAGAGCAGATGAGGTGACAATAAATATGGATCACCTGGACCGCCATAGTCCAATCCCCAAACACGGTCGAGTAGAATCTATTGACAGCACTGCTGACTCTATTGATGCTTAAATGGCACGATTTCAGATTTGTTAATGTGGTCTTTTTTCTTGTTTGATCTGTAACATATCTTTAGCCTTAATAGGATGTAGAAACAGAACATTCAAGCCAGAGTGGTACGATCTTTTTTAGAATGTTAATGTTTTGTGGTACCCTTGTTTTTCTAGTTCTCCCAATTTTGTATTTGAACATTGGAATGAAAATGAAGCAAGTTTGACTGTGTTTATATTACAGACACAAGTTCTGTCCTTGTTGCATGACAACTAAGGTAGTTCCTAGGTTTGTCAAGTGGTTTTCTCCATCAAATCTTTATGCTTTGGGTGGCAACATTTAGGAATCCACACGAGCCTAGTCGAGCTCGAATATGAGACAACTCAAGCTCGACTTGATTAATGATAACATATTCAAGCTCGATGGATCAGTTAGTTGCTAAACTTGATCTTGACTTAATTAGTTGCAACATTATTTGAGCTCGATGGAGTAGCTTATTCCTGCACTTGAGCTCGATTTTGGGTGCCAAATTAGCGCTGGAGTATTAAAAAGTTGAACTTGATCTACATTTTTTGTAAAAATATTCGTTACAATGGAGATTTGGGATATAATAATAGCAACTGATAACTAATATAAACCAATGAAAGATTAAGAATAATTTCATATAGAACAAGTGTATGTAATAATTTCACCCTTTTGTAACATTCTCTAATTCTTTACATATTTTATCTACAATTATTACGAAGTCCCGAACGATAACAAATAATCGCAAACCTTCCTTCCCCGCATTTCTATGAAAGTAATCTGATGCATTCTTCACCAGACCCATTATACGTTTCTCTTCATCAACCAACCACGTAACATTAACTTCTGCATTATCCACAAAACTATTCAAACTCCGTTGAAACCCATTTTCTTCAGCTACATTCTTCATATCTGAATCCCAGAAATACTTAACTTTTACGAGGGAGTTCCCAAGTTTAGCCACAGTTTCTGATAAGCTGTAAATATCCAAGTCTGCAGCTTTCTTGACATGTTCAAGCTCGCGGCCTAGACCTGAGACTATTCGTAAACCATTACTGTGGACATCTTGTTGGCCTGAGCCTTGGGGTTGGATCGATTTGGTTGCTCGGATGAATCGTTTGCCTTCGGAATGGATCATCTCTCGAACAATGAAGTGTAATAACGTTGTTTCTCCATCAGTCCCTTTGACGTCTGATAATTTTAGCAGTGTATCGAGCTTGAATGCTTCGGCACCACCGTGGAACGTCCCATCGTTCATACGATTCCCGGTTTTCAGGACGGCCTCCAGAAGTTTAAGAAATAGCCTGCTTTTTCTCAGTTCTGTGCAAGCCTCCTGCAACATATAAAGAAAACAAGATTTTATTTCGTTTAAGTTTTAGGAAAATTATAGGTCCATTGACAGTACTATGTCTCACCTCCAAGACTACAAAAGACTCTTTTAACACTGACAATTCTTCATGAAGAGTGCACATAAAAAGCAACGATTCGAGCTTCTTAAAGGCGCATGGTATATCAACCAAGGTTTTTAAGAATCGCTCGGCAGGACTTAGTTGAGAAACTTTTCCAGTATACTGTCTCAACTTTGCTTCTTCTTCAGCTGTTGGTGCCATCTTTAACAATGCCTGAATCAGTTCTGGAGGAAGCTCGGTGCCTGATTTATCGAAAACATTGGTTTATTTTGGTAAAGGATAGAATCATTCGCAAGAACTAATACGTTCCTGCCTTCAAGGACATCAAATTACCTTCTTCAAGTGCATCACAAATTTCTTCAGTAGTTAGATTTAATGCTTTGAGAAGAATTGACAGGTTTTGAGACTTTTTGGGATCGATTATTCGAATATATTGCACTGAAAGATCTTGGGATGAAGTCTTATTGTGTGCACCGTTCCGGTTTTTGCCAGCAGGGGTGTGGCCAAATAGTTTCTCTATCACCTCTTCATTGAATCTGTTCATGAAGTCAATCTCGTATAAATTAGAAAAGTTTAAGTCTATCAAATCTAATCAAGAGCACCATCGAGTAGACTTACTTGAACGATCCAGATTTAACCTGATGCCAAACCATTGAATGATCAGGGTTGGCCAATATCTTGTCCCAGAAGAAAGGCTTCAGCTTAGTTTTAGGTGGACCAAAAGTTGAGGGGTGAGAAGGTGCTGGTTGAGTATTTTTCAAACCTATAGGTGGTGGCCGAGGTGGAGGAATAGGTGCGCATGGTGGCGGAGCAATGGGACCAGTCTTGACAGCAGAAAGTAGAGGTGGTGAAGGACAGGGGCCAATAGATGAAGGTTTTGCTGATGGCGGTAAGGATGACAGTCTAGGGATAGTTGGTGCCGGCAGCGGCGGCGGTGGTGGCCGAGGTGGGGGGATAGGGGCATATTGTGGCGGAGCATTGGAACCAGTCTTGACATCAGAATGTATAGGTGGTGAAGGACGTGAGCCACTTGATGAAGTTTTTGCTGATGGTGGTAAGGATGGCAGTTGAGTGGGTGTTGGTGGCGGAGGCGGTGGCTGTGGTGGACGAGGTGGAGGGATAGGGGTACATGGTGGCGCAGCATTATGACCAGTCTTGACAGCAGAATGTATAGGTGGTGAAGTGGCGGAGCCACTGGATGAAGGTTTTGCTGGTAGTGGTAAGGGTGGCGGTCCAGGGGGCGTTGGTGGCCATGGTGGAGCGATAGGGGCACATGGTGGCGGAGCACCGGGCGGCAGTCCACGGGGCATTGGTGGCGGCGGTGGAGTTGGAGGAGGGAGGGGTGCAGCTTTTATGGGTTGCAACTGCCCAATAACTTCAGTCAAGTAGGTGGTGGATGCAGAAAAAGTTCCACCTGGAATCTCAACTTTTGAATCTTCCACTGCATGTGATGCCACATAAAATGCACACATTGTCTTATTCTGTTTCATTTTGCTGTCTTCTTCATTCAATTTAGTTTCTTCATCAAATGACTTGCATGAAGAGGCTATACAGAGCCATATTCGAAAAATGAGATGTAACAGATATACACTTGAAGATTAAAAATTTTGGAAGAAAGATGTACCAATGGAACAGTCGTTCGAGCTCGAGATGTGAAGTCTCCTCTCGTCGTTTCTTCCCCTCCCGAATCTACGCCAGCAGAAAAAGAGTAGTGCGGATGCAACGAGCGTGACAACAGCAGTGACAACAATCGCAATAACAACGGATCTCTTACTTGTCTTTGGCTCATTTGACTGTACATCAGATACTTTTGCTGACATCTGAGCTAACTCACGTCCTCTAGAATAATGCTGCCTTGCTAACAAAGCTCTGGTATTAGGAAGCACAAATTTTTGCCTTAAACAATTTCGGATGATTTGTTTATCCTCAGAAGGATTGAAGGTAACAAGTGTTTTTGTTTTAGATGACCAAGAAGTAAAATGTTCCTCGTTCTCTTCTTTGACGAGCGAGTAAAGATCTGGAGAATGTCTCTTGGCATGCAGCAACTCAAGCCTACAGTTGGTCTTTAATAACTCGGCCTGTGGCGAGAAATTATATCAGATCAAATCCAGACACATGAGAACATACAAATGACAAATTGCTATGCTCGTAACGAGTTGAGTAACCAATGTATCTTCTGAACAACTAACATAACTCGTAAATTTTCAACGTGGGACAAATTTTAACACGCTCAATCACGTATGACATTATAGTCAAACACGTGGATTGATAACGCGGTTACGGTGAGAATGCGGGTGGTATAACCAATCACATGTAAACCCTTGCAGTTATGTGGGACAACTCTCAACATATGCAACGTTAGTAGTGAATCGAGTTTCATGCTTGATGTTCATAGAAATGCAAGTTGTCGTGTCAACAAAACAGAGTAAGCCGAATAACTTCAAGGATCCATTCCTTTTACGCACATAGATCAAACCTAAAAAGCAGAAACAAGTTACTTACAATCTGCTGATTTATATCCCTCGAATCGATTAGATGGTCCATTGATAAATCTTGTTCATTCCACTTGTCTCCCACACCAGGTGATACCATACCCAATACCAGAACAACAAAAGCCATGAACAAAGTCATTCCATTAGTTTTCTTTTCTTGAAACTTCATTTTTTCCAGATGTGAGAAGTTCTTTTCATAGCTTCAGACCAGCCATGAATCAAAGAAAGAAGCACCAGACCAAACTCCAAAATATACGCCTTATTAAGAACAGTCTGGAGGGTATGTTCAAATCAAACTTCAGGAGAATGACAAATAACAGCACAAGTAATACGGGAATCTAAAAGCCAAGAAAAGGGATAATTACACGTATCCTAGACATTTTTTATGTATAGTGTGCCCGAGAATGTCTTTGAACGAGCGTGAGTTTTAAAAAATGGACACCCACGAGACTAAATACACGTGGTCCTACACTTAAGACCATGCCAAAAAAACCCTGGTGTCAAAAATCGATTTTACTCCATCCCATTTACCCCATAAATGCCATAAAAAATATACTACTGGTTTAAAATTGGTTCCAATCAGATCGGGTCCAAGTTAGCCCTATTTATTTTTACTTTTAAGTTTTAGGTAAATGGAATTTACCTATTTGATATCGTTAATAGCATGAGCATATCTTAGAATGTCAAACTGGGGTAGGTTCCAAAAAATAAACTTTATTTAATATGCATAATTTATATTAAAAGGGGTAAAAAAATTTACAAGAAAAAATATTTTCAAAATAAATAATTTTTTATGTCTCCTTCGTTCCTTAAAGACCTTTTTCTTCTCGGGCTATCAAAAATGCAATGAATAATGATATATATCTACATTTTTAAAAAAATACACTTAAAATAGAATTTGGATAAATAAATATGAAATTATTTTCACTTTTATAATTTTTTAAAAAAAAAATTTTTTGGGTACATAAATAATAAAAAATATTATGAGATGATAAAATCAAATATTCAACCAGGTAAATCCAAAAAACAATTATTGAAAAGGTGAGAGTGGTTTCGAACTCTGACCATGAGCATTATTTGACTACCATCTAAAATACACAACTTGATACATATATATATATATATATATATATATATATATATATATATATATATAAAACACAACTTGATATATATATATTTATATATTTATATATATATATTCTTGAATGGGTAGCTCCGCCCCTGGTTAATATGTATTTTATCACGCTATGATTTGTAAATATGTATTTTAGACACTTTATCCAAATGTAAATATGCATTTTACCCCATGTAGTTTACAAAACATAGCATATTGTTCCCCTCACACCAAGTGTGTTTTACACATATTCACAACTCACGTATGGGTAAACTAACTATTTCAAATCACGTGAGGTAAACATCATATTTTGAAAACTACATTGTGTAAACTGTCTATTTTCAAAATAGTAAATTGTCTATTTGCAAAACTACGATCGGGTTTATTGTCTAAAACCCTTAAACTTTGTTTAAAAGTTTAAAATGATTTTTTTTATTTTTCAAAATTTGACCATCATTTGTATAGTATTATGTGTTTTTTATTTATATGGAAATTTATCTATATTATATGAACACCATATTGTCGCAATTACAACAGGTTGGTTGGGACTTTGGATGCTTTTATTTGTCCTTTCATCAAAGAAATACAAATAATGACATACAGACTTTATTGTATTCAATATATATATATATAGTCTATTGAGAATTTGGTAGAATGGCCAAAAAAAAAAAAACAAAAAGTTTCCTAACAATTATTTTTTAAATAAAAAAGTAATAATAACAAACAATGTTTTGTGAAATTATATCCCGTGATTTACACATCCTTGTTGATAAGGTGTTCGATGTTCCTTATTCATTTTAATTGCTTTCTCAAATCTATTTCTTCATCCGTTTAATCTTCTCTAGGTACCATTTCTCTTTATTTTACGGGATTATTTGGATGCTGTTTGTTGATGGCAAGATAATTTTTGATAATCTTTCATAGGTTTCGTTGAATTTGTGGTTATTTCTGTTTGGTTATTGGTCCTGTTAATTTTCACCCATACTCTTGCTCAGAGTGATTAATTTTTCGATTGAGATTCTGGTTCGTTTATTGCATTGGGCAATTTTAGGTTTTTTTTTTTCCGGATTTCTGTTTCTTTCTCCGTAGATTTTGATTGAATCGCTTATGGAATGCTAATATATGAGCAAAAAAGATGGAATGCCCTGGAAAATTGACAGTTTAATCCATAATTTATCTTACCGTAGTAAAGTTCAGCAAATTCAGTGAGTTGTTCTGAAGCTTGTAACCTTTTAGGGTGATTTGAGTTCAGTTTTGCACTTAGTAGGATAATTAGGTGTTTGGCTTCCACTGTTCTAGTACTCTGTTTAATTTAAAATTGTGTAATGTGTTGGAAAAATGCTTACTTGAAGTATTGATGGATTTAAAATTTAAGTTGGCAATGGTTTGTTTTGTTTAGAATTGTTGTAATGGTTTGTTCTACAAATAAATTTATTTACATAAAAATTTGTAATCTGTATCTAGTTTAGCCCAACCCAAACAAAAAACCTTGTTCCACCCCCGTAGGTGATGCTGTTTCATTGACTGTAAGCTGTGGGGCATTTGTGATTGTTACAAGCTTAAATATTTTATGCCTGTGATCGAGTATGTCTGCGATGGACACGCCATCCTGCCACATGTATTATATTCTTACGTATTGGGAAGAATGAACACTAACTTAAGTATTTCTTTCATTTCATTCAATTGCCACCATGTAATACGATTTGGAACGACAAGGTTTTCCGTAAATTATTTTGTGTAATTGGTCTATAGAAACTAAATATATGAGGGTCGTCAAATTATCATTTTCCAAGTATTCACATGTTCTCAAACAGGAGTATTTGTATGCAAATATAGGAGTGTGTGTCTGTTTACAGACAGACTAAAACATTTATTACTCAAGAGGCAGGATATCTTTTTGAATATCATTACATCCCTTTTTGGTGTTTGCCTCTTTGTGTGACACAGAAAGTACACAGCTAATGTTATCATGTAGGGTTTTGGAAGTTGAATTGAAAAGTGGAGTATGATTTTGAGTGGATACCCTCCGACATCCGGGGCTACCAGTTTACTGACTTATTACAAGACATGTAGCTCCACAGTGCACAACTCAACAGTTTCACGGATTCCTAACTTACACAAGGTTACGTTTTCGTGTAGCAGAAGCTTATGGACTCCTCTTCCATCCCTGAAATTGCATCCATTTTCAGGTATATTTATCCATTGGGTTCAACTGTTGATCACATAAAGATATCTTCATAAAAAACGTTTTTGTGTTACCTTATGTATTCTGCTGGATTTGCTATCCCTGGCAATGTTCCTTCCTTCAGAGAAATAAATAGTTCGCCAATCACCCTTGCGTAATATGGGATATGATTGATATTTTAAATTGAAATGATTAAGCACTGTTATATCCAGATAAGAAGTTACTGTTAACTGTTGGAAATATCATTTCTGTGTCTTGCTTTTAAGGAATTCTGGAAAAGGTAGAGCCGCAATATATGACACCATCCGAAGGTGGTAACAGAATGAATGTTTGTGTGATAAGCAGTATATGGGATTGGCAGAGGTGTTATTAATGGTGAAAGGTAGTGAATATTAGTTTATGCTGATAATGAATATAATGGATTATAAGGCTTGAATAAAATGGTTGGATCTCTCAAAAAACAAAAAAAGAAAAGAAAAGAAAAGAAAATCAGCACTCCTCTTTTTGGAGGCTCAAATCCGGTTTTATCCTCCAATGGTTCAAATATGGATTCATTGCGTAGGGATTCAAGTGTTGCTAGCCAGGTTTCTTTATTCCCGTAAGTTAAATCTTAAAATGATCATGACAGGCCTCCCGAATTTATATCTTTCTGCGTCATCAACACCACTTTTACATGGTGAACAAGGCAGCTTGTTGTGTACTATGCCTAAATTATCCAAGAGGCATCGATTACCATCATCACCAAGAGCATCCAAAGATGTCCCTTATAGTTATAGATACCCTGCCATGACGAAGAAGCCAAGATGGTGGTGGAGAACTCTTGCATGTGTCCCTTATCTGATGCCACTTCACGAAACATGGATGTACGCTGAAACGGCCTATCATCTACATCCTTTCTTGGAGGATTTTGAATTTTTGACCTACCCTTTTTTGGGAGCTATTGGGAGATTACCGAGCTGGTTTCTAATGGCTTATTTCTTTGTAGCATACCTCGGAATAGTAAGGCGAAAAGAATGGCCACATTTCTTCAGATTCCATGTCGTTATGGGCATGCTGCTGGAGATTGCATTGCAGGTTATCGGGACAGTCAGCCGTTGGATGCCACTTGCAATATACTGGGGTAAGGTTGGGATGCATTTTTGGACGGCAGTAGCGTTTGCCTACTTGTTCACGGTTTTGGAGTGCATTAGGTGTTCGCTGGCTGGGATGTATGCTGACATTCCGTTTGTGTGTGATGCGGCTTACATTCAAATTCCATACGATTAAGGCACGCCACTGTAGCCGGCCTGAAAATGTTATCGGCAATATAGGTAGTTGCATTTTGAGTTACTCGCATTATCCTTTTGCTCATCTAAAGGGATTGAGATTAAATTTTTTTTTTTCTGATGCTGCCTTTGCATATTTCCTTTATGTTGTAGTATCATGTTCTTGGTATACTATTTTATACTCAATGATATTTGAAATTTTGGTTTACACTTTATAGTGAGTTTTATTTATTCTTTTTGTATCGATGTTGAAAAGTGTTTTTTTGAAAAAAAATGCTGTTCTTGAACTTCAAGAGTTTTCAATATGAATTTTCTTCGTCTTACTCTAATACCCTGTTATGCTAAAATTAAAATATATCCATATGATGCTTGTCGAGTCGATGTAATTTAATTTTCAATCAACTCCTTTTAATCAGATTTTCATGTTTGTTTCAATAGTTTCTGAAAAATAAAAAATGATTAAAAAACGAGCTGTTAATCAAAACGAAAATAAAATCTTAAAATAGTATTTAATTTAAAGTCACTTTTTTAAGTATTTTTTTTTCAATTGTATATATATTTATGTGTACTACTTAATTTACCATAATATTTAATTAATAAAAAATAAGTAAATTGATTATTTAAATAAAATAAATTTTGTAATATATGATTTGATTTGACTAGATAAATTACTTAAATATGGATTTAGTATGTAAATATATTAATAAATTTCTAAGTAGATATTTGATGATATAAAAGAATTGTTGTAAATAAATAAAAAAACAGTGTTATAATATTATTCTTTTTATAGTAAAATTTGAAATAAAATGGTAAAAATCAATCGTGTTTACTGTAGAGAATTTACAATATCTTAGTGCAAAACATGCAGTAAAACAGAATTATACATGTTGGGTTTTGAGAACTCGAATAATCTTGATTTTAATGTTAATAAAAATTGTTATTGTGTTATTGACATATTTCATCATGTGTAGATTATATGTCACGTTTAGAAGCTTGATGATGAGCAAAAAAAAAAGGTTCGAAACCATCTTGCTAAAACAACAAGATGAACCTTGCTGAATGACGAGCGTAGTCGATTTCTTAGTTTATCTCATGTCTCGGTCATCCAAACGACTTGCTTCTAAAGCGACTGAACAACCAACTCAAAGTACTGAAAGTCATATTTCAGAGCAGCAAGACTGGTTCGAACTATAACTATGAGAGAAACCATCTGGAAGTCGCGAATGAATTCTCGCTTAAGAAGCATCAGCAATGTTGGAGCAGTTCTGGTATTTTGGGCATAACTCTCAGCTCGGTTACCGAAATGAGGCGATTCAGTATGTGTTGGTAAGTTAGGAAGACTATATGCAAATCATCTTCAGAAGTTGAAAGTTGAAACATAGTTTTAGATGGTGAAAAAGCATCCACTAGTTGTGGGTTCTGATACTGAAATATGAAATATTTCAGCAAACTCGCAGTCTCCTATTTCGAGCAGCACAATCTCATATGATATCAAAATCTAGTGATTCGTGATTCTTTGGAAATCCAAGACAACTTTCATTTCGTCAATTTACCCAGAAATCAACAGATTATAGATATATTCAAGAAACTGTAGATGCCAAAATAAAACAGCAAGGGACCCGCCTGGACAACTTTGCACCGTGCTATCTATGGCCAACGAAGCTGAAACGACCTATCCATCCGATCTAAGATGACCTACCTAGTTGATGAAAGCGCAGCTAGGTCCAACAAGGTACCTAGCTAAAATACAAAATATATCCTAAAATGCGAATTTGACCGTTGCAATAACAAAAATTATACAAAACCTTTCCAACGACCATGTTCTTGTATCTAAAGACTAAATCATTGTGGAAGACTATAAATACAACTTCTTGAAGATAAACGAATATGAGTCAAGTTAGAATCCAACCACACCAAATGAGATTCAAAATGGAGAGTTTCAAAGATGCATTATGCTAGAATAAGAGCAAACCTTAAACCATATCTCTCTTGCTATATCAGATCTATTAGAAATTATTTGTGTCATGTTTCTTCACTTTATTCACTATATTTGTGAGAAAGTGAAATGTGTTACAACTATGAGACATATTGTCCACAAATAAGTTGAGATGCTACGAGTTTAGATCATAAGAGCGGGTTTGTACAAATTGCTTGTACGAATCAAAGTGTTCTAGTTGATCTTTCTATTCGGTGAAAGAAGAGGAAACGTAGAAGGATTACACCACATTCGAACCTCCAGAAACAATCTCTATGTATTTACCTTTCAATGTTTGCTTTCTTGTTTTTACTCTGATTTTACTTTATTTAATCAGTTTTAGAGCAGACTAGTTTGAGTGTCTTCAACTTGGTCCGGTGCAATCTGTTCAAGAATACAAGCTACTGCAGCTCAAGAACATGATGTTATAAATTCTAACATGAATACTTAATAGCATGTACCTAAACAAATGACACACAAAATCGAATATGCGGAAATATAAAAGTTCACGATAGGTGTTACCTCCAGCCATTGATTTGCTTTTGATTCAGGAACTTGAAAAACTATAATTGCAGGGGTGCTTCTTAACCTCTATCAATCTTCTTTAAATGGTGTCTTGAGAACTTAATAGATTGATTGATTTAGGGACCCAAACATCTAGTATTTATAAGCCCAATACCATCAATGAGTATATGGAAATTGAATGTGAAATATTATGGACCACTTAAATGAGCAAACACTTAAATGAATGAACACTAAATGGAAGTGTTACAAAAATAAATGTTAACATTCTCCCACTTGGTCCACATATTTCATCATTCACCATGGTAAGAACCAAAATACATGGATCATGGCGACAGGTTCTTTAAATACGAGTATTATCTTCCATGTATCACAATGCATCGTGTTTCTCAAATACTAACTCATTTACTTAATGAATAAACCATATATATATTCAAGGTCCAAACGTCAATGATATTTCTCAAAATAAATGTGTACACAAGTCAAAAAATGAGACAATATCACAAATAGAGTTTCACAAACATTCGTTATTACAACGAAATCATATAAAGGAACCAAGCCTCATTCTTTCTACATGATCTTTAAATTTTAATTGTGGCATGCCTTTTGACAAAGGATCAATAATCACCAATTCAGTACCAACGTATTTAAATCACTGTTTCATCTTTAAAACGTTCCTTATGGCCATATACTCGATGTCGATATGCTAGCTTTGACTACCACTTTATTGTTCTAACCATAAAGATTGCAGCTGAATTGTCACAATATATTCTCAATGGCCTAAAAAATCGTGGATCCTGAAATGAAACTCTTCATCCATACACCATGCAAGATAGCCTCAAAACAAAATACGAACTTAGCATCCATAGTGGAAATACATTATTAGTCTGTCTATATATAAAAGCGTGTAATCTTTGGTCCCCCATAAAGTACCTCATTACTTTCTTTGCAGCTTTCCAGTGGTCTTTACCTGGATTACTCTGATATATTCCTAACATCCTAACAACAAATGCAATGTCAGGTTTTATGCAGACCTGAGCATACATTAGGCTTCCAACGTGTTCCCTTTCAAGCTCATTTCTTGGGCATTGATTCAAATTGAATCTATCACCCTTCATAATGGGTGCTACACTCGGTGAACAATCACTCAACCAAACCTCTCCAAAACTTTGTTAATATAGGTTTCCTGCGATAAATCCAAAATATATTTGGATCTATCTCAATGGATCTTAATGCCAGTGACATAAGATGTCTCACTCATATCCATCATATCAAAGTTCTTAGAAAGAAATTGTTTCACTTCATATAGAAACCCCTTATAATTGGTTGCAATATATCATCTACTTACAAAACCAAGAAACAAATGTTACTCCCACTAACCTTCTGGTATATACATTGATCCATTACGTTCTCAACAAAATCAAATGAAGAGATAATGTGATGAAATTTTAAATACCATTGATGGGATGCTTGTTTCAATCCGTATGTAGATTTCTTAAACTTACACATCAAATGCTCACCATCACTAGAGGAGAATCCTATATTTGTTTTATATAAACATTTTCCTCTAGATCACCATTGAAGAATGTCGTTTTCAAATCAATTTGATGTAAACCCATCAAATGGGCTACTAATACCATAATTACACGACAAGAATCTTTCTTAGATACAGGAGAACACGTTTCTGTATAATCAATTCTCTCATTTTGAGTGAATCATTTGGCAACGAGTCTAGCATTATATCGTCCATTGTTGCCTAGTGAGTCTTTCTTTGTTCAAGACACATCTACATTCAATGGCTTTTACACCATCAGCCAACTGAACCAACTCCCAGATTCCATTATACGTCATTGAATCCATCTCATCATTTATGGCATCAAACCACAATTTTGATTCCTTACTTTCCATTGCTTGTGAAAATGTCTCGGGGTCATTCTAGTTATCCCTTTTGAGCTCAGGAACTTCACATATCATATCAGATAAATTAACAGGTTGAAGAACCGCAACAAAAAACCAAAATACATGCTTATATCACAAATTTCGAAGCAAATAACAAAATAAAATAGTTTACCAATGTAAACCATGCAATAACATATGAATCATGACATATAATTTACCTGTGGACTAAATTTTTAATTCAAACAGATCAATACAAATTTATGATAAAACTATCGAATTATCCGATATTTTTAATATATGTGGGCAAATTAAGAAAATAATTCAATATCTTATCATAACTAATCATATGTAATATAATAAAATTTCCTGTAGGATAAATTCCATTATATCAAATGTAATTAATTACAAGTAATGTCTATTTAACTTTATGTGATTTTAGAGAACTTAATGTATAATTCAATTAATTAAAGTTGTTGTGGCTACACTTTAATCAATTATATAATACATATCACATAGACATTTAATCCGAATGCACAAAAATATTTTGTTATATCTCAATTCATCGAAGATAATGCCTATAATACTTAATATGATTCACATAATTGATGTATAATTTAATCAATTAAAACTGTTGTTGCTAAATTTTAATCAATTAAGTTATACGAATCACTTAGACATTTATTCTATTCATGCATAAAAATATTTTATGCCTTGCATAAATTATGGTGCACTTATCCATAATAATACAATCAAATTTCACAAAAATTGCACAGCCAAAATTGAGAATTTTCAGAATCAATAGTACCAAACAGGCCCTTAAATTAAAAATATCGAATCATAAAATTGAACCCCAAACAAGGCCTTAAATTGAGAAACCCTAATTTCCAAATTCAAAAAGCTCTAACCCTAATTTCGGAATCATCCCAAACTGAAAAAGCTAATTTCAGGATCAAGCCCTAAATTTAAAACACAATTGCTTATGCCGCCACCTACTCCGGCAAACTCACGGCTGACCAACGTCGTCCCATCGGGAGATCACCTCCGAACGGACGCTGCCCATAAACTGCCACGGACTGCCACGAGTCGGCCACAATGAAATCGCGATTTTATTGTCTCTCGGAGGGGCGATTTCAGACCCGAAATCTGGCCATATCCCTATGTTTCCATCGTCTAATACCGACCTAATGCCATATGATCTTCCTTAATCGACGCTTAACATCGAGATCCATAATCTAAACGGCCAAAATCAAGCCAAAATTGGCCCAAAAGAGAAAGAAATCGCGCGGCAACAAAACGTAATTTCAGGCCACATTTGCGGTGTTTTCAGGTGCCGACGGCTCCGACGTGCTCGACCCGACATAGTGATACGACCTGCAACCTCAATTAACGGAGTTGGATTCCTTATCGGCAATTTAATTTGTCAATTTATGAACTAGGGTTTCATGTTCAATTTCAAAACTATTTGATAATTTCAATTCAAAGGATTTCAACAAAATTGTGTTAGATTATGGATTTCTTAATGTGATTTTTCTTTCGATTTTTGAAAACGGAAAGGTTACTTGAAATATCATGATACATGTTTAAAAATTATATAGTCATAATTTTTCAGAATTTAGTCCGAATCAAAAATCTCAAATGTATCAAGGCAAAGGCAAAAAAAAACCGCGCCGATACCAACTGTTAGAAATTTTAACATGAATACTTAATAGATTTTCAATGTATCTAAACATATGACACACAAAATCGAATATGCGGAAGTATAAAAGTTTGCAATCGGTGTTACCTCCAGCCATTGATTTGCTTTTGATTCAGGAACTTGAAAAACTGTAGTTGCAGGGGTGCTTCTAAACCTTTATCAATCTCTTTAGATGGTGTCTTGGGGACATAATAGATTGATTGATTTATGGACCCAAACATCTAGTATTTATAAACCCAATACCATCAGTGAGCATATGGAAATTGAATGTAAAATATTATGGACCACTTAAATGAACAAACACTTAAATGAATGAACACTAAATGAAAGTGTTAAGAAAATAAATGTTAACACATGATATTCAAATCGAATTCTTATCATATCTCATTTCTCGGTCAAATTGATCGACAATTTGGGCTTGATATGGTGTTGCCATGCTTATTTTCCTGTAGCATTTTGTTGGGTTGCCATGCTTATTTTCCTGTGTATATATATGTTATCTTGATAGGTTTTTAGGTAGGCTGATTTTCTTTTGGATGTGCAGTTTAGTCCGTAGCTACTGCGCACATCCGCTTTTCTTTTTTCCCACCACCCGTTTGTGTTTGCGTGGCTGATATTTGCATGTGTTTGTTATGTGTATGGGCGGTCGTGATCCATGGATGTTATTGGTTTTGATGTGATGTTCGGTGTTTATGCGGTGGGGTTGGGCCTTTTAATTTTTCGTGCAGTTCTGTTCCTTTATTCGTCGTGGGTTATACGACTACGTTACTCGTTTCATGTGGTTTGGGTGGCATTCGGTGTTGGAGATGTTAGAGTGATGCTGGAGAGAGGTCGCTTGTGTTTGAACTCCTCGTCTCGGCGTTGGATGACCAATTTAGCTCTGATGGCTGCTCCCATCAAATCTCCAATTGTTGGTCTCAAGAATTGCTAGGGCTGATTGGATCCGATTGTTCAGACCTTTCTTGAAATGATGCAACTTAAGGGTCTCATTTGCAATAACTGCTGGAGCATAAGACCCCAAGACATGGAACTTTGATGAATACTCTGCTACAAACATTCCTGAAGTTTGCGTCAAGCTATCAAACCCACTCAACTTCTGAAGTCTTACTGATGTTGGAAAGTACTGCTGCATAAAAGCATCTCAGAATTGTAGCCATGTGATTGGTTCTACCTCAATCATCAAAGGTGATACACTGTCCCACCACTTTCTCGCTTTGTCGACAAGAAATGGCGCGGTCACTTCCACTCTAATATCTTGTGGCACCTCAAGCAGTCAGTGATGGTTCTTGTTAGTTCCGGACCTTATCGATGAGATTTTAAAGATGACAAAACATTTCAGACCGGATCGAGTGAAATCAGACTGACCAGATCGATCGCCCAAAACAGATCAAGATGATAAGATGACAAAGCATATCAGACCGGATCGATGGATTTCAGACTGACTTTATCAAAGCTTCAGATCGATCTCAATCTTTATCAGATCAGAGCAGTCAAGGATACATAAAGAATGACTCCTCAGTCCGAATCATTAACGGCTATTTATTGTAGCATTTAATGTCGTAATTAATGCTACAAAGGACCAAAGACTGAAGATTGCCATAAAAGGTAAGAAGACAAAGAACAGACTATCTGACAGTCGCCGAAAGTATGAACCAGAACGGCAAGTATCCTGAAGAAGAAGACTGTAGCTTTCTCAGAGCTCAAGCAGAGTCAAAGTTGCACATTAAGGGAAATAATGTCGTTGGTACTTACAACTATAAAAGGATGCAACAAAAGGAATATACGAGACTCTCGCTGATCAATTGAAAAACACACAAGAAAGCAAACCAGCTCAAGCTTACAAGCTCAGAAGCTCTCGAGCTGAAATTATTCTTAAGCACGATTACTTTGTAACATTTGATCATTTAGGATCACTGTGCGCATCTTGTGTATTCTATGTTGAAAAATAGAAGTGAGAAACATATTGTAACTGTCAGACAGAGTGTGTCTGAGCAGATCGAGTGACTAGGAGTTTCAGACTGGTAGTGAGGTAAATCCAGCCTGAATCGGGTTTGTACAACAGGATTGTATAAATCAAAGTCTTCTAGTATAAACCTTCCTTAATTGGAAGAAGGGGAGACGTAGAAGGATTACACCACCTTCGAACTTCCAGAAACATATCCTGTGTATTATCTTTCTGCACTTGTTCTTTCATACTAGCCATCGAGCCGTTCTTACATATACAAGAACAGACCGTTCCGCACTTATACTTTCAGTGGTCTGTTCTGTACAAGAGTTGATTAAGAAACAGATTTTTTTCACTAATCCGAAAGAAATCACAAGGGATTAATTTTTACAAGGAGTGTTCATTCACCCCCCCTCTAAACACTCCGGACCGATCCTAACAAGTGGTATCAGAGCAGGTCATCTTAATCAGCACTAAATCACTCGAGCTGATGGCATCATTCAACAAAATTCCTATGTTCTCAAAAGAAGACTATGATGACTGGAGAATCAGAATGCAAGCTCATCTGGCAGCTCAGGATGACGATATGTGGTTCGTCATCACTGATGGACCAATGAAGATTCTAAAAATAAATACAGCAGTCGCCATTACTGGTGGTGAACCACAAATGGTAGAGAAAGACAGATCCCTCTGGACGAATGAGGAAAGAAAGAAGGCAAATCTCGACAACGTTGCCAAAGACATCTTGTTCAAGACATTGGACAAGAACATGTTCAGCAAAATCAAAATGTGCTCTACTGTCAAAGAAATTTGGGAGAAGATAGCACAGCTATGCGAAGGCAACGACCAGACCAAAGAAAACAAGCTGACTGTTGCTCTTCAAAGATTTGAGGGCATAAAGATGAAGAGTGGAGAAACTCTAAATGAGTTTGATGAAAGAGTCACTGGCATCATAAATGAACTGAATGGTCTGGGGAAGGAATAATCTAACAGAGAGATCGCTCTGAAAGTTATGAGAGCTCTGCCAAAGGAATGAGATGTTAAAACCATTACCATGAGGGAATCAAAAGATCTTAACAAGGTTGAACTTCATGACCTGTTTGCAGATCTTAAGGCCTATGAGTTTGAACTGATAAGCAGAGGTGAAGCAGAGCCATTCATCTCTCAACCAAACAAGGCCCTGGCAGCCATTTCCAGACCAGATCGCCTCAACATCAAACCGATCCGCTGAACAGATAAGTAATGATGCTATGTCATTATTTATCAAGAAATTCGGTAAATTCATGTCTAAGAATAAGAGGAACTTCAAACCCTCTCATCATTATAAATCAAGAAAAGATGATGCTGTTAACGATCAGGCTTGCTACAATTGTGGTAAGACCGGACATTTTATTGCAGATTGCACCAGACCGAAGAAAGAAGAACGGAAAGAGAAGCATCGTGATGATAGGAAGAAGAAGCACTACAAAGACCGCAAGAATCATGGAAAATCCCAAAAAGTCCTAGTAGCTGAAGAGGGAAACAGCAAATGGGCTCAGACAGACTCAGACTCGGAAAGCTCTGAATATTCTTCCAGCGAAAGCGAAGAAGATATTCAATGTCTTATGGCAGACGAAGAGATGAGTCAGACAGACGAGGTATATGATATTGACTCAAATGAATTTACACGAGAAGAGCTCATGTCCGCACTGCAAGACATGGCTAATGATTATAGGATCTTAGCTGAATCATTTGAGAAAAATAAAGCTAAAGCCAGTAATCAAATAGATGAGCACAACAAACCAAGCTGCTCTGAGCAGGGTGAGTGCAATAATCTAAAGATCGAGCTGAATAAGCTGAAAATCTCCTATGATCAGCTCCATGAAGAAAATAAGAGAATTAGCACACAAAATGCTAAGCTTTCTCATATATTCAAAACATGGACAAAATCCAGAACATCTTTGGAAGAATTACAAGAGGTTCAAAGAAACGTCGGTGATTTCACCGGCATAGGCTTTGACACCAAAGAATGCACCAAAGATGAATCTGAGCTGCTGCTGGTAAAGAACCAAGTCAAACAAATGACATTTGTTCAATCCAGCACAGTATATGAGACTGAAGCACCTAAAATTCAAACGGGAGTCTCTTACGTGAATCAAAATCTGAGAAAAGGGATTGGTTATGTTGACCAAGCCAAAGAAAAGGCACCAGCAAGATTTGCGTCTATCAGACCAAATCCAAAGGTGCAAGATCTGAGGCAAGGAAGACAATACAATTACTATAATTCAAAACCGATTCAACGAAGATATAGACTACCTTATGAGAATCAAAGGCTTCCACAGCGCACACATTATCACACACAACATCGAAATAGACCAGCACACAGCACACCTTACACACAAGTCATTGAAGCTGATACAGGTGTGGGTTCCCAAAGGGCTAATCCGTTCTGAACCCAAATAGGATTGGGTACCAACAATAATTATATTTGATGACAGGTACCGAAGAAACTCGCATCAGACTGGTATTTGGACAGTGGGTGTTCTCGTCACATGACTGGAAACATCGAGCTGCTGTCTGAAGTCACAGAATGTACTGGACCCAAGATCATCTTCGGAGATAACTCAAAGGGTAAGACCGTGGGCAAGGGTAAGATTGTCCATGGCAACATTATTATCAATGATGTGCTGTTAGTTGAAAATCTGTGCTATAATCTAATCAGTATAAGTCAACTCTGTGATAATGGTTATGCTGTAGAATTTCACAAACACACTTGCACTGTTAAATCATCAGACGGTATAACCATGCTCGTAGGAATCAGGAATGGAAATACATATAAGATTAACTGGAATCATGCTCAACCTGATAATCCTACTTGCTTCATCGCTAACAATGATAATAAACACTGGCTGTGGCATAAGCGTTTGAATCATATAAACTTTAAGACCATTTCCAGCCTGTGTAAACATGATTTAGTTATCGGTCTGCCCAAGATCGATTTTGCTAAGGATAAGATCTGCGAAGCTTGCCAAATGGGCAAACAGATCAGATCATCCTTCAAAAACAAGAATGCCAAATCCTCCTCCCGCTGTTTAGAATTATTGCATATGGACTTGTTTGGTCCTATACCAATAACAAGTTTAGGGGGAATGCGGTATACTCTTGTTGTTATTGATGATTACTCACGCTTTACATGGACTATATTTTTTAGCAGTAAAGATCAGACCGGTCCGAAGTTGATCAAGCTGCTGAAACACACTCAGAATGAGAAATCATCCAGCATAGACAGGATTCGCAGTGACAAAGGCACTGAATTTTCAAATCAGAATCTTGAATCCTTTCTAGAAGATCATGGAATCAAGCATGAGTTTTCAGCCGCTCGAACTCCTCAACAGAATGGAGTTGCAGAACGAAGAAACAGAACGCTCAAGGAAGCAGCAAGAACAATGCTTGCTGATTCTGGTCTTTCACAAAAGTTCTGGGCAGAAGCTGTAAACACTGCTTGCTACACTCAAAATCGGTCTATGATCAACAAGAAGCTGAACCTTACTCCATATGAAATATGGACTGGTAACAGACCATCTATTTCTCACTTTCATGTTTTTGGCTGCAAATGCTTCGTTCATAACAATGGTAAGAATCATCTTACAACATTTGAAGCTAAGTCAGATAATGGAATATTCTTGTGATATTCATCAACTAGTAAAGCTTATAGAATTTTCAATAATCGTACCTTAACTGTAGAAGAATCTGTTCATGTAGTTTTTGATGAATCTTTATGTGTTGAGGGCAACAAAGAATCAATTCAAAATCAGATGGAAAATATCCATCTCGAAGCTAACAGTGATGATGAGATTGTAGCTAACAGGTCAAGAGACAATCCACCAGAACCAGAAGTACCAGAGAGATCGGATCAAGGCATTGAAGCTTCTTCAGATCGAGCTGATCCGGATGTTCTTCACTCAAATGTTAAAGCAGATGCTGATCATGCTGCTACTACTCATCCGACCGGACCAGACAATCCAGAGTCAAGCTATCGATGGACTAAGAAGCATCCACCTAATCTAGTGATTGGTAGTCCCTCTGCACCGATCAGAACCAGATGACAGATGATTGATGAATTCACACATGCTGCTTTCATCTCAACTCTGGAACCTAAGAAGATCGATGAAGCTCTGACTGATTTCAACTGGATTAAGGCCATGCAAGAAGAGCTAAATCAATTCGAACAAAATCAAGTTTGGAGTCTAACCCCCAGACCAAGCGATCTGCCTGTTATTGGAACCAGATGGGTCTTCAGAAATAAGCTGGACGCAGATGGAACTGTGGTTAGAAACAAAGCCAGACTGGTGGCACAAGGATTCAGACAAGAAGAAGGAATCGACTTTGATGAATCATTTGCACCAGTCGCCAGACTTGAAGCTATCCGAATCTTTCTTGCATATGCTGCCTTTAAAGACTTCAAAGTATATCAGATGGACGTCAAGAGCGCTTTTCTTAATGGAAAGCTTCAAGAAGAAGTCTACATTGAGCAACCACCTGGATTTCAGAACCATTTGTATCCCAATCATGTGTATCTACTGAATAAAGCAGTGTATGGTCTGAAACAAGCTCCAAGAGCCTGGTATGACACTCTATCTCAATTTCTGCTGAACCATGATTTTTAGATCGGCTCAGTAGATAAAACTCTCTTTAAATTTATTAAGGGGGAACATACCCTATTAGTTCAGATTTACGTTGATGACATAATCTTTGGGTCAACTAACCCCCAATTGTGCGAGAAATTTTCTAAGTTAATGCAAGGACAATTTGAGATGAGCATGATGGGAGAACTTTCATTCTTTTTGGGTCTCCAAGTAAAACAGCTCAACAATGGTATTTTCATCAACCAGACCAAGTATACCAAAGAGCTCCTCAAGAGATTTGGAATGGAAACATGCTCAACTGCATCAACTCCAATGAGTCCAACAATCAAGTTAGACAAAGATGAAGAGGGAACGGCAGTTGAAGTAACCATGTATAGAGGACTAATCGGATCGCTATTGTATCTTACAGCGAGCCGGCCTGATGTTATGTTCTCAGTCTGTATGTGCACCAGATTTCAGTCAGAACCAAAGCAATCACACTTTATTGCTGCCAAGCGTATTCTGAAATACTTAAAAGGATCTCAGAACGTTGGTCTTTGGTACTCCAAAGACTCAAACTTCAGCTTGATCGGATATTCAGACGCAGACTACGCTGGGTGTAAGATTGATCGTAAAAGCACCAGTGGAACATGTCAATTTCTAGGTGAAAGATTGATCTCTTGGTTCAGTAAAAAGCAGACATCAATTGCCACATCTACAGCTGAAGCAGAGTATCTAGCCGTGGAAGCTGTTGCGCTCAAATGCTCTGGATTCAACACCAGCTCAAAGACTATGGCATCCAAGCTGTTGACTCTCCGATATTTTGCGACAACACAAGTGCAATCGCTATAACGTATAATCCAGTTCTGCACTCTCGAACAAAGCATATTGATATACGACATCATTTTATTCGAGATCATGTTGGCAAAAAGGAAATTCGAATCGAGCACATCTCAACAGAGCAGCAAGCAGCAGACATCTTCACCAAACCGCTCCCAGAGGCTAAGTTTAATTTTTTCCGTCAAATTCTTGGTTTAATTGACTTATCTTAATAGTTTAGATGTTTTCTTACTTTCGCTCTTAAAGATTTTTGTTGCCACAGATCGATAATACAATGTTCAGAAAGACACAGACCGGTCCAAAGTTTCAGACCGATCCATGTCAATCTAATGTTATCCTATGATCTGTCTGGTCAATAAATTTTTTATAACAAAAAACAGCCCGGACTGATCGCATTTTAACCGCCTTATCTATCTGTTATCCTGACCGTTTATTTTGAATTTCTTTTTATCAGTCATCGAGACACGTGTCTTCTCTCTCCTATTTAGCGGGCTGAACATTTCATCTCCTTTCACTTTTTACAACTTACCGCTATCTGTTTTCTTATTCTCTCACTCTCCTAAATCTTCGCACTCTTTTACCTTCATTCCAATGGCTACCATTACTCACAACTCTCTCTCCGTTGAGTTTAATGACATTTACAGGGCAGAAGATGCAGAGATGGTGTCCATCTTCCGAGCTTTGGAATCATCTGGCCTGAGGAACTTTCTGGAGTGCGGTACATTTGTTTATGAATCTGAAATCCGTGAACTATTCGCCAATGCCGTCTCCCAGAAGACATCAATATCCACTACTGTCAAGGGCAAATCATTTGAGATCTCACCGATGACGCTGGCCAAAACCTTTGGCCTCCCCAATTCCGGACTGACAGAATTTGGACAGATTCCTCAAGCGTCACTCTCAGCTCTTCAAGGGAAGATTTCTATTTTTGGCCACCGCCTGCAACCCTCGTTTAAGAAGAAGGAAATGATTTTTCATTTCCAGGTGCTGTGCGAAATCGTTGGCAAACCTCTCTTGGGCAAAGCAGGAAGTTTTGACGCTGTAACCGCAGAGAAGTTCAGGGCTATGGCGACTATTGTATCCGGACAGAAGATGAACTGGTCCGTGATTCTTTTTGGAGTTCTGATGGAAACGGTGATTGCATCAAAACAGGCCGTATGCTTTGCTGTTCCTCTCAGCAAGCTACTGGAGTCCTTAGACATCGAGCTGGGAAGCAGTCCACTCTCAGTCCGTTCAAGATTCTAAACTCCAAAGGGCTCGCACTGCTGAAGTCCAAGAGTGCTCCGCCTACTTCTACTACTCTGGCTGCAGTCAATATTGAGAAAGGCGAAGAACAAGCTGTTGCGCGCAAACCTCGGGTCAAGCGAAAGCTAACCATCCAGACTGATTCTGAAGAAACTCAGTCTGCTCCCTCGCCACCAACCAAGCCACTTCCCAAAAAGCCAAGAACCCAGATTACCAAACCAAAAGCCTTACCCATATTGCCACCAACTAAAGCCACCCCTGCACCCCAACTTTCCACCCAACCTTCACAAGCTTCAACCCCTGCACCCAAAGTCACCGTTAGACTTCCCTCTGCCATTCCCGTGGTCAAAGGGATCGTTATCACTGAGTTGGGAGATTATACCCAATCAGGGATCAAGTCCCCTTCCTCCACCGGCAAGGGAAAAGCCATTCTCTCCGAACCCCTCTCCTCTAAACCCAAATCTGCAGCGCAGACAACCATCGACATTGCTATGGAGGATGTTGATGAGAAGGTGAAGGCACTCATTGTGGTCTTTGATGAATACGTCCAGTACCGGACTATCAACCACATTGAGATGTTCTTCGGAAAGTTGAGCAGACTGAAGAAGATGGAAGAGGAAGTTCTGAAAGGAACAGAGACCGATGATGTTCGGCTTGCCGTGCAGCGCAATGAGCTATTTACGGCAATTCAAAGATTCAGACTGGCCACTCTGCTCCTAGCTGCTAAGAAAGAGAACTTCTATCCGAATGCTCTAACTGCCAGAGATGATGGGGCTGTTATTGCTCAATTAGAGATGGATGTTCATGCTCTTCACTTAGCTGTCAGTTTTCAACGACAGAAGATCAGTGTATCCACTCCAGCAACCAGCCCGGATCATCCTTCTGCAAGCAAAAATCTGGCAGAACCTTTCGTTGAGGGTATTCCCTCTAGGGCAGCAGACCAGACTGAAGATCAGCCAGCAGCGCAGCCTGCAGAACCAGCCGCAGCTCAGACTGCAGATCAAGCAGCAGCTCAGACTGCAGAGCTAGCACCAGATCAGCCTGCAGATCAGACAGCGGAGCAGCCATTGCCTAATGCTCCGTCTGCTACAGATGATGAACCATTGAATGTGTTGTTGGACTCTCCAACAACATCTATTCCTTTGGGGTTATCAGCCTCCCGTGCACAAATCAGTCCAACCGCAGCACTTGCCACAATTGACGCACCAGACTTCGTCGATCCGGATTTAGTGGTGTCTACAGTTGTTGCAGCTTTACAAATTGAGGAGCCTTCCAGACCCAGCACTCCTCCGGGACGATCAGATGAAGATCTGGCCTTCATTCAAGAATTTTCTTCGGATTTGGTCACCCTGATCCGATCCGAAAGTCATCAGGCTGCCATATCTTCCATTATGCCGATTGCTGAAGAAGATGATCCTGCACTGTCGTCATCAGATCACTCTCCCAGCCGGCTATCTGATGCACCTCCATCACTGGCACGGACTCTCCAGCATTTCTCTGATAACTGCATGTCACTCTCTCAACGTGTTCTAGAAGTTCATCAAGGTCAGAGGCTTACAGCTTTGGACTTTGATTCATTCAAAGAGAAGATGACAGCCAGTATAAGCAGCCTTCAGCGAGGACTGAATGATCTGTTTTCTCAGCAAGCCACTTATAAGAACAGCCTGAGAAAAGAGCAGATCGAGCTGGCCACTGAAGTCCGAGCATCTGTTGCCAATTCCCTCCGCGCTCAAGACGTTCGTCTTGACGCTATCAGCGCACAGCTAGCACAAGTTGTTGATTTTCTTCAAGAGATTGCTGCTGACAAAAAGGGGGGAAAAGAAGAAAGACTTCAAGCCGCCTCAAACTTCAAGAAAATAGCAGTCTCGTTGATTAAATTTTTAGACTGACTGTATGTGAGATTTTTTATCAATAAAAATCTTTCTTTATTAAGTCCTTGTTCATTTATTTTGAACTTTAATAAATGCTTAATCGATCCAACTTAATAATGTTCATTTATTTTGAACAAAGAAGAAGTAATCGATCCAAAAGTTTCGCTTCAGAGTTCTTATCAGACTGGTTAAACAGACTTAGAAGCTAGGTTTTGTCATCATCAAAAAGGAGGAATTTGTTAGTTCCGGACCTTATCGATGAGATTTTAAAGATGACAAAACATTTCAGACCGGATCGAGTGAAATCAGACTGACCAGATCGATCGCCCAAAACAGATCAAGCTGATAAGATGACAAAGCATATCAGACCGGATCGATGGATTTCAGACTGGCTTTATCAAAGCTTCAGATCGATCTCAATCTTTATCAGATCAGAGCAGTCAAGGATACATAAAGAATGGCTCCTCAGTCCGAATCATTAACGGCTATTTATTGTAGCATTTAATGTCGTAATTAATGCTACAAAGGACCAAAAGATTGCCATAAAAGGTAAGAAGACAAAGAAGAGCCTATCTGACAGTCGCCGAAAGTATGAACCAGAACGGCAAGTATCCTGAAGAAGAAGACTGTAGCTTTCTCAGAGCTCAAGCAGAGTCAAAGTTGCACATTAAGGGAAATAATGTCATTGGTACTTACAACTATAAAAGGATGCAACAAAAGGAATATACGAGACTCTCGCTGATCAATTGAAAAACACACAAGAAAGCAAAACATCTCAAGCTTACAAGCTCAGAAGCTCTCGAGCTGAAATTATTCTTAAGCACGATTACTTTGTAACATTTGATCATTTAGGATCTGTGCGCATCTTGTGTATTCTGTGTTGAAAAATAGAAGTGAGAAACATATTGTAACTGTCAGACAGAGTGTGTCTGAGCAGATCGAGTGAGTAGGAGTTTCAGACTGGTAGTGAGGTAAATCCAGCCTGAATCGGGTTTGTACAACAGGATTGTATAAATCAAAGTCTTCTAGTATAAACCTTCCTTAATTGGAAGAAGGGGAGACGTAGAAGGATTACACCACCTTCGAACTTCCAGAAACATATCCTGTGTCTTATCTTTCTGCACTTGTTCTTTCATACTAGCCATCGAGCCGTTATTACATATACAAGAACAGACCGTTCCGCACTTATACTTTCAGTGGTCTGTTCTGTACAAGAGTTGATTAAGAAACAGATTTCTTTCACTAATCCGAAAGAAATCACAAGGGATTAATTTTTACAAGGAGTGTTCATTCACCCCCCCTCTAAACACTCCGGACTGATCCTAACAATTCTCAACCTGCTTCAACCAATTTTGGGCCGCTTTCGGGTCTAAGTTACCGTTAAAAGTTGGTACTAGATTCTTGCGGAGGGATTCATTGTGTTACTTAATCCCTTGCAGCTGCTGAGCTGGCGGCCTTTGGGGTTGGTTGACAGCTGGATTGACAAACCCTTGAAGAGTCATAGCCACGATAGTAGCTATGGCCATCAAGTTTCCACGACTTAAGCCACTCCTTAGTGGTTGGGGTGGATCTTGGCTTCCACAGGCTTCATCATCATTGTTATGTGGAAAGTCATATTGCGGGTTACGGTTGATGCGGGATGGTCGTCCAGACATACAAATTTGCAAGGCTCTAAGATTTTTGCGTAAAGGCAAAAATGATAATTGAAAAAGTAATAGAGACAAGTTCCGGAGAGAAACATATAATTTCATTGATTATTTAAGAGTTTACAATGAATAACAAGGCAAAATGCTGAAATATTGATAAATTTCTGCTTAATACATAAGTCTAAGGGGAACTAATCTATAATCTCTCCATCTCCTAATTCCTCCTCAATTTCCTCTTCCATTGGATTCTCCTCGGGGTCTTCCTCGGGATCCTCTTCCTCTTCCACTTGCAAGTTGATGATGAGATTCTGCTAGTGCTCAATCTCGAACGCCATCTCCGCATTATCTGTGGTAAGAGCCTGAACCTGAGCACCCTTTTGCTCAAACTCGTGTTGGAGGTGCTCCAACTGTTGCACAATAGTTCAATTCCTATCCACCTTTTTGTTATGAATCCGTATAGGCTCTGCATTACTCTTTATAACTTCCACAAGTTCCTCCTTCGATCAGTTATAATAATAGGAGAATCGATGAACATCAGCATACAAATGGTCTCGAACTTCTAAGAGCTCAGTCTTCTCATGTTTCTCTTTAGCTAATAATTCCTCAAGTTCTTCTATCCTACGTCCAAACTGGAGGGTCATGCTAGATTGGTCAAGAGTCGTAATAACCTACATCCCAAACAAGAAAATAAGAGTCTCAAATATCAATCGATTCATCTAAGCTTAAGTTCTAAGAATCAATAATCGGATCGAGATTGGCATATTTCAAAACTGATAGGTGCAAATTAATTAGCTCTACAAAACTGATGTATGATCAACTGATCAGAACTGATTGGCATAAGGCGGAACAACTCAAGAAACTAGTACAAGTAGGACTGATCTGTTCAGTTGGGATCAGTTCTACAGATCTGGTTACTCAGCTCAACTAGCCTTGCTATACTGGACTGATATGCTCTGCTGATCTGTTCTGTTCTACAGATCATCAGTATGTCCAATATTCAAAGTGGATTATGGAAACCTGGTATCTCTGATACCACTTAGATGTCACACCCCGAGACCGGGGTCGATAATATCGGCGTTGATCCCAAAAACCATTCAAAATCAACAAGCCTCGTAGTACAGAAATTAACTAATAACTAGTCTTTTATTCCATAAACAAAATATGTCATTATAATTGAAAATAAAATCATAACTTAAATCTTAACAGAGTTTGGCGGAAGCTTAATTATGTAGAATCTGGAAATCTTTGCAGTACATCACCAACACCAAAAGTTGTGTTGTTCTTTTTCTTCGGCATCTGTCGCACTTAATCTGGAGACGTGATGTAAGGAGTGAGTGTTTTGTTAAACACTCAGTAAGCAGGGGATTCTTATATATAACACAATTATAATAATATATTTTCATAATTTTTCCAAAAATATATATCAAAATCGGTGCAGAACCTGATATGAATCCAGAATAGAAACCAAACAGAGTTTTGTTCCTAGGAGCCAGAACATAACATAAATTTCTTATCAGAATCATATATCAAATACTAAAGTGCACAATTAATCATCTAATTTCCTCATGGTACGGATATTAATTCTCTAGATTGAACCCTCTTAGATATAATGTCAGAACATCGGATCACCCACAAATAAAGGGTCTGGACTTACTGTACAATGGTTAACCACCGTATCATGTCAGAATAATTGTTATTACCCCACCGCATCAGGGTCAGAAAACAGAATTTAGGATTCCTTACCAATTGAATTTCGATATTAAAAGAACTTCAGAATCATAATTTTCATTAGAAGTTTCATAGTTTCAAAATACGTCACATATCAATTGGAATTTAAAAGCATACTTACAATTTCAAAATGAAAGGAAGATATTATAGCAAAAGTCCACTTACAATTTACCGAAGATGATTCTAGCATGGTCCAACAGACTTTGGTTTGCTACGAAACTCCTTCTCTTATATACATTTGAGACTATTATGTATTCAAATGAAACTCAAGACTCTTTGTGTTATTTTTTGTTGTTTTGAAATGAAACACAATGGCTATATTTATAGGCAAAGGCGGCACCAAACGGGGGTTGAAGTCTAATTAACCGGGGCTGGAGTCTAACTAACAAGGGGTTGGGGTCAAACCAACAAACTGGGGGTCAAACGGGTGAGTGACCAACCGGGGGTTGAAGACTGTTTGGTGATATGTATTTTTTTTATCTCAATAAATTCCGAAAATTTACTATTTGATTGAAATCAACTTGAATTTTACGGGTCTCACATAAAGTCTAGGAGTTTTTTGGTAACTTTTCTTGGTGTGCCAACCTCACCTGCTTCAGTCATGGAAGCTTAGTGATTCTTGGCATACCTCGAGACACATTAAAGAAATATTCATGGACTTACTAAGGGTGGTTTAATTTGGAAATATAGTTCAAATGTCATATTCTCTACCAAATCTGCCTGGAATGTAATTCGTCAAAGGAGGCAGTCTCAGGATTATTTTCCATATTTGGTAAATGCTTATCTCCTACCATTTCGCTTTCTGGTTGGCGGTTCTTAGCATGCAGATTGCTGGTGAACGAGATTCTTAAAAAAAGTGGTCCGGTTGCTTATAAAGTCTTGGAATTTTCCGGTTACTTGTTCTCAGTATGCCAACCTCATCTGCTTTAGTCATGAAAGCTTAGTGATTTTTGGCAATACCTCGAGACGCATCAAAGAAATATTGATGTTCATCATGTTGGGTTTCCGTACCCCGGCGCCAGATCCAAACGCAGCGGAAAAATACAATAAACAGATCTGACCCGGGGACGGTCGATCGCGCCTGATTCATATATAAACATGCAAATATCATAAAATAATGCACGAAAAGGGATTACCGATAACAGCGAAATCAATCTGATGACGGTGATCCTCGAGTCCAATCAACCTGACCAGATCTACAAGCCCGGCATCAGTGCTAGTGTGATGCCAGCTTTTCTATGAGGATGAGTGTATTGAATGGAATGGAATGATTTAACCCTAGACAAGGTTATATTTATAGTGGTTAGCTAATTGGGCTAGGGTCCATAAAGCCCATCGGGCCAACATTGGCTTGCTGGGCATTTATGCTAACAATCTCCCACTTGCCCAAAAGCCAACACAAAACTACAAACTCATAATCCAAGTAAATCAATCTAATTGAACAACTTGATGTACTGCCAATGTACATAATTATGAGACATAAATATATCAGATGATTTTATTTTAGAACTTTCTATAAATGAAACAATTTCAAATATAGAACTCCACTAAATTGAGGAGCTTTCAAAAATTAAATTCATCTCTTCTAAATCACTCAGTTTGAGCACTTAACATTTAAGTCTCAATTCTCATCAATAGATCAGCGGCCGGTTGATTGTGACCCAACGAGGCTCAAGTGTATCATAGCAGTAGGATCACAACCTTTGTGATTTTAGAAGTCAAACAACTTCTTTGGGCTTACCCTGAATGCCCCATTGTCAATTAAACTCCTTTAATAGACAATTACCGAAATATAATCCAGTATGAACCTACCGATCGTGGGTAGCGCCTAGCATCTGCACTTCACGAAGACCTAGATACAAATGACTAGCAACGTACGAGAACCTGTCAGCCATAGTTAGCGTGCAGTACATTCCTTTCACTCAATATGTCCCGATTGAATCTAGGGCATTGGTTGATCGAGACCCATTATGATTTCAATAACTATGTATTTGTTTCACATTATATGATTCCTTGTGTGCGTATATGAAAAACCCATTTTTCACAAGCACTACCCACTCTGGCCAGAGATTCCTCGAATCATATATAGAAAAACACATAGGACATCCTGGTTCATCAAGACCAGTGGTGAATCCCCAACGACAATCATAGGCCTCTGACAGCATCACTGAATACCCAAAATAATGACTTTATGACCCACATGTGATCAGTCATTAAATCAAAGTACACAACTATCTATCAAGACCTCAATGACGCCTCGGGTCATGAGGAGTAATGGTGCACAACTATGACTAGAAATTCTATACTCGACAAGTGGTAACCACTTATAGAATTCCGAGTAGGGTCGTTCAGTGAACTCATTCCTAATGAGCACCTATTCATGTGTGCTGACTTCTCCAAGCCAACGCCGATGAAACGCGGCGCACTACACTAGACACATCATGAATACCAGTCTCTAACGAGCATATATCGATATCCCATTCTCGAAGGCTCATCGACCAGGAACATTTAGAAATCGCAGTCTAGAATGTATTTCATGGTCACCATCATATGCGTAACAACATTCTATGGACTATAGCAACTTCAAGGACTTCATCAATACATCAAGATGCATGGGTAAACAGATGAAGAAGTGCCATATATATTAATATTCAAACAAAGATTTGTCATAATAAGATTATAAGTACAATCAATCAACTATTGATTTACTTAATCATGTATGACAACAATATCTTTCACTTTCCCAAAGCCAACTACTCATGTGTCTTAAGACCATCTTCCCAAGATGTCTAACAGACACCAATCATTGTAAATGCCTTGTCAGTGGATTCACTATATTTTTCTGTTGAAGCGATTCTCTCGATAATAATGTCGCGTATACCATCTCTTTCATTAGATAGTATTTTCTCAATATATGTTTGGATCCTGATGAGATATTGGCTATTCATAATAGCTCAAATGTTGTCACAGTACACAGAGACTGTGTCAACTGCACTAGAAATTACACCCAACTCTTGGATGAAATGTCTTATCCAAACTGCCTCTTTGCTGCATCGTATGCTGCAATGTATTCAGCTTCAGTGGTGGAATCCAAAGTGATGTCTTGCTTGGAACGTTTCCAAGAGACATCACCATCATTGAGCTTAAATACAAATCCGAACATCGATATGGTATCATCTACATCCAATTTAAAAACCAGCATCAGCTTAGCCTTCAACTTTTATTTCTCCACTTACAGATCCAAAAACCATGAACATAACATAAGTTCTTCATAAGAACTTGAGGATTATTTTCACAGTTTTCCAGTGACCTTCACCGGGATCTGTCTGATGTCCGTTCATTACTCTAAGAACATACATCAGGCCAAGTACATAAAATAGCATACATTATGCTATTAAAAGTCGAAACATAAGGTACCAATGCCATCTTTTCTCTCTCCTCATCAATTTTAAGACTCATTGACTCGAGAGATGAATACTATGACATATTGGGAAGTAACTCATTTTTCGACTATTCTATGCTAAACCCTTTTAGCACAGTGTTTATGTACGTAGATTGAGAGATCTCAAGCATCCTTTAGATCTATCCCTATAGATCCGTATGCTAAGCACGTATGACGCTTCTCTCAATCTTACATGGAGAAATTAGTAGATAATCACGCTTTAATTGATTAATCCAATACCATTCATAATGAGCATGATATAATCGACTTAAAGCATCACAAATATAACCATGCTCCCACTAACCTTTTTGCACACACATGCCACTTCCGGATTTTAACAAAACCAAACACTTTGATGATGTTATGAAAACGGAAGTTCAAACTTCGAGATGCCTTCTTAGGCCCATAAATGGACCTCTGAAGTTTGAAAACATTTTTCTCACTACAAGAAGTTGTAAACACATTTGGTTGCTACATTTCTACCTCAATGCCACCACTGAGAAATGTTGTGTTCACATCCATTACTCATATCTCATATTCATAATATAAAGATATAACTAATAAAATCTAAATAGACTATAGCATCATAACCGATGAAAATTTTTTCATAAACAACTCTTTGCCTATGAGAATAATCGTTTCTCACCAGTCAAGCTTTGAAGGTCACTACCTTCCCATCCACTCCAAGCTTTCACTTGTAAATCCATGCAGCCAATGAGAACAATTCCCAAAGAGGATCTACTAAGGCCCATACCTTATTGGAGTACATGGAGTCTATTTCAAATTTCACGGCATCTCGCCAATATCCCAAAACGATGTCCAACATCGTCTCCTTGAAAGTTCTAGGATCACATCCATGGTCAAAATCATTTTGACTACTTTCTATGGGTAAATTAAATTTATCAGGAGTTCTTGAAACATTTTCAAATCTCCTTCGTGCGTGTAAATCAAAGGTTATGATTGACTCAATTAATTTAACCGTTTTCACTTTTCTAGTGGTTTGTGGTTCTTGAACCCTTTCAAGTTATATTATGTTGTCATCCTTTCTAATAGAAACATTTTCTCTAGAAAAATTGCACTTGCGAAACAAACTCTTTGCCTGCAATTGATAATATAAATTTCCACAACATAACATAAGATGGATCAACTATCCAACTCATCTCCCACTGGCTGCTTCACATAAGCAGAACAATCTCAAAATATAAATTTTGATTATTTTTCAATCCATATCGTATATGGAGTTTTGGTCACTGCATTGGTATGAATTATATTCAACAACTATGTAACTTTAGAGAGTTACTCAGAGAGAATCACATTCTCTTTAAGATAACTCAACATCATCTTGCACTAACATTTAGTGCTCCACATACGTCCATATGAATCAGATTCAATGGACATTCAGCACATGCTAAATATATGTTGGATTTAAGTTATCATTCTTTTTATATTCTTTGAATATAATCATACTAATCATTCATAAGTTCACCAGATTCAATAAAACATGCATTCTTAAAAATAATGCAAATCACATTCGCATATTTAAAAGAATATCATTCTCTATCAAAATAGGAACAATGTTCATGATTAAATCTAGAACAAATAAATAATTGCTCAAACCAGTTCCTAACCAGTTCAAGATTTTATATTAAATAAATGTTTCAAACAGCCATTGCAACAACTCTTGCTACAATGCTTAGCCTCAGGTAGGTTCACCTTCCTAGGGCTCTCTACTTCTTCACATCACATGCAACTCTTTGCAAAAATGCGAGCACAACTGACATCATATACCAAAGAAGTAGAACCAATAGAAACATTTAATTTTAATATAAAACATACCCTTTCTAGAACGCTTCTAGTCTAGGTATTCCTTACGATTTTGCGCCAGTAACCAGCAGTGAAAACATAGATGCCTCTCCTTTCATAGTTGCTACTATATCCTTTTTCGTCTTTTGAGGTTGGGAATCATTTCCCTTCCTCTTCTTTATCCTTGAAATACCATTGGTAGAAGATTCAATAAGAAGAACACGTTTCTCCTTTGAATCAAGGGTACATGAGTTTCCAACATTTTGACTATAAGATCAAATCTACAGCCAATTAATGAGGATTTGTCACATTCAGATTTTCCAATTTCTCAACAAGAGATATTTTTCTTACACTATGCTCACAGACCGAAGCCCCATCTCGCATGTGAAATGAAAATAGCTCTTTTGAAGTCACGAGTCTCAGTAATCGCGTTTATTCACCAAACAACATTTGTAGGTGTTGGAAAATATCAGCAATGTGAACGAATTTCTCATATCTGTGTTGAAACTCACTGGTGACATTGATACTATCATATAGCACCTAGTCTAGAGACCATCGTCCCATCACTTCTCAAGTGTGGCAATCTCTTCATGAGACGAACCGGGAGACACTTCAACATGAGGCTCCCACCAAGGGTATATAACAATCTTTTAGAAGCAAACACTATTTTAAAATTATTAGTCAATCAGAATAATTTGGTGCGGTTACTTTGTTTGTATCGAGAATTGATGCAATCGGATTCACAGCAATCACAATACTGAGAATAAACAGAAAATATATGCAAACTGTTTGATTATTAATTTATTCAAAAACTATGGGCTTTAGTTATTGAATGCTCCCACTAAATTTTTCGAATTCGTCACCCTCATGACAAATGAACGGAAAATCGTATTTTCTTAGTGGGCTTGGAGTCCAACTAGCTCATGATAGCCCCGGGCGAGGGTCCAGCCGACCTCATGATACTAAAGGTAGCTCACAATTGCATCATATGCAACCCCCAAGATATTCGTCTCGTGATTGACATAACCCTACGGAGGCAGGCCAATTATGTCTTCTCACGTCAAACTAACCCATCCCACGGATGGTAATGTTCGCCAATAAGACCCCACGAGGGTGAGTAATCTTAAAGGTTAACATAACCCTATCCATAATTAAGTGGCAGTTAAACACACAGCTTTCCCATTCCAGATGCCCCCCACGAGGGTGAGACAAGACACCTGACACAAGTAGCGTCTCATGGCTTAACTGTTGATGGAAGACATGAAGCAACAAACTCCTTTGAGCTCCCTTTACAGTTTGATATTGAAATATTTTGAATCATATTCAAAAGAGGGATTTAATAATTTTCAAATCTCATCAAGTACTTGTTTGTTTGATTGCCGGATTCATGCAACTATGTTTTATTCATGCAGTCATATGTACTAATAAAACATACAAACAAACATTTATCATACATCACATGCATAATAAAAATAAATATGGACGATTACGGCCTTTTCCTAATTGATCCACGTGAGCCATACGTGGATCACAAGTCTGTCTAAGGTGATGCAGGTATGTAATGCAATCCTATTACATTTTTGCTTCCATTATACAAGTCTTGATTCTTGATGCTCCATCTTCAATCTCGATCTCCCACTAATTCTAAAGATTTTACATTTAAATCGTGCAAACAAGAGAATAGGGATACAAATCCGGGGTGGGATACATCAGAAAATAGAGAGAGCAGGCTCGCAGGCCCGATAACCAAAAATCACAATAATAATGAAACAATAAAAACCTAAACATTCACCTAAACACATTGGTCAAGGCCCGTAATCATCCATCATGCATTCGCATCATATGTAATTAAACATTAAACTAAATAATTACATCATATGTAATTGTACTAATCACATCACATGTAATTAGAGCACAATAATTAAATTATTCTATCGTTTCCCACTAATCGCATCATTAATTGAAAATAAAATTAAAAATTAAATAAAACCATTTTATTTAATTTCTAATTAATTTTAAATTTCAAATAATTGGTAAAATCTCTATTTTACCTTTAAATCATATTAATCGAAAATAAAATTAACAAACTAAATGAAACACTTTCATTTAATTTCTAATTAATTAAATTTCAATTACTTGGTAAAATCACTATTTTACCTCAAATCATAATAATAGCCAAAAATAAAATTAACAAATTAAATGAAACATTTTCATTCAATTTTCAATTAATTAAATTTTCAACTAATTGTAAAATCTCCATTTTACATTTAATAAATTAAAAATCACATTTTTAATAAATTAAGTATTATGATTTATTTCAAAAATAATATCCGGATAAAACATCTAAAATGACCCAAAATAATTTATGGACTCCAAACAATTTGGATCCAAAATTAGAAAATCAATTTCAACCCAAAATACCCTATTTTCGGATTTAATAAAAATAATTTTTTTTTTTTTTTTTTTTTTTTTTTTTTTTTTTTTTTTTTTTTTTTTTTTTTTTTTGTAAAAAAAAAAAAATCCGAAATTCACTATTCATCTTCCCCTCCAATTCGAAATTAGGGTTAGGGTTAGGGATAGGTTGAAATCCGCCGCCACCCTAGCGCCTCCAGTCGCCAGCCCGCGCAGCACCTCGCCACCACCGCTGACCCTGCCGCTGCAACTCTTACAGCCGATAACAGCGATTTTGGTCCACAACAATTGCAGCATCCAGGGCAGCGATACCTGCTTCGATAGCCGCCGGAAATCAACATCCTGGGCGGTGCAGACGACGGCGAGAACAATTTCTCAGCCGTGCCGCCCCCCTTCCGTTAGCCGCGCGATGAACAGTAGCCGCCGGAAACACTTTCCGGTGGAACAAAATTTGGGTTGGATTAACACTTCTTATAATTCCAAATTTCTATGTTTTCCGGATTCCAAATTTTTGAAAATTCGAACACGATTAATATTGATTGGAAACGATCTAATAAAATTAATTATTGAATATACAAATCAAAACGCAACCTGGCTCTGATACCACTGTTGGGTTTCCGTACCCCGGCGCCAGATCCAAACGCAGCGGAAAAATACAATAAACAGATCTGACCCGGGGACGGTCGATCGCGCCTGATTCATATATAAACATGCAAATATCATAAAATAATGCACGAAAAGGGATTACCGATAACAGCGAAATCAATCTGATGACGGTGATCCTCGAGTCCAATCAACCTGACCAGATCTACAAGCCCGGCATCAGTGCTAGTGTGATGCCAGCTTTTCTATGAGGATGAGTGTATTGAATGGAATGGAATGATTTAACCCTAGACAAGGTTATATTTATAGTGGTTAGCTAATTGGGCTAGGGTCCATAAAGCCCATCGGGCCAACATTGGCTTGCTGGGCATTTATGCTAACACATCATCCTATGGTATTTGTGGACGGGGAAAAATGCATCAAAACACCGCGATACTTTTCTTGTTGGGTTCTCTGATTTTGTTGGAACAGGTTCAAATATTCGTGCTGGGCTGCTGGCCCTTGTTAGAGGATTAGAATTGTGTAAGGAACACTTGTTTTTTCCTCTTTGGTTGGAAGTTGATTCACTTATCTCCATTCGTAGTCTAAAAAATGGACATGTTCAAGGGGATTTGTGTAACATTTTGACTCGCATTCAGGTGCTTGTTCTCAATCATTTGGTCCATATCTCACATATCTATCGAGAGGGTAATGTAGTTGCAGATGCTCTTGCTAACAAGGCTTTGGCAGATCGGTTTTGGCAAATTTATGGCAATTCAAAGTTAGATTCTTTTATTAAAAGCTTATGCAAGTTTGATAGAATAGGTTAACCTTACCTACGCTCATCCCATAATTTATTGTAATCTATTATTAGAGAGGTTTGGTTTCATCTCCCTCTCTTGTAATCGTTTTATTGTTTTGACAATAAAACACCCCGCTATTTCGCGGTTTAAAAAAAATTACCTTTTAACTTTTAGGCATTCAGAATAAACTTAAATCTATCAAGCACCCAACATTTGAACTGTGTGTAGTAATGTTTAACTATATTTGTCAACATTAATTTTAATTCTATCTCGAAGTTGTAAATTTTTGGAAAATTGCCACAAACATCTCCCTCGAAGGAGTTTCATACTTTCATTTCTTAAACAAACATGAAATAAATTTTTTGACATAAAACCCCAATATATTCTATGCAATACTCCAAAAATCGTCTAGAATTTGATATTTTTTTGCTTTCCAAACAGTCCACACCACAGAGACATTTTAGTATAAATGTTATATCTTTTTAGTTTGGTTGAAAGAAATCAAGCTATTCTTTTATTAGAATTTATAACATTTAGTTGAAAAAGTTATATCTTTTTAAACTAATAATTACTTAAATTTAATATAATTTTATTTTTTTGACTCAATACTAAATGTTTTGGATGATAACTGATATAATATACATATATGACTATATATCCAGGTTGAATAAATTTTTATTATAAATATGTCTATTTTGTATTATTTATTAGATTAATATTTAAATTTAGATTGATAGTTGTCCATTGATTACCACGAAAATTAAATTAATTATATTATAAACTTTTATACTTTATCAGAACATAAAATTTCAAGAATATACATCGAGAAATAATCAGGAAATCTTGCAGCCATTAAAGAGGTAAGGATCAGTTCCTGTTCTTCACTTCGTGAATTCTCAGTTGTGGCGCCGATCGAATTATATTTCGAAAACTTATTTCTTTAACCCATTTAACTCAAGCTATATATAGATCATCTTCGTTAATAGAGTTTTATCATGAAGATATATTGTTATCTCTTCTTGCATGTGTATAAACAATATTTTCCCATATCATTTATGATCCATGCATATTAACATTTACGCTCTCCAATTTTTGCAGCTATTTCAGATTCTACAATTTCGTTCAATCTTATTTTCAACAATTTAAGTTCTCATGGAGTTTGTGAATTTAGACGACGACCTGTATATCTTATTTTCTGACGTAGATCAAGAAGCTTCAAATCTAGAAGTAGCTTTGATTCCACAACTACTTTTAAATCAAGAAGACGGTAAACCAGGCGACAACCTCTTGAGAACTGACGAGGAAATTCCACATGAACCAAACACTCGATTTGTTCTTCCGCCGGGATTTCGCTTCGTCCCGACGGACCAAGAACTCCTTAACCACTACTTGAATAAGAAGATGAATAACGAGCCTATCCCATACAATATCTGCAGTGTCAATGTTTACAACTATGATCCACAGGAGTTGACCAGTAAGGCTTCTATTCATTTCGTTTGCATTTTTTTCCCCATAAGCACATGTGTATATAGCGTATTCATATGCAAGATTTAATAATAATTTTCAAGAACTTCCAAGTGTTGGAAAAATTGTGATATAAATTAATGATCGATCGATCCAGCAGGCCAGAAAAAATGCGTACATTTTGGAACAGTAGCTCGATCGATCGAGCTCCTTGCTCGATCGATCGAGTATTGTATCTGTTTTGTGAAATGGTGTGTCCATTCACGTTTAGGGTGAGATTTTTGGCGATATAGTGCCTCCAAATGGTGTCCATTCGGACTTGTTTTTAGTTTACTAATATATAACATAATCACACTTGTTTTAGACATGGAATTTCGAAATTCACATCATATTTGAAGATCAAAATTTGAGTAATTTTGTGAGTCTTCATCATTGTTATGGTTGAGCGTTTTTAGACCTTTGTGGTTTAAAGGATTTGTGATTTGGAGTATTTCTATCACAAATCATAGTCATTGTATCTTGGGAGACAAATTGCCAAAGTAAACCGTTAGCACCGTAGATGGGCAATATTGTCTTAAAGACAGAGATCACAAATCTCGCCTCGACATTTATAATACAAAGCCATTTGTTGTTTTTGCTTGCTATTTTCCTAAGATACACACCCATAAAATTTTGTACTACAATCTTAAGACAATATTATCAACAAATGGCTTCGTCGAGTGCAACAACGACTCCAGTTCATCATGGTGAAAGGCCTGAGCAAGAATCATATGAAGGATGAAACCGACAACCAAAAGAGGGCTACGGTTGATGCGTGCAAACAAAGCGATTTCCTGAGCAAGAATCATATTGTTGTGACTTTTTTGCTAAGAAGCAAAACGAGGCCAGTGAGGTGTTTAAACACTTGAAGAATGAGATTGCAATAAAATTTAGCAAATGAGCTTTGCTATGGGAAATTGTGAGTATATTATACTTGTATTGTCTAAGAATTTGACGCTTAAGCTTGAATCTGCAAGACTATAAAATCTTGAATTGGAGTTTCAAAGCTTTGTACGCTTAAAACACAAGTGATAAATCGAAGTCACAAATTTTGATTAGGCGTTGTAATATCTCAAATTGGTTCATTTTGAATTTCTAAGCTAGTACGCTTATAACATGAATTTGCAAGATTTAAAATCTTGAATTCAAGTTTTCTAAGTTAGTGCGCTTAAATTGCAAATTGTGAACCGAGTTTGAGAATCTTATCCAAGTTTCAACTTTTGTAAGCAAGTACGCTTAAATCCAAAATTCTTGAATTTGGATTTGTAAGACTATAACGCTTAGAACTTGAAACACGAAAGGTTGAACGCAAGTGCACTTCGTTACTACCCGAAGTTGTGGGGTTGCAATTCTAGGATTCAATCACTTACCACATTTAGGCAAGGACGAAAACCTTGTGATTGAAGGAAAAGAGAGTTTCCTACAATATTTGAAATGTTGGGGTACTTGACTAAACTAGAAATGAAGGCCAAAGTAAAGTCATAACAAACACCAAATAAAAGACATGAAGAATTTGACAAATCATGTTGTCAAATAGATTAACGAGTGTGACAAATGTGTGCACACCTAAGCATATGCATGCTTGTGTATTGATTATATGCTCATTGAAGAAGCAATTTAGAAATCATCAAGTAACAAAGGAAAAATGTTGACGAGACATTTTGACATGTGTGCATCAAGAATAATGCTTGGAATGAAGTTTCCAAGACACTTGAAGAATGGAACTCAAGGATTAATTCGAGTTTCAAATTTTAAGCTTTGCACTTAAAATTTCAAGTTTGCAAGAAATAGAATCTTGAACTTGTAATTTTTTAAAGAATCTATGCGCTTAAATATGAATTGTGAATTAAAGTTGAGTATTTCCTTGGTCTCGAATTTTGATACCAACTGTGAGGGCCCGGTCCTAATCAGAGGTTTAATTAACACACGATTGTTATATTAACGTAAACAGCGGAAGATTTAGTTAAAAACTTTTAAAAAGTGACCCTCAAAATTTTTCGCATTTTGTTTCTAAAACATTTCCGAATAGTGAAAATATGTATTTCCAGTTTTACATCTAACATGATATTCATCGCATAAGCATTACATATAATTTCTCAGTAAAGTAATACTTAAAAATACAGATACTCGGGGCATACCCCGGTAATTTAAAACATAAGTAAAAATACTAAACAATTACTGGGACTCAAAACATAAATCGTATACCTGAGCTCGCTCTCAAGGAGCTCTGGTATTTATCGATGCTTCGTCTCGAGCATCCACAGTACGTCCACCTGCAATACCTGTCATGTCCATCCAACAAAGACATGACAGCCCCCGCGAAGGGGGTCAGAACCCCAGTACGAGAAACAGATAAAATCACAGTGTATGACAAATAACATGCGATGTATGCCGTGCATGAATGCAAATGCACATGAAGGGTATCAAATCTCGAATATCCCTGTCTCAAGGGTCCAAAGGAAATCATCAATCACTCATCAATGCTCGAGCAGGATGTGACACGCTCCGCGCTCCGATCTATCTCTCAGTCGAGCCATAGGCGGTCCATCATCCTCGTGTCTGGGCGACGTCGGCACGCTCGTCGCTCCGGCATCCCTCAGCTCACTCTCACTCCTGCCGAGCCAACGGCTGCCCATCATCCCCAGACACGCATCACTCATACCAAGAAAAGATATAGGTACCAAGAACGAATCAATAGGCTCAACATGACATGCTCAATGTCCATGCGTGTCAATGCATCATGCAATAACATAATCTCATGTGATGCACCTCAAATCTCATGTCATCATATATCATGCAGTCAATGTACCATGTAATTCACATACTGCAAATCAACTTATCACATAGTCACATAAGGAGCAAGTAATGACAAGTAAATCATACCCGGGAACATCACATGTCTTTGCCAGACATTGTGATAAAACCCGTTTTCTACGTACCTCAAACCGTTAGCTAATTACCAAGTGATCCTCGACTCAAGCTAATCTACCGAGACTTCTCGAGTCAACACCGGAATCTATTAACCTGGTCATAACAGTTCCAAATACAACATAATGTACATGAAGATGAATTGTTTAGCTTACAGCTCATAAGATATGTTTTGTTTTATGTTGGATTATCTTTAATTAGAAACTGGCCTCACATGATTTGGAGTTTACTTGTGTAAGATATGAACTTTTCCATAAAACCGCTCACTCTGTCAAAATAGAATATGAGTATTTTTAAAATCTGGCATACTTTGCTTTGCATGTGCCTCAAGATGAGTGAACTAGCTTATGGACTTCAAATATGAACTGTAGTACTTTGCGTTTTGGTGATTTTCCCACTAGCCTCAAGTCATTTGGACATCATATGAATTTAATATGAATTTTATACAAAATTGGGTCAAGCTGAAATTTGGTAAATTGTCCTGTTTTTCTAAGATATAACGCATTAAAAACTCTTAAAATTCGATGTTGGAAATATCCTAAAAGGATAAAATGATGCAAAAGAGGTAATGTAATTACCAAAACTGAAGATATACTGTTAAGAAAAATTCTCTATGCAAAACATATAAGCTTCTTCGGCCGAGTGGTTTTATAAGTTGTAAGAGAAAAATCCTTTGCATGCAGCTAAAATGTGTTGCGATAATGCTAAATGACAAAATGATCTCTAATGGCATAATCTTGAGTGATTATGTGAAACCGCGGATCCGCATATGAAATGGTTAACCGAGAGATCATGTGGAAGTTTATCGAGGGGAATGGGGTTAAAACCCTATAATCAAAATCTTATAGTGGATATCCAACCCTGTTGACTAGAGATCCTAAGATCTAGGTTCAAAAGGGACAACTAAATTATGAGATTGTATAAACATCTTGGAGATCAATCTCCAACCCAATTCTATGATAAGGGGTGTATCCTGCAAAAAGGGTACGATGATAGACAAAAGGCCTTTAATGATTCATAAGACATATAAGAATATGTTGGAGTATAGCGGGATACTCTTTTAGGAGATCACCTACGTAAGTGCGAAGTGTGACCGCTTCAAAGAATGAAAAGCACTTATGAAACCAAGAGTGGTCCATGGCCGAAACGGACACAACCGTAAGAAACAAATACGAAGGTTAGAATTGTTATGGTCTGGGTTCAATTGTCTTGGTTTACACTAACGACTAAATAGTTCAAGACTATAAGTTCACTATTAAGTCAAGTAAATCCGATTGAATACTACTACGGAAGATTTAAAGCCGCAAACTATCTCTCCAGATGCCATAATAGTTTGTTAAAGCGCTCAATTACATACATGCATTAATTTAATTCATGTGGGGGATTGTTGGAAAAATTGTGATATAAATTAATGCTCGATCGATCGAGCACTATCAATCGAGCAGGCCAGAAAAAATGCGTACCTTTTGGAACAGTAGCTCGATCGATCGAGCTCAGTGCCTCCAAATATTGTCCATTCGGACTTGTTTTTGGTTTACTATATATATAATATAACCCCACTTGTTTTAGACATGGAATTTTGAAATTCACATCATATTTGAAGATCAAAATTTGAGTAATTTTGTGAGTCTTCATCATTGTTATGGTTGAGCATTTTTAGACCTTTGTGGTTTAAAGGATTTGTGATTTGGAGTGCTCCTATCACAAATCATAGTCGTTGTATCTTGGGAGACAAATTGTCAAAGTAAACCGTTAGCACCATAGCGGGGTAATATTGTTTTAACGACAGATTCCAAATCTCGCCTCGACATTTATAATACAAACCATTTGTTGTTTTTGCTTGCTACTTTCCTAAGATATACACCCATTAAATTTTATGCTACACCAAGTACATATAAAAATAGATTCACTGTAATGAAGTGTCGTTTACAGTGGCATTCATGGTTTCTTTCATGTTTTAGCGTGAGAAATATCAAATGGTTCATATATATGTTTTTTTGTTGTGAAAATTGTAATTACGGGAGGTGTAACTAAATTTTAAAGCAGACATGTTTCTGTTTTTAATTGTAATTAACCTATATTGCAGATTCATATCCGAGTCTGGGAAATGATGAATGGTACTTCTTTACCCCAAGGGATTGAAAGTATCTAAATGGGAGCCGACCGAATCGAGCAGCTGGTAATGGGTACTGGAAGGCTACTGTAGCTGATAAACCAATATATGACAATAATGTCTGCATTGGATTTAAGAAAACTTTAGTCTTTTACGAAAGGAAGACTCCTAAAGGAAAAACTAATTGGATCATGCACGAGTACACGGTTGACCATCCTTCAAAAGAACATAATAGCACTCCTGACATGCTGGTATAAACCTTTTCACTTCAGCAATATTTGATGTTACATTTTTTTATTATATATACTGAATTGTGTTTATTTCTGACTCTTGCAGTTAGATAACCGTGTTCTGTGCCGAATTTACAAGAGATCCCTTGGGATTTCGAAAGATGAAAAACAGGCTGCTATTCCTATTTCTTATCAAATTGAGGAACAAAAAACCGACAAGTGTTCTGAAAATGAGAACCACACAACCCACAAGCGTGCAAAAACTCAACTCCAAGGAACTAGTCAGCACTACAATCTTCCAGAACAGCACAACACTCTAGGGCAGTGCAGTCTTTCGGAGCTACAGTCAGATCATCCAATTCAACAGCAGATTCTACCGACGCTACGACATGATCTCCAAGGAGATAACAATAATCTTGGTGGGTGGCTAAATTCTTGTTTTGAAAGTACTTCAAAAGATGCTGGACAAATCTATGAAGACAATATAGAGAATGCATTTGGCATTTGCATTGGCTCGATTATAAATGACATGGTCGATCATAGACTTGATATATCAGTAAACGACTACTTGTTCGGAGATGACAATGTTCTTAATCAAGAAATCAACAATTTCGTTCCTTACTCATCAATGGATTTTTGCGGCTTGGGCCCCCCATCAGTCAACAACATTGATCATCTTCCAGAAGCCTTTTCATACAAGTAGACGAATCAAATTTTGGAAAGGACATCATGTTTCTGGGAAGGAATTGAAGGAAGAAGATTTAAACTAGTTTGACTGGAATGTTTTTTTCTTGGTTTTTAATCTTCCGTTCCATTGTTGCCTTTTTTGATACTCAGATTATTTGCTGAAAATTTAAGATCTTCAATGTGTTTGCATATGATGATGGAGCTTGTTATTCGTGTGATCCTTCTTTTCTTTACAATTTCGTGTGTGTATGTATAGATTATCTAATACTAAACTTAATAATTAGATTAGATTACAACAATATTTTGGTGTTTATGAGGTGGGGTTGGGCCTTTTATATTTTCGTGCAATTCTGTTCCTTTATGCTAATACGTCAGAACGAAATGTTGGAGTTCAAATACTACATTTGAATCATGCATTTATCATTGTTTTATATATTCCAAATAGATGAGTCATCTCCTAGTTAATCATTACATGGCTTGGCTCCAATGATACCAAAATTGCGATAGATTTTGAGCATGACCAATTATACCTGCCTAACAATTTTGATTTACGAACTATTGATTTATTATCAAATTGATACTTGAACTTTTGAAAATGACTCAATTCATAAATATTTTCTTAAAACTGAAATTAAAATCAAATTAGTATGTTAAATATTGATAATCCGCCTAGGGGAATTTCTACTGCTCGGATGACCAGAAGTCGGGCAAAAAATAATTCTACATCCTCCCAGTCATTGTCTCAATGAAGGGAATCATTTGGAATTATGGTTCGCCGTCACGGAGACTGCTGTTCCAGTTCCATTGATATTTCGCGGAACGGTCACGGAGCGGTTTTTTTTAATATAAAACAAATTTTTTTTTTATAATTTGGAAAATTGTTAAAAACTATGTAAATCGTAAAAAAATATATTTTTAAAGGAAATAAGAAATTAAGGTTATTGATAAATCTTATTTACACTTTACTAACATAAATTTTATACACAATATATACTAAAACTTTGAATATGTGATCGAGATCTATAGAGCCATAATAGTCATCATCTTCTTTATTATGTAGTAAACATATACCAATTTATGCAACTTTTCTAACCAAACGGTTGAAAAGCTTAGTATGTATAAGAGACCACGTGCTCCAATTCTCTCACCATCAGAAGATGAACATGTTTGGCTTATGACTTTAATTGAATTTTTTTTCAAGTGGGGAGCTTATTCACCATAACCACTCCACCATTCCGCTGGGAAGAAAAATATGATATATAATGTATAACTTTAAGATTTATGAAAAAATAATATAAAGAAGTTCAAACCTGGAAGTCTTTTTTTAATTGCCATCGTTGCAAGTGGAGACCCAAACTCTCCAATTCGTTCCGTGAATAATTTAGTCTGTAAAACATATTAAATTAAAATGATTGTATATTTATGTGAAATATATTGTCAAAAATTTATAAAAAATGTACCTCACTGTTTGCTGAAGCTTGTGCGTTTAAATCAGGTTCAGATCTCCTGATTACTGCCTTTAATCCTCGTTTAACTTCTTCGTTATAAACGCAGGTTCCAGAGTATTGGAGTATTGGATTGCGAAAATATGCTATAACACAAAATATTAAAAAAATATGATGATAACCACATCAATGAATTCATACCATTCCACGCCGAGTCCGTTCCGTCGTTCCACTACCCGCGCCACCGTTAAATCGTCGTGTTACGCTTTCATAACGCCTATCCACAACAACCTATGTTTCAGTCCGAAACTTTGGCTCGGCCACCAACGTTCCCGTTACGGAACGTTCCGGCCGTTCCGTGACCGCGATGGTGAACCATGTTTGGAATATTCGAGGTATTGGTAATAATGCCTCCCAAAATCGTTTGAAACTTCTTCTGAAATCTCATAAACTCAATTTCATGGTTATTCTTGAACTTATGATTGCTTTGGACACATTTGAAATGTCTAGGAAATTTGGATTTTCTTCGGTCATACAGAACATCTCCAATTCCGTTTGGGTCTTATCAGATGACCCTATTGAGGTAGAAGTCCTTGCTGATGACCCTCATGCCTTACACCAAGCTTTACATCTTAGGTTGTGGTCCTCAGCCTTCCCATGTGATCTCTACGCCTTATTTGTATATGGAAATTGTAACAGGAATGCTAGACAACTTCTTTGGGATAATCGATTTTGAGAACTTGAGATATGGATGATTTTAATAACTTTATTTTACAAGCTGGCTTGGTAGATGCAGGTTTTGTTGGTGATAGATTTACTTGGACCAATGGGCACATCTGGAAAAGACTTGATCGAGTGTTTATCTCTTTTCTGCTCCTTTTCTTCCCCCACCCTCGGCTTCTTTTAGGTTTCAACACATGTGGTTTCAACATGAAGGTTGCATGCAAACAGTTAGGCTTAACTGGAACAATCCGTGCCACTTTCCAAGTATGGAAAGATTAGCAGCTAAACTTAGAAGATTGAAGGATCATCTAAAATGTTGGAACGTTGCTGTGTTCGGCAACATCTTTGATAAAATTCATGAAGCTGAACAGCGTTACATTGATGCTCAAATGGCTTTTGATCGTGATCCTTCAAATATGCATCGTGAGGCTCTATCTAACAAACAAACAGTATTAAATCGAATCTTGTCCATAGAGGAAATTTTTTGGAAACAAAAATCTTCTTTACGTTGGATGGTGGAAGGGGAACGCAACACGAGATTTTTTCATAATTTGGTAACCAAAAAATGGGCCCACTGTAAGATCTTCCGCTTTGGGATGAAGGTCTTTGCCTAAATGAGTCGATTCATATTCAGGAATCAGGTGCTCATTATTTCTAAAAACATTTGGTGGGGGAAGATAAACTTTGATCTTATACCGAGCCTCGTTGATGATGGTGATAATGATACCCTGGAGAAATTTCCAACTCTAGAGGAAATTAAAAGCGTGGTGTTTTCACTTGATTCACATAGTGCAGCCGGTCCTGATGGATTCTCCGCTTTATTTTTTCAGAAAATCTATGAGATTGTTCAAACGGAAGGAGTTGCTTCGTAGTTCACGGCCACAACTATAGTACTTATCCCTAAAAGTGGGAATGCACAACAATGGAAAGTCATCCGGCCAATAATTCTATGTAATATTAACACCAAGATATTCACTAAGCTCATTACACATTGTTTAAAAGATATACTTGGAAAAATCATTTCTACTTTCCAAAAGCGGCTTCGTTGCGGGAAGATTAATATCGGATAATATCTTAGTGGCTCAAGAACTAACCCATAGGATCAATTATCCTATTCGGGGTGGCAATTTTATTATGAAGCTTGATATGGCCAAGGGTTACTATCGAGTTCAATGGGATTTTCTATCTCAAATACTTCCTGCCTTCGGACAGAATGAAGAGGCGGTAGATCGTCTATGCACTGGAGATCGATCGCCTTTCGAATCCTGCGTGAATTTCTTTCCTTTTTCAAGAGTTTGGGACATCCTTTCTATATCTTTTCATGGACTAGTCTTCCCCACTATATAAGGGTATAATTTCACCATAAAAGGGGATTTTTATCAGATTTTTACCCTAAGATTGAGCCTCATCCCATCTTCCACCATCACCTTCATCCACCATTCATCCAATAATCATTGTGCCTTGAGTTCTCCCAACTTGTTCCCTCTGATTCTTCTCAGTGTCACTTGGCATTGTGCCTTGAGTTCTCCCAACAAAAGCATTCGCCAACTGTCCCATTTGAATTTGCAAACTCTTTATTGTTGCATCTTGATTTTGCTTTCTTGTCTCAGTCACAGACATGAACTTGGTCAGAATTATCTACAAGCTCGGCTTTCCATATCCTTGAAATTCAGGGGGCGGTTGCAACACATTATGCTGATTGGCGTATGAGAAGTTCGGATGGTTCTTCATCCCCGGATTGTATGTGTTCGAGTATGGGTTGTACTATTGTGACCTATTTCATACATAATTAACAGCTTCATTAGTTTGAACAAACGGGTTACCTGCTTGGCATTCAATGCTCTGATGTGGTCCTTGACACAAGTCACAAGTGATTGCTTGAACTTGCAACAATGTATTGCTTATGATATTTAGCCTCTAGTTCAATGACTCAATTTGAGCAGACAAAGCAGTGACGTCTCCCACTTGATAAACTCTAGCTTGCTTCTTGGGTACATTCCTTTCAGATTATCACTGATAGCTAATAGAAGCCATCTCTTCCAGACGTTCATAAGTCACTTCAGGCGTCTTTCTCAAAATAGTACCTCCTGATGCTGCATCGATCATAGAACGGTTATCATAAAATAAACCATTATAAAAAGTTTGTACCTACAACCATATGGGAAGGCCATGATGTGGGCATCCCCTCATTAAGTCCTTGAATCGCTCACATGATTCATATAGTGTCACCGGATCGTGTTGAGTGAAGGTAGTGATGTCATTGCGCATCTTTGCAGTCTTTATGGTGGGAAGTATTTTGATAGGAATAATTGCACAATCCCATAACATGTAGTGATAGAGCCTTCAGACAATGGATGCAACCACGATTTAGCATCTTTTAAAGAAAAGGGAAAATATTGTAACCTGATGGCGTTGTCGGTAACATCATTGTGCTTGAAGGTATCACAAATCTCCGAGAAGTTGGAGATATAAGCATTGGGATCACACTAGCCGCTCCCCGAAACTGGACTGAGTGGTGGATCATTTGAATGATAGCAGCTTGATCACAATAAAAAAAATGGCTAAACTACAGTCAACTAATCTCGTCTGATATTACTTTAAACTAGTCCCCGGCAACGTCCCAAAAACTTGATCGCGATTTATTTAAGCAGAAAATTCCAGTGTAGCACGATTATACCGCACGTGCACGGTTGTCAAGTTTTAGTATAGTATTTAAATAACAGGTTATCGAACCCACATGGACTAGAAAATAATTACCAAATTCCTTTAGCTCAACTATATTTAACCTTCGAATATTTACTGAAAATTCTACTAAATTAACCCAATAACACTAGCCAACCCAAACAAGCAATGAAAAGTTTAAGAAATCAGTAGAAACAATTATCAAGACTTCGGTTTACCCATGTAGTCCCCCACAATTCTTTTATTAGTTATGATTTAAAATCCTACTTTCTAAGGTGACGAGTTTTCCTAAAGCATTTGTTATACTATGGTCAAGCTATAACAAGTCTATTATTAATGTTACAATAAACCACTATCGTGTCATTATTGAACAATCAATACCGAAAAATGATTTATGAAAACTATTAGCCTTCGATTTTGGTAAATCTATTGCTATCACACGTGTGCTAGATGTTACGTGGCCAGTCTCAATCTAAAACATACGGCCTAATTTATTATGTCGTATCGCAATATCGTATTGTCAAGTCAATCATGAAGTATTATTCAAAGGTGACCAATCCTTCAAAAGCATTAGAAAATAATAAATTATGTGCAAAGAATTGTAGGAATTATTAAAAAATTGGTTAGATTGAAAGGATGACAAGATTGAAAAGGGTGTGAGGAGATATTTTTAACTCTCAACCAATCTCCAAGTGGGAGAAATGAAAGAAACTGCGTGTCTTAATAATTGTAGGTGTATACATGGTGGTTGACGCAATTAATTGGTTAGTGGAGAAGATGCGTACACTACTCTTTTTCAACCCTATAAATAAGGTCCTATGGTTTCATTTCTATCTTCTCATTCACGAGTGTTCTCTCATCTCTTAGCATTCAATATTTGAATGTTTACTTCTAGAATATTTGTGAGTTAGTTTTCTTTTTATATTAAGAGTTTTAGTCTCTTAGACAGATAACGATATATTGTAACCCATAAAATATTTAGTTGAATCAAATATTGCCTATATGATTTACCATAATAACTTATAGAGGTTTTCCATTTTATAGTATCTGTTTTATTCTTTATTTTTAGTATTTTATATGTTATGTTAAGGCTAATTTAATTATGTTAAGGCTAATTTAATTAAATATAATGAAAATAAAAAACAGCTCACAAAATAACGTGAATTGAAAAACTTTGCAATTCTATGGTAATACATATGTGCGGATTGTGAATTTACCTAAATTTGCAAACCAAGTTCACGAATTTTAAAATTTAATTTTTTTATAAAAAAAAATACGAATTCGCAAACCAAGAATGCGAATTTACAAAGAATTCACAATACCGGTTTGCGCATTCTATGCACGTTATATTAAAAAAAAAAGTTAGCCAGCTAACTGACAGAGTTTGTCGGTCACGAGCTGGCAAAACTTTTTGACCAACATGCCATTAAACTTCTCCCTCCTCCTTCCATATAATCCCCCACCGAAAATTCTCCTTTAAAACCTCATTCCATCCCAGAAATCTTATGTCCTCTCTTCTCCGTTAATTCTTAAGTTTCTATCTCATAATTTTTGTGTGAATATTAATGCTACAAGAATTCCCAGAAATCTTATGTCCTGGCGATCGATCGCTTCGTGAGTGGCGATCGATCGCTTCACTTTTCTGGACAAAGGCGATCGATCGCTTCACTTTTCTGGGGTCGATCGCTTAATGATTCTGCCTCGAGGCGATCGATTGCTTGAAATGAAGCGATTGATCACTTCCTCTAAAATTTCAGCAATTTGCGATTTCGTCCCTCCTTTTTCGTGTTTGTTTGGTTTGGTCATTTTTCATCATTTTAAGCTTATTTCCTCCAATTTTATGCATTTGGACATGGATTCCTGAAATATACAAATATATATGAAAAAACGTAATATTTTTCAAGAATCACTACAAAAACTCCCCAAATTAAGTGTAAAATCACACTTATCAACTCCTCCAATCTTCTCGAGCAAGAAATAATATCACAAAGTAGAGTTCAATATTGAAGATTCAAATAAACCAATTCGTAGTCAATCATGTAGCTCAGACATCTCACTTGCAGACAAACAACAGTCAATCAGAAAGTTCAACATGTTGTGTTTTCTCCTAGATCAAACAACATGTCTCCAAATCAGAACGTGTGTGTGCGCTATTGTCATTTTCAAGTTCCATGCAAATTTCATAGATCAAATCATGTTAGTCAATGAAAAGTAAGATTATTGTTGAGCATCCCATAGGCCTATTTTCAAACACTTTTCTACTAATATAGTTACTCCCTAGACTTGGATCAATAGGTCTTTTAAAGCTTGTAATGTTAGGCCTAGGTGTTGGCTTCAAAGAAAAGATAGGATAGCACAAAGAATAGAGTATAAGCATGTAATGTTTATGTTTTTAGCACAAAATTGAGCTTATCTTCTTTTTCTTCTAGCCTTGGCCACTTTGGGTCTTATTTAGTCACTTTTTTCACAAGGCTTTATCTATCTTTTTCTTTTCACATTCATCAATTTTTTCAACGATAAGCTCATCCAAATGTAGCAATTCATGTGCATCTAATGAGAATCATTATACTCCCTTAGGGTAAGGATAATTTTTTTTTCAATGTAAGCTCAAATAGGTAGGTATAATGAGTATCCAAAAAATATTGAATGAGGCTAATAGTATGTTAAACATACACCATTTTTTCAATTAGGCTCAAATATTGGATATTGGGGATTGATGTAAACATGGTAAGCTTGAAAGGCTCGAACGGTTCAAAGATCTCATAGATAATCTCCTAATCAAGTTCATGACTGTAACGCCTTGAAGTGTCATCATCAAATAAGTTCTAAGGTACTCTAAGATGCTCAAAATAATTCATCAAGTTGACAAAGATTTTCACTACTACAAATGCAATTCATAAGATTATGACTCAAATGTGCTCAATATATTCCTCATCTTTGACTTCCTAACTCAAAACAATATATTCACAACAAGTCTTTAAAAAAAACAAAACTCAAGTTGACATGCATAGTGAGATTAATATCTTCATGGAATAGAGACAACTACTATGATTTATTCTATTCTCTCTAATTGAACTAATTTTCAAGAAAATATTTTTTTTGTGCTCAAAGAACGATACAATTCCAAAGAAAAAGCATGACACAGTAATGTACTCCCCCAAACTTAATTCATGCATTGTCCTCAATGTAATAGGCATGGAAAATAAAGCATTTACCTTAGACAACGACCGTGAGTGATCGTTGTCCAATTTCTCGTCAGCTCATGGGGCAAAGTCTTGGAACACAACATAAGCATGGAGTCTCACCAAAATTGAAAAAAATCAAAAACAAACCAACACAAACAAAAAACAAAGCTAAGGGATGAGAAAAGTTCTTGATTTATAGTCTCAAGCTGGACTTTTAACCCTGTAAGCTCAAGTGTTGCAAGGGCCAGTGAGGGACGAATTTCCATCCTACATGTAACATCATAACCATTTCTCTTTCACAGTGAACAGTGCCCCGTGGTCATCTCTCAGATTGATGATGTTGAATGGTACAACATCGACAACTTTAACGGTCCAGCCCATAGCGAGTCGGCATGTGATGCCCGGGAATTAATGGTGTAAATCCCGGTGTGGTAATGATCCTCAATGGATTTTAATTGTGGCAATTATGTAATAATTGCAGTGTTGGGACATCCAGAATGTTTAATCGGGTATTTTGGGATCGTTGGATCCAAAGGTTGAGATTGTATTCTCATCGTGGTGAAAAACCTTAGAATTGGGTTTTTGGTTGTATCTGGGGTCCGGGATACTTTGTATTGGAGCTGGTATGGGAAATTGAGATTGTAGAGATAATTATTGAAAACATATGATTTTAATGAGTCATGATGTATTTGTGGAGGACTCAATATTTTGGAGCATTGGTACTATATATACCAAGTGGACTCGGTGTTCCGGGATGACACAAATCATTTCCCCCTCTCTCCTCTCATCCACGCCTCTCTCTTTTTCCCCCCAAACCCCTCTTTTCTCTTTGGAGAAAAATGGCTGGAAGCACGGCTCAGGAGCCGGATTTGTCGAAGATAATCAGGTATTATCATTCCCCTCGTCTTTGCCATCGATTTGGTAGTAGTATTATGGCTTTTGCTTAAGAATTATGTTGGGTTTGGAAATTGGGGATTTTTGGTAAAAATCCAAAGTTATGTTTTTATGTTTTTATTGGTTTTAAATGGAGTATTGGAGGTTTTGAAGGTGTATGGGGTGTTGGTTTTGAGTTTGGGTGTGAAAAACACCATTAAATCTCGAATTTTTCGGAAACCCGTAGGTCGCGATCGATCGCGGCTTAGCGCCGATCGAACGCGACATGTTACTGATTTTGGAGTGATGATGAACAGTCGCGGCGATCGATCGCGAATAATGGGCGATCGATCGCGGGGGTCATGGTGATCGATCGCGAGATCTGGCGATCGATCGCGGCATGCATTTTTTTCGGGCAGTAGCTTCTCGCGATCGATCGCGAGTATGTGGCGATCGATCGCGGCCCTGTTTTCTTTGATTTTTTCGTAATTTTGGAAAATATCGGGTTTTGGAATCGAGGTTTAATTAGCCAATTTTCGGGGCAATGTCTACATTCCAATGGGAAATACCTTCAAAATGAAATGGTTGAGCCAAGTTTTAATAAAAAATTGGAATACTCGATTTAGTACTTGGTTAACCTTTGAACTTATAAATGGAATATTTTGGGTATTACGCATGCTTAGCCCGGAGTCTTTTAAAATGGTTAATCGTCATGGATTGACGATAGGTTTGGAGGTTGTGAACGTGCTTGGGCACGTGGTTGCATGCTTGTGTTTAATTGTGAGTTATTTATGTGTTAGCACATAATTCATCGGGTCACGGGACTCAATCAAGGTCTGGTTCAGACTACGGAATCATAAGGTAATATAACGTACGAGCATAGCCTTTTATATTATTGCAACTGTGAAATGCATGGTTATTTGCATTTGCAATAAATGGATATGTATTGGGAATTATATGGTGTCACTTTTGAGCGAGCAATGATTGGGATGATGTCGTTGTTGAGCGAACACCGGTTATGACGCCGTCGCTTGTGATCTTGCGTGAGAATAAAATGCTGCTATTGTGGAGCGAGCAATGAAATAGAACTATGGAACTATTAGTGAGATATATGGAATATCTGGAATCATTGTTTAATGATTTGATTTTATTGATTATGGTATCAGTATATGGGGAACGGTTTGTTAATCAATGTAATGATTAACTGAATTTTGGGAATTTGATGGTTTCGGTTATTTTGAGAACAGGAACAGCACAGGATAAGGATGATGCCTTCCAGGGAGTGTCTTTTAATATTCATAGCCTTTACATTGTGTAAATTTTGAATTGTAATGTTGTGCTTATTGGATTGGTGGTATTGGTATGCTCACCCCGTGTGGGGGCTGTCTCTGTTGGGGCAGGTGAATAGGTACATCGATGACTTTGGAGTTGAGGTCAAGCTATGGAATAGAGATGTTTCCAGGATCGAAATAGAAGTGCCAGTATTGAGTAGAGTACCTTATACATTAAATACACTTTCATTCATTGGGTGCTCGTATGTGAGCACATTTATATGTGTATATGGGTTGTATAAAGGGCATGGTCTTTCTCTTTTCATTTATTTGTTGCATGCAATTAACGTGAGGAATTGCTAAATGAATAGAGAACATGTTAGTGTATTATAATGATGCATGCTATGTAAGTGGAGTTGATTTGGGGAAATTGGACATTACGGGGTTTAATGTAAGAAATTTTATTATAGGTATGTTATGGCATGGTTGCATGTAGTCTTTTCCCCTGATAACATGATTGTATGCACTACTTGCATGGGTTAACACACTAATAATGGGTTAAGGGCGTGGGGGCCCTTACATTAGTGGTATCAGAGCAGTGGTTTGCTTTTTGGGCTGTTGAGGCCTATGAACATGTTGATAGAAATGGGAAGCAAATACTTATGCATGATGGTAGTTAGTGTTGTGTGACACAACTATATTGCTTACATGCGTTTATGATATGTGTTCATAATTGGAATATGTTGTTGATAACCATGGTGGTTGCAGGGTCATATGGGATATGGATGAGACTGTGTGGAATGGGGATCACCTCTTGAGTCCAATGGGCAAATTGCACATGTACGGGGGTCACCTCTTGAGCCTACGGGGCAAAGTGGCACTTGCATGGGAGTACCTCTTGAGCCTGCGGACCAAAGTGATACATTCCTGATATTGTCGCTGACATGTCGAAATGATGATGCCGTTGTCGTGTCGAAGCGATGGTACATGCCGCTTTCACGTCGAAGCAATGATGCCGCTGTCATGTCGGAGCGATGATACTTGCCACTGTCATACCGTAGTGATGAAAAAATATTTACCGCTAATATGTCGAAGCTAAGAGCACGCCGCTGTCATATTATAGCGACGGATATTAATTACCGCTGGTATGTCGAAACGAGGAGTATTGGTGCCGCTGTCATACCATCGCGATGAAGAATATTTGCGCTTATAGCGAGGGATATTATACCGCTAATATGGCGAAGCGATGAGCTTCCCGCTGTCATATGATAGCGATGAAGTACATTTGCCGCTTAAGCGAGGGATATTATGCCGCTGGTATGTCGAAGCGAGGTAGCGAAGAGGGATATTTGCCGCTTTATAGCGAGGGATATCATGACGCTATTCTATTGGCGATGGTTTATGCCGCCGGGTATATATAGCGATGGTTCATTCCGCTATTCTATTGGCGATGGTTCATGCCGCCGGGTATATATAGTGATGGTTCATTCCACTATTCTATTGGCGATGGTTTATGCCATCGGGTATACATATAGCGATGGTTCATTCCGCTATTCTATTGGCGATGGTTCGTGCCGCGGGTATATATAGCGATGGTTCATCCCGCTATTCTATTGGCGATGGCTCATGCCGCCGGATATATATAGCGATGGTTCATTCCGCTATTCTATTGACGATGGTTCATGCCACCGGGTATATATAACGATGGTTCATTCAATTATTCTATTGGCGATGGTTCATGCCGCCGAGTATATATAGCGATGGTTCATCCCACTATTCTATTGGCGATGGTTCATGCCACCGGGTATATATAGCGATGGTTCATCCCGCTATTCTATTGGCGATGGTTCATGCCGCCGGGTATATATAGCGATGGTTCATTCCGCTACATCTATGGCGATGGTTCATGCCGCTGATTCTATGGTGAGGGTCTATTCCTTCGATTCTATAGCGAGGGTCTATCCCGCTGATTATATAGCGATGTATCATGCCACTGAATTATAGCGATGGGTTATGCCGCTATTTTGTTAGCAATGAGTTATGGTAGATTGCTATTTTAATAGCATTTTTGTGGATGTCATATGTTGACATATACCGTCACGGTTGACGATGAGATTTTGGATGTAATGTGTTGACATATACCGTCACGGGTTGGCGATGAGATTGTGGATGTCATGTGTTGACATGTACCGTCACAGGATGACGATGGCATAGTAGATATTCTATGTGGACGGATGCCGTCGTTACGATGAAAAATACATTCAGGTATATGTATTTAGTCATATGGTTTAAGCGCCGATGGTAGGCACATAATGGAGTCTGAGTCACCGGTTGACGAGACTATTATGCCGAGCAGGTTTGCTTGATGAATTATTGGATGCGTCGTACATGTAAGTGTACCACAGTACGTATTTGAGGTAAATATTTCACGAGTAATGATACCTTTGGGTATACTAGTTGGGATGGCTTTGACCAAGTACTGGTGGTAAGAGTAGTTATTGAGGAAACTACTTGCTTGTACTGATGTGACGTATGGTAGACATAATCACACACACACATGGAGGTGTTGAATAAATCATAATGGATTAGGATTGCATTGTGTTTGACTTAGGACATCGGGATGTCCGTGGTGCTTTGGTATTAGAGGAATGTTGGGTGATGACCCACTACTCTAATGGAAGGTACGGTATGGTATACCGGGATGGAACGTATGATAGTGGTAGGTTTGGTATAAACCTAAGGAGGCAGCGATCTGCTAGCCATGTATTGTTGCAATATTATAGCGAGCTTGTTGTAACCATTATACTGCTCGTTGGAACCGAGTTTGGTGAATCGTATGATGTTACAATGAGGGTTTATAGTGGACTCTTGTAGTCATTATGTGGCATAAGGATTGAGGCAGGGAATGCCTCTGTTAAAAGCCGAAGGGCTATTAGATGGGCGATTCGTAGAAGTAAGGAAGTTGAGAACGCTTATACGTTAAATGTTTGAGGGACTTGTACTGGGGCAGCTCAATTTTGTTGGGAGTACCAACGTGAGTGTCGACAAGTCGTTGTTGGCTCTGGTTGGTAATCCTTGGATATGGAATGCAATGGGGGACACAATCGGCATTGTGGGATATAGTTAGTGGGGTGACACTACTATATTGATTGTATTTCTTGGAGAGATTTGGATCGTACTGTCTTTGAGACAGCTGGCATTGGTCGAGGGTTGATTGTGAATCAACCATAGTAAGCATTATTGTGTTGGACTGGGTAATGGCTTTATATTTTCGATGAGACGTACGAGGAGATGTCTCTGGGGAGATGCTTGAGGTTTGTGGAGTATACGTTGTGTATATTGATTTCGATTTGGTAGTAGTGGCATTGATGCACTATTCTGAAGCATTTGTATATTTGTTGATTCCGGGATATATTTTGGTATAAATTTAACCAGTTTTCCCGAATGGTGGTTCGAGGTTGGAGGGTCATGGGTTCATGACACCTTCCTTATGAGGAATGCGGTATTTATTTACCCATTGGGAATCTTTGAAAGATTCGATGAGTCAGTTTGTGTGGTGCTGATATTGAATCACACCATTGGTCGTTAGTTCGTCAATCATCAGTCTCTGTTAAGTGAGAATGACTGTGGATTGACGGTTGTATTTTGGGGAGTATGGGTATGATTAGAGATACCCAAGCCGAGTGCATTGAGTATGCATGTGGTGTCGGTGCTTAGGCATGTATACCGGTGTGTGTATACGGATGCCAGCATTTTATTGTCGAGCATCGGGTTAGTATGCTTGGATGGATGAATCTTTGGTGAGAGATTGTGGCACCTTGAGATCTGTAATCTCGATAGCACGATGCATTCTAAGGAATGATCGTGAGGTTCGATTGACTTCCTCTGATGACGGATTGTCGTATTGGAGTTTTGGTAGTTCACCTCTAGGCGATTGGATAGCATCCCTGTGTGAGGATTGTTGAATCCTAGGGTAAACGAGGGATGACCGGGGTTCAAATTTTTGGGTGTCATTGTTGACACGTGTGGTGAGAATGAAATCGATTTCCTTGTATGTTCTCTATGGAACTTGAGACCTTGTGGAGTCTCGATGGTGTGTTTGGACCAATATATGACTTCTTGGAACACACGGATGTAGGCATCTTTGGAGATGTGTTTGTGTCGATCGGTAGCCGTGAGTTACCCGATCCGAGTTGCAAAATGATACAACTACTCCGTTGATGGAAATAGATTTGGAGGGGCGGAAACCGAGTTAGTACGAGTATACTGTTGTATACGGGTGGTTTCATTTGTAGCGATGTGTGTGGTGCATCGTAGACCAAGTTCTAGAGATCTCTTGGAGGCGATGTCTGTGTCAGAATCAAGGATGATTCGATCGTTTAGCGGCGGAGGCCGACTGGCTACGGGATTAGCTCACATCGAGGTATGTTGACGTCTTTTACGGTTGTGCTGGTTTGGGAGGTTTACTCCATTCCAGCATTGGTGCGAGATTGGTGTCCTCACAGTTGGTGTGTCGTTCGTGATGCACTCATGATTCGACGTTGTGAATCCGTTTGGATTATGTGGTCTTGGCTGTATGTGAGGTACGCCTGTGTAAATTTCGAGGATGAAATTTTATTAGTAGGAGATAATTGTGATGCTCAAGAATTAATGGTGTAAATCTCGGTGTGGTAATGATCCTCGATGGATTTTAATTGTGGCAATTATGAATTAATTGCAGTGTTGGGACACCCGAGAATGTTAAATCGGGTATTTTGGGATCGTTGGATCCAAAGGTTGAGATTGTATTCTCATCGTGGTCAAAAACCTTGGAATTGGGGTTTTGGTGATATCTGGGGTCCGGGGTACTTTGTATTGGAGCTGGTATGGAAAATTGAGATTGGAGAGATAATTATTGAAAACAGATGATTTTTAATGAGTCATGATGTATTTGTGGAGGACTCGGTATTTTGGAGCCTTGGTACTATATATACCAAGTGGACTCGGTGTTCCGGGATGACAAATCATTTCCCCCTCTCTCCTCTCATCCACGCCTCTCTTTTTCCCCTTTTCTCTTTAGAGAAAAATGGCTGGAAGCACGGCTCGGGAGTCGGATTTCTCGAAGATAATCAGGTATTATCCTTCCCCTCGTCTTTGCCTTCGATTTTGTAGTAGTATTATGGCTTTGGGTTAAGAATTATGTTGGGTTTGGAAATTGGGGATTTTTGGTAGAAATCCAAAGTTATGTTTTTGATGTTTTTATTGGTTTTAAATGGAGTATTGGAGGTGTATGGGGTGTTGGTTTTGAGTTTGGGTATGAAAAATACCATTAAAGCTCGAATTTTTTGGAAACCCTCAGGTCGCGATCGATCGTGGCTTAGCGCCGATCGATCACGACATGTTACTGATTTTGGAGCGACGATGAACAGTAGCGGCGATCGATCGCGAATAATGGGCGATCGATCGCGGGGGTCTTGGCGATCGATCACGAGATCTGGCGATCGATCGCGGCATGCATTTTTTTCGGGCAGTAGGTTCTCGCGATCGATCTCGAGGATGTGGCGATCGATTGCGGCCCTGTTTCCTTCGATTTTTTTGTAATTTTGGAAAATATCAGGATTTTGGAATCGAGGGCCAATTTTCGGGGCAATGTCTACATTCCAATGAGAACGCTATACCTTTAAAATGAAATGGTTGGAGCCAAGTTTTAATAAAAATTGGAATACTCGATTTAGTACTTGGTTAACCTTTGAACTTATAAAATTGAATATTTTGGGTATTACGCATGCTTAGCCCGGAATCTTTTAAAATGGTTAATCGTCATGGATTGACGATAGGTTTGGAGGTTGTGAACGTGCTTGGGCACGTGGTTGCATGCTTGTGTTTAATTGTGAGTTATTTATGTGGTAGCACATAATTCATCGGGTCGTGGGACTCAGTCAAGGTTTGGTTCAGACTACGGAATCATAAGGTATAATAAAGTACGAGCATAGCCTTTTATATTGTTGGAACTGTGAAATGCATGGTTATTTGTATTTGCAATAAATGGATATGTATTGGGAATTATATGGTGTCGCATTTGAGCGAGCAATGATTGGGATGATGTCGTTGTTGAGCGAACACCGGTTATGACGCCGCCGCTGTTGAGCGTGCGTGAGATTAAAATGCTGCTATTGTGGAGCGAGTGATGAAATAGAACTATGGAACTATTAGTGAGATATATGGAATATCTATAATCATTGTTTAATGATTTGATTTTATTGATTATGGTATTAGTATATGGGGAACGGATTTGTTAATCAATGTAATGATTAACTAACTTTTGTGAATTTTATGGTTTCGGTTATTTTGAGAACAGGAACAGCATAGGGGATCCCGGATGAGGATGATGCCATCCAGGGAGTGTCTTTTAATATTTATAGCCTTTACATTGTAAATTTTGAATTCTAATATTGTGCTTATTGGATTGGTGGAATTGGTATGCTCACCCCGTGTGTGGGCTGTCTCTGTTGAGGCAGGTGAATAGGTACATCGATGACTTTGGAGTTGAGGTCGAGCTATGGAATAGAGATGTTTCCAGGATCGAAATACAAGTGCCGTTATTGAGTAGAGTACCTTATACATTAAATACACATTCATTTATTGGGTGCTCGTATGTTAGCACGTTTATATATGTATATGGGCTGTATAAAGGGCATGGTATTTCTCTTTTCATTTATTTGTTGCATGCAATTAACGTGAGGAATTTGCTAAATGAATAGAGAACATGTTAGTGTATTATAAGGATGCATGCTATGTATGTGGAGTTGATTTTGGAAAATTGGACATTACGGGGTTTAATGTAAGAAATTTTATTATAGGTATGTTATGGCATGGTTGCATGTAGTCTTTTCCCCTGATAACATGATTGTATGCACTAATTGTATGGGTTAATACACTAATAATGGGTTAAGGCCACGGGGTCCTTACACCGCCTTCCATGGAAAAAGTCTCATTTTTTTCTATTCATTTGCACCCATTCACCCTCACTGAATTTGGCTCCTATTTGATGGCCATTCGATGGGACTTTCACCTTCTTCTCGCTCTATATTGACATTAAAACATCGATGCTCAGTGTGTGTAGTGTTCAAAGCTTTGAACATATCATAAACAACTTGATCCCCCTACTCGGAGGATCAACTTCCCTTATTGGACATTAATTAATGCTCTTCCAGTAGCTAGGAACGGTCTTCCTAGAATCAGAGGCATGTCTGCATCTTCCGTTATGTCCAACACAATGAAATCCACCGGAATGGTGAATTTATCAACCTTGACTAGTACATCCTCAACTATTCCATGAGGGTACTTGATAAGTGTCATTTTTACACTTATATTTACATATATTTCTTGCGATTTTTATAGTGATTCTTGGAAGATTTTATACTTTTGGTTGTGTTTTGTTGTATTTCCAGGAATCCAGTAGAAGTGCAAGAAATACTGGAAATATCCCGTTTTATGGACTAGAAGGTGGAACTATGACAGTACGAGGCAATCAGTGGGAAAAGATGTCAAAATGACTTAAAAATTTGATAAAAGCTTCAGGCGATCGATCGCCTATTTCGAAGAGATCGATCGCCGGAAGCCAGAGAGCTCGTGGAATTTTCAAGCGTTAGGCGACCGATCGCAACAAATCAGGCGATCGATCGCCTCGGGGAAAAACATATAGGCGATCGATCGCCTATCTTGAGAGACCGATCGTCGAGGAGAAAAAGCTGAAGGCGATCGATCGCCTATTTCAAAGAGATCGATCGCGTGCAGAGTCCCAGAATTAAAAACTTCCTTAATTAAGTTTTGGGGCTATTTTTGGTACGAGATTCTTTGGGGCTCGTGAGGAGACATATAAAAAGAGGTTTTTAGGTCATTAGAGGGGTTCTTTCACCTCTGGATAGGCAGCCACCTCTTGGAAGAGAAGATTCATTCAAGACGATTCAAAGGAACGTAGCGAGAGACGGGAACAACGGATCGACGCACGATTCAACATCGAGTGTTCATTAGTATTTCTGAACTTTTGTTTAGTTTTATTTCGAATTTCAATGTTTATAATGTTGTTAGATATTATAAAATGTTGTTTTTCCGTTAATATGCTAGGCTAAGTTTGTTATCGAGACAATGAGATCTTGTGTATGAACCCACAGTTTTAATTCTAGTTTTTGATTGAGTTTTTGTTATTTTTGAGTTTATGTTATGATTTTAATGCTTTTAAAGAATTAGCTACTCTTTGAATGTTGTTAGTTTGCAATTGAGATCGAGAGATGATATTGTAAGACGGAACAAATAACATAAACCGTGGATTTCAGACCGAGATCGAGAGATGACGTCAAATACACGAGTGATAGCTATAGATATCTAGTAATCGAAGGCTAGGGGTTTTCTTAGAACGTATGCAACATTGAATTGTTAAATGAGTGAACGAGAGTTACTTACTGCAATTCAGTGTTAGGTTTAATATAGCTCGAGAGAGTATATTGGATATAATCGGAAAACTTGTCACCTTAGATGCATTAATTTTAATTAGAACTAGTAGATAAATTGTGGGGGATTACTCAAGTGAACCGAAGTCTCGATATTTCTCTCTACTGTTTATTATCTTAATTCTTTGTGGTGCGGTTGAATATTGGAGTTGATTAAATTAGTTCATCTTTCAACCAATTTCGTAGGTTAAATATAGAACGCTAGTTAAATTTAGTATTTACTACTATTCCTCGTGGGTTCGACTATCCTTACTTCTAGATCATTATACTAAAACTTGACACCGTGCACTTGCGGTAGAATCGCTCGAAATAACTGTTTAAAATAAAAGCGATCAAGTTTTTGGCGCCGTTGCCGGGGACTAGTTTAAGTAATATCATAAGAGATTAGTTGACTATAATTTGCCATTTTTTCTTTTTTAATTATTTTTATTACGGTTTATACGATTTCATTACTGTTATTCCTTCGTTGTGTTGAATTTTGCAGGGAGTTGTCTTTGTAGTGCATGCTACGAAGTGACAGACCTATATTAGAGCCACTCGACTTAGAGATTGAACGAACTTGCAGAAGACTTCGAAAAGAAACAAGAGAGATGGCTGAGAATAATCGAGGGAATGGTGAACAACATAATGATGAGGTGCCAATTATAAGGTCCATGATGGACTATGCACAACCATCTTTTCAAGGCACCATGTCTAGCATCACAAGACCAAGGATTCAGGCTAATAACTTCGAGATCAAGCCTGCCATAATTCAGATGATTCAACACTCTGTGCAATTCGGAGGATCGCCTACTGATGATCCTAATGCTCATATCTCCAACTTTTTGGAGATATGCGACACGTTCAAGCACAATGGCGTCACTGACGACGCCATCAGGTTACGACTTTTTCCCTTTTCTTTAAATGATAAATCTAAGAGCTGGTTGAATTCATTGCCTGCAGGGTCAATCACTACTTGGGAGGGGATGGCTCAAGCCTTCCTATCAAGATACTTTCCCCCTTCCAAGACAGCTAAGATGCGCAATGATATCACCACATTCATGCAACATGATCCGGAGACAATGTATGAAGCTTGGGAGCGCTTCAAGGATCTACTTCGAAGATGCCCACATCATGGCCTTCCGATTTGGCTTCAGGTACAAACATTTTACAATGGGTTATTTTATGCTAATAGATCCATGATTGATGCAGCAGGAGGAGGTACGATTATGAGAAAGTCACCTGAGGAAGCTTACACACTTTTGGAAGAGATGGCATCCAACAGTTACCAATGGCAGTCCGAAAGGAATGTGCCCAAAAGACCGATTGGGATGCATCAAGTTGATGAGGTGACATCAATACAAGCTCAGTTGGAGGCATTGCATAAGAAAATGGATAGCTTGAGCATGACAGCGATGCAAGCTCAAGTAGTCATATGTGATTTATGTGGAGGCAACCATCAGAGTACGGAATGCCAAGCAGGTAATCCTTTTGTGCAATCTACTGAAAATGCTAACTTTGTAGGAAACAGGCCACAACAGGGTAACTCTTACTCCAACAATTATAACCAACCGTGGAGGAATCATCCAAACTTCTCTTGGTCTAACCAAAAGGATGTTTTGAATCCACAACCTCCACCGGGTTATCCATCAAAGCCGAGTATGGAAGAGTTGATGACCAAGTTTATTACATCAACGGAGAATAGAATGCAGAACCAGGATGCATCAATAAAGAACTTGGAGACTCAAGTGGGACAGTTGGCGAATATTTTGTCAGGAAGAATGCAAGGTACCTTACCTAGCGATACCGAGAAAAATCCGAAGGAGCAAGTAAAGGCTATATCATTGAGAAGTGGTAAGCAGACCGGATCACCCACTGAGGAGAAAGAGGAAGTTGAGGAAGTACAAATAGAGGCAAGTGAACAGACTGAAGCAGACGTTGAAGATAAGGGTAAGTCTTCTATCAAGACACCCATCACACCACCAATGCAGGTACAAATCCCACCTCCTTTTCCCGCTGCATTAAAAAGAGCTAAGGTAGATGCAAGTTTTGCAAAATTTCTTGAAATTTTTAAGAAATTACATATCAATATACCATTTGCTGATGCTTTACTTCAAATGCCTAGTTATGCTAAGTTTTTGAAGGAAAATTTATCGAATAAGCGGAAATTAGGAGAGCATGAGACAGTAGTTTTAACAGAGGAGTGTTCAGCGATTGTGCAAAACAAATTGCCTCCTAAGTTAAAAGATCCAGGGAGTTTCTCTATACCCTGCACCATTGGCTCTATTTCATTTACTAAATCTTTGTGTGATTTGGGTGCGAGTATTAGTTTAATGCCACTGTCGATTTTCAGGAAATTGGGATTAGGCGAGCTTAAACCCACTACAGTGTCACTTCAACTGGCGGATAGATCTATCACCTACCCTCGAGGACTCATCGAAGATGTACTTGTCAAAGTGGATAAATTCATTTTCCCGGTGGATTTTCTCGTGTTAGATATGGAAGAAGACGCTGAAATGCCCTTGATCTTGGGAAGACCATTCTTGGCCACTGGCAAAGCACTCATAGATGTGCATCAAGGGAAGTTGATCCTCCGTGTAGGGGAGGATCAAGTTACTTTGAATGTTTTTAAAGCTATGAAACACCCTCATGACGAGCATATGTGTTTTAGTATTGACCATGTTGATGTGTTATCTGACAAGGTATTTCGAACAGACTGCAAAGATGCAGTGGAAGCTTATCTCATTAATGATGAGGACATGCTTGAGAATGAAGAAGAACAAGAGATAGTTGCTCAGATGCGAGCTAACCCTCCTTACATTAGACGTCAAAGCAATAATTTAGGAGAGTTGGGAGAAAGGGACATCAAGCCACATAAATCTTCAATTGAAGAACCACCCAATCTTGAACTCAAGACACTACCAACTCACCTCAAGTATGTTTATTTGGGTAATGATAATTCTCTACCAGTAATTGTGTCTTCATCTTTGACAGGTATTGACGAAGAGAAGCTCCTTAGGATTTTGAGGGAGCACAAGCAAGCCTTTGCATGGAAAGTGGCGGACATAAAAGGAATAAGCCCATCGATGTGCATGCATAAAATTTTGATGGAAGACACTTACAAGCCGTTGGTGCAACCACAACGCCGTTTGAATCCGAAGATGCAAGAAGTAGTCAAGGCGGAAGTGATTAAGCTACTCGATGCAGGTATTATCTATCTTATCTCAGATAGTGCATGGGTGAGTCCGGTGCAATGTGTACCAAAGAAAGGAGGTATGACTGTTATTACTAATGAAAGGAATGAATTAATACCTACTAGAACAGTCACTGGTTGGAGAGTCTGTATTGACTATAGAAAACTTAATGAAGCAACACGTAAAGATCACTTCCCCCTCCCCTTCATTGATCAAATGATAGAGAGATTAGATGGGTATGATTATTATTGCTTCCTAGATGGGTATTTGGGATATAATCAGATAGCAATTGCACCTGAGGACCAAGAGAAGACCACCTTCACTTGTCCTTATGGTACATTTGCATTTAGGAGAATGCCTTTTGGGTTATGTAATGCACCGGCTACGTTTCAAAGATGCATGATGTTGATATTCCATGACATGGTAGGAATGTTTTTAGAAGTATTCATGGATGATTTTTCTGTGTTTGGAAATTCATTTGATGCATGTCTGCATAATCTTGATCTCGTATTGACAAGGTGTGAGGAGAACAGTTTAGTACTAAACTGGGAGAAGTGCCACTTCATGGTCAAAGAAGGTTAGTCTTGGGCCATAAAATATCCCAGAAGGGTATTGAAGTGGATCGAGCAAAGGTACAAGTGATACAGGAACTACCTCCACCAGTATCAGTGAAGGGAATTCGCAGTTTCTTAGGCCATGCTGGGTTCTATAGACGCTTTATAAAGGATTTTTCTCAAATTTCAAAACCTTTATCTCACTTGTTGACTAAAGAAGCACCATTTGATTTTAATGCTGATTGCTTGCAGGCATTTGAGACACTAAAGGAGAGATTGGTCACAGCACCTATTTTGATAGCACCTGACTGGGATATACCATTTGAGTTGATGTGTGATGCAAGTGACACAGCTGTCGGAGCAGTATTGGGACAAAGAAGGAATAAGGTATTTCATACTATTTACTATGCTAGTAGAACGTTAAATGAGGCACAACAGAACTATGCCACCACTGAGAAAGAACTTCTAGCAGTAGTATTTGGCTTCGATAAATTTCACTCTTATCTTTGTCTATCAAAAGTCATTGTGTACACTGATCACTCGGCACTCAAGTATCTTCATGCTAAAAAAGACGCTAAACCACGTTTAATCCGATGGATTCTCTTATTGCAAGAATTTGACTTAGAAATTAAGGATAAGAGGGGTGTAGAGAACGTAGTGGCGGACCATTTATCTAGGATTGATTTTGAGATTGAGAAACATGATAATGAAGTGGAAGAGATCAATGAAAAATTCCCCGATGAACAGCTCTTTCAAGTTCTTGCCCTACCCTGGTATGCCGATTTTGCAAACTATCTGGTTAGTGGTATCCTCCCACAAATGACATTTTATCAAAAAAAGAAATTATTATCTGATGTTAAACACTACATGTGGGAGGAACCATTGTTGTTCAAAGTTTGTGCAGATAACATGATCAGGAGGTGTGTTCCAGAGGAGGAGATGTCATCTATATTGAGCCATTGTCATGATCGCGAGGTAGGGGGACACATAGGTCCAACCAAAACTGCTGCCAAGGTACTGGAATCTGAATTTTATTGGCCTACATTATTTAAAGATGCATACAGGTATGTTTCAGCTTGTGATAGGTGTCAACGAACTGGTAACATTTCTAGGAGACAGGAGATGCCCTTGAACAACATTCTTGAATGTGAATTGTTCGATGTTTGGGGCATCGATTTTATGGGACCATTTCCAGTTTCATGTTCACACTACTATATACTAGTTGCGGTCGATTATGTGTCAAAGTGGGTTGAGGCTGCAGCTTCTCGCACTAATGATGCTAGAGTGGTGGTGCAATTTTTGAAAAAACATATTTTTACTCGATTTGGCACCCCTCGGGCAATCATTAGTGACGGTGGGTCACATTTTTGCAACAAACTTTTTGACAAACTCTTAAGCAAATATGGAGTCACCCACAAAGTTGCAACACCTTACCATCCACAAACTTGTGGGCAAGTGGAAGTGTCGAATAGGGAAGTAAAACGCATTTTAGAAAAAACTGTCAATACTTCTCGAAAAGACTGGTCCTTACGGTTAGATGACGCTTTATGGGCATATAGAACTGCATATAAAACACCTATTGGCACCACACCATATAGGTTAGTTTTTGGAAAAGCATGTCATCTTCCGGTTGAACTGGAACATAAAGCATATTGGGCAATAAAGAATCTAAACTTTGATTTAACTGCTGCAGGTGATCACCGTCTCCTCCAAGTGAACGAAATGGAAGAGTTTCGGAACCAATCATACGAGAATTCCAAGATCTATAAAGAAAAGACAAAAAAATGGCATGACGCAAGGATCAGTCAACGGGATTTCAAGGAAGAAGATATGGTGTTATTATTTAACTCCAAATTAAGGTTGTTTCCAGGCAAGCTTAAATCTCGTTGGTCCGGACCATTCCGTATTTCCAAGGTGTTTCCCTCGGGTGCAATCGAACTCTATGATCCAACCAAGGGCACGTTCACAGTGAATGCACAGGGATTGAAGCACTACCACGGGCATGATTTCAGTATACCGGAGTGCACAACTGTCCATTTTGTTGAATGAAGCGACAGACGGCAGAAGTCCAGCTTGGACTATAAATCAAGAACTAATTTTTCTTCCTTCTCCTTCGTTTTTGAATTTAGTAAATAGTTTCTTGACTTTGGTTTGGATTTTAGTTTTTTTTTTAATTTTGTAGAATATGACTTTCAAAAAAAAAAAAAAAGGCTACTGGAGGTAGGTGATCGATCGCTGTATCTGAGGCGATCGATCGCCTCCAACAGATATCTGAAAAAAACTTACTGGAGGTAGGCGATTGATTGCTGTATCTGAGGCGATCGATCGCCTCCAACAGATATCTGAAACAAACTTACTGGAGGTAGGCTATCGATCGCTTAACATGAGGCGATCGATCGCCTTGAGCATCAAATTTTCACCAAATGCTACTGGAGGTAGGCGATCGATCGCCTATTTTGAGGCGATCGATCGCCTAAACGCAAGATTTTTTAAAAAAATGCTACTGGACATAGGCGATCGATCGCCTAATCTGAGGCGATCGATCGCCTGTCATGATTTTGGTTTTTAAAAAGGCATCAGATTCACTCACTCAGCATTATTTCTCCTCACCTCTTCCTCTCCAATCCCTAATCCCTAAATCCCCAAATCCTCAAATCCCCAATTTCCTTCCCAATCTCTTCTCAATTCTTCATATAATCGCATATCCCTTTCCTCCCCACTACTATTAGCTAATTTGTGCAAATTTCTTCTACAGATTACAAGCTCGGGTGGACATTCAAGCACCAAGGAGAGATTACTCCAAGCCAAGGACGACACTCCATCAAAGTTTCGAATAGAGGTAACTTGGCTTGCGATTTCCGGGTCATGCTTAATTACTAGATATTTGGTGAAAGTGGGAAAGGATTTGCATTCTTTGTTGGTAGGAAAGTTAATTTGGAGATTGGTGTTAGAAGCTTGCTAGTATTGCTATTGTTGAGGCTTGGTGGTGCTTAGTAACTTCTTGAATGTGGTGTGAGGCAAGTTGGACTGTGTAAGAACTTATTGAGGCATTGCTTGTCATTTTGATATATCTCATAGCATGGCACCTACAAAGAAGCCAAGACGAGGGGTTTCCTCTTCAGCCCCCACCCCGACTTATGACACTACTCGTTTTGCCACTCATGCCGCATCGGAATTCTATGAAAAATGGCATGCTAGGCCTTTGGTAAGGGAGAGGGGAATGGATATGGACACACCCGATTCGTCCATCCTCCGCGAGGCGGAACGCCGCGGATGGTTGCGCTTTGTGTCACCACCGTGCCATGCAGTCATCCCCTTAGTCAAGGAGTTCTATGCCAACTTTAAAGTCGAAGCGAACGGTCCGTATCTGACTATTCGGCGGAAGAAGTTTCTTTTTCTTAGCGAACGCATCAATCGCACATATGAGATGCCGGATATCAGAGACGATTAATACTCGGCTTATTTGCATCACCACCTTGACTATAATGAAGTGATAAAGACAATCTGTGGGGAAGGGGCAGAATGGATACTAAATTCGGATGGGCAGATCAAACATTGTAAGAAAACTCATTTGAAACCAGAGGCAGACATCTGGTTTACTTTTATCTCCCATCGAGTCCTTCCATTGACTCACACTGCCGTGGTTACTAAGGAGAGAGTGGTGTTGGTTTTCGCTATCATGACACGCCGCTCGGTGGATATTGGGAGCATCATATACTCCTCGATGAAATTAGCGGTGGAAGGCTCTACCACGATTGGTCTCCCCTTTCCGTCTTTAATCACTGAATTGTGCCGCCAGGAACAAGTCCCTTGGGAGGCTTATGAGGAAACAATTGTGCCATTTATGCCACTTCACCTTCCTCGACCACCGTCGGCGCCCGAGTCTGCACCAGGGCCTTCCAATGATCCGGAACAGCCTCAATCTTCACATCGCCGAGCTTCTCGTGGCCATTCTCCAATAGCTCATCCTACCACCAATGCTCAGAGATTTCAATCTTTAGAGGATGAGCTTAGGGCCCTCAAATTGCAACACCGATTGGTGCGTGATGGGCAACGAGAGATCCGGCGCAATCAAGAGGAGATGTTGCACAATCAAGATGACATGCGCCTGGAGCTTCGTGAGTTTCTGCGTTTTTCATACGACTGGCACACAGTCGCAGCCCAGGCCCATCCCGACTTGGCGTTTCCACTGCCACCCACTCTCCAGCCATACCCGCCACCCACCACTGACGATGATGATGATGATGATGGCGATGCCGCTGCGGATGAGGGTGACGACCACTGACGGTTGTCACCACAGGTATTACGTTGTCCTATTATTTATTCATGTTCACTACATTGAGGACAATGTCTTACTTAAGTTTGGGGGAGCAGTTGTTGAACTGGTATTTGCTATTGTGGAATTGAGGACAATGTCTTACTTAAGTTTGGGGGAGCAGTTGTTGAACTGGTATTTGCTATTGTGGAATTGAGGATTGTGTTTTGCTTATATATGGGGTATGAATGGTGTTTGTGCTGAGTTGAATATGTTTAATTGTGCGTCTGAACATGTCTACTGCTGTGGAATCTGTGTTTTTAGCTTAATATTGATGAGTCTGATGAAGAGCATGGAAAGTTGTTTTTAGTGTAATTGGATTAAAGTAGTGACTCCATGCTATGATGATATTAGTTTTACTCTACTTATGACTTGAATCTTGATGATTGTAAACATGTTGTTAATATTTTTGAGTCAAGTTGATATGTTGAAAATGAGGAATAAATTGAGCACATTGAGTCATGAACTTGTTGATTACATTTGAAGTAGTGATGATATGTGTGAACTTGATGACATGTCTTGAGCATCTTAGAGTAATCATAGAACCTATTTGATGATGGCACTTCGAGGCAAAATTTTTATAATTATGAACTAGACTTGGATATGATTTAGGCGATCTTTGGAACGTTTGAGCCTTTCAAGCCTACCTTATTTACATCTTTCCCTAGTGTCCAACATTGAGCTTGATTGAATAAGAATGGAAATTAGCCACCATTCGACATTTGTTGATAAACTCATTATACCTACCTTGTTTAGCCAAAAAAAATTGAAAAATCTTGTCGTCACCCAAGGGAGTATAATGAATTTCATTACATGCACATAGATGTCTATAGTTGATGAGCTTATTGTGAAAAGAGCTTGTGAATGAGAAAAAAAAAAAGAAAAGGATAGAGATAGCCTTGAAAAAAAAAACATTAAAGAAAAAGTGATTGAATAAGACCCAAAGCGGGCAAGGCTAAAAGAAAAGAAGAGAAATACGATTTGTGATGCATAAAAATGAATTTTACATGATATACTCTCTTCCTTGCACTTATCCTATCTTATCTTTGTAACCAACACCAAAAGGCCTAACATTATAAGCTTTAAAAGCCCTTTTGATCCAAGTCTAGGAATTGATTACATTAGTGGAGAAGTGCTTGAAAACTAGGTTTATGAGATTCTCGATGAAAAATCTTGATTGTTATTGATTAACACTGTTTTGATCTATGATAATTGTATGATACTTGGGATTGACAACAGCACACACACACGTTCCGAATTTGAAACTGTTGTTTGACTTAAAGAGAAAACACTTTGTGTCCAACAATTTGAAGGATTCTTTGTTGTAGTATGAGTAAAAGTTCTGAGATAAACATACGAGCACGAAATGATCCATGTCACTTATCTGTTGTGAATTCACTGTTTTTGATTTTATTCTTACTCGAGGACGATCAAGAGCTAAGTTTGGGGGAGTTGATAAGTGTCATTTTTACACTTATATTTGCATATATTTCTTGCGATTTTTATAGTGGTTCTTGGAAGATTTTATACTTTTGGTTGTGTTTTGTTGTATTTCCAGGAATCCAGTAGAAGTGCAAGAAATACTGGAAAAACCCCGATTTATGGACTAGAAGGTGGAACTATGACAGTACGAGGCAATCAGTGGGAAAAGATGTCAAAATGACTTAAAAAATTGATAAAAGCTTCAGGCGATCGATCGCCTATTTCGAAGAGATCGATCGCCTGAAGCCAGAGAGCTTGTGGAATTTTCAAGCGTTAGGCGATCGATCGCAACAAATCAGGCAATCGATCGCCTCGGGGCAGAACATATAGGCGATCGATCGCCTATCTTGAGAGACCGATCGTCGAGGAGAAAAAGCTGAAGGCGATCGATCGCCTATTTCGAAGAGATCGATCGAGTGCAGAGTCCCAGAATTAAAAACTTCCTTAATTAAGTTTTGGGGCTATTTTTGGTACGAGATTCTTTGGGGCTCGTGAGGAGACATATAAAAAGAGGTTTTTAGCAAGGCTTTTAAAGCTCTCCTCCATATTTGCTTTGGAGGATACTTCTCTCCAAGTTGAGCAAGCTCGTTGATAATTTGGGTGAGCCTTCTAAACATAGAATCCACCTCTTCTCCGGACTCCATTTCAAATGTCTCATATTTGAGTTGCAATAGGTCTATCTTTGTCTCCTTCACTTTGTTGGTTCCTTCATGACAAATTTGCAATTTGTCCCATATCTCATTAGCTGTTGAGCACATCGAGATCCGGTTGTACTCCTTCATATCTAAAGCACAATGCAAAATATTAATAACTTTAGCATTTTGAGATATTAAAATCATGTCCGCTCTAGTGAAATCGTCCATTTCTTTGGGAATACTTATTCCCCCAACTTCCTTTAAAGGAATATGTGGACCTTTCACTATGATCTTCCAAAGGTCATAATCTACGGATTGGATATATAAAGAGATTCTATTTTTCCAATACCCATAGTTATCACCCGTGAAGAGCGGAGGTCTATTTGTCGATTGACCTTGAGCAAACTCATTTGCTAGATTAGCCATATAAAAGATTTGATTTAAAACAAAAATCAAATGGCTCTGATACCACTTGTTGGAATCGAAGAGGGGGGGTGAATGAGATTCTTGGCTACTTTAGCTTTTTAAAATGAGTTTGCAAAATTAAAATAGTTTGCGCTTGCGGAAGGCTTACGTCAATCGATAAATAAAAGAAAAGAAGAAGTAAACAAATAAATAAATGTGTAATGCAATAAAGCAATAAAAGACACAAAGATTTGTTATAGAAGTTCGGCGATGAATCGCCTACGTCTCCTCTTCCCGGTTAGATAACCTCCAAAGGTTCCACTAGAATAAATGATCTTGGCCTTGAGGGCTCCAAGTTAGCCACTACACAACTCTTCCCGAGTTTACAAAGCTCTCCCCGAGCACAATACTCTTCCCGAGTATAAAAAGCTCTTCCCGAACAAAATACTCTTCACGAGTACACAAAGCTCTTCACGAGCTACCAACACTCTTCACGAGTCTTCTTGGCCTTAAGGGCTCCAAGGATAGCCACAACACATGCACCAACTAGACTTGTTGATGACTTTACAATTTCCAACTTGCTTTGGTGTTGGAGGACCTTTACAATAAACTCAACAAAACACCTTCACGGTGTACTCACACGAAGACAACAAGACTCTATCAAAAGAAAAGGATTACAAGCTCCAATACAACAACAATGTATGGAGATTGCAAAGCTATATGAAATTTGAATGATCAAAGCTTTGTAGAAGTTTTTAGGCTTGTTTCTTAGCTTCAAAACGCTCCAAAGCATCAATATTTATAGTGTAGGAGGCCCCCTAGGCTCCTACTAGCCGTTGCTACACATAAGGCTGAAATCACTCCTGCATCGCCTCGGACATCTCAGGCGATCACCATCGCCGTGCCCCAACGATCAGCAGATTACACGCATCGCCTCAGGCGATCGGTCGACCGCCTCAGGCGATCAATTGCTTAAATCAAGGTCGTAGCCTCAGCAGCTCAAAATCTTCCATCGCCTCAAACGAACCAGCCATCGCCTCAGGCGATCAGTCCATCGCCTCAGGCGATCATCGCTTCAGGCGATCATCGCCTCGCCTCGGGCGAACTCCCCCTGCGTGCGAACCTCAGCGTCGCTCCAGTGGATGTGCATGGTGATGCCCCGCCTGGCTGCCATTGCCTGGGGCGATGATCACCATTGCCTGGGGCGATCCATGCCAGAATGTGCACACTCGATTTTCTTCAATTAATCCACTTTTTAATCATTTAATCTGCATACTAAGTAGACACATTAGTATAACAAACACAAGTTTTGTTGATCATCAAAACTCAAAAATAAACCGGAGATAAATTAAAGCATTAAACACAACCATGCGTTTAAGGCTCAACATTAGCCATTTGTGCTCTTGCTTGCCTTAGCCTCCTTTGACAGGTGCGTTCGATCTCGGGGTCAAAAGGCTCGAGTGTAGGCTTGCTACTCCTTAGCATGCACCAAGAGATAACAACTTGCAAAGATCTACACACGCAACAAACAGTAGAAATACAGAGAGAATGGGAAAAAAATCGAAAAATAAAAAAATGAATGACTAACTACAGTCAGCTAATCTCGTTTGATATTATTAAAACTAGTCCCCACCAACGGCGCCAAAAACTTGATCGCTATTATTTTAAACAGTATTTTCCAGTGTAGCGATTGTGTATCGCAAGTGCACGGTGTCAAGTTTTAGTATAATGATATGAAAAGTATGAGTGTCGAACCCACGAGGACTAGGAAATAAGTATCAAACTCAATCAATTTAACTATATTTAGTCTACGATAACAGGTTGTGATTAATTAACTAAAGTGACAAATTAACTCAATATGTAACCCAAACAATCAATGCTGAATGAGAATAAGAATCAATAGAGACAATTATCAAGACTTTCGGTTCACCTATGTAATCCCTCATAATTCACCTATTAGTTAATAATCGAATTCAAACATTCTAAGGTGACGAGTTTTCCTAATGCACTTGTTATACCTTGGTCCGGCTATAAAAAATCTAATACTAACGTTACAATAAGCCACTCTCGTATCCTTATCGATCAATTAATATTGTATGTCGCTTTATGAAAACTTCTAGCCTTCGATTACTAGATATATATAGCTATCACACATGTATTTGACTTCATCTCTCGATATCAGTCGGAAATCCACGGCATAAATCACTATATCGAATTCCAATTTTATCTCTCGATCTCAAATGCAATTAATTATCATTCAAGGTGGCCAAACCCTCAAAAGTGTGAAGAGCAATGAGCTATGCACTTAGAAATATAAGAATCAATCAAAAACATTAAAATTGAATTATGGGTTCATACAAAGGATCCCCTTAGTCTAATGTTCGGTGGAGGTTGAGCATGTGCTTATGTATGTGATTGTGTGCACGTGATTGATTGTGAATTATGGAATTGTGTAGCGCATAATTCACCAGGTCTCGGGGTAAAGGCAAGTTTTGGATCTTACTATTGGATTATAAGGTACGTATGACGTACGAGCATAGTTATTGTCATGATTAATGAATGATATATTATTGTTGTGATAAAGGATATGTGTTATGAATTGTGGAAACGTCGCTATTGAGCAAGTAACGAGTAAGATGTTGTCGTTGTTAAGCGAGCTTTGGTTATGATGCCGTCGTTGCTGAGCGTGCGAGAGGTTAGAGTGTTGTCGTTGTTGAGCGAGCGATGTAATACGATGGGATGAGATTGTGAAATCACTAATTGTGATATATTTGATTTCTTTAAATCATTATTGTAATGATTCAACTATAATTGATTAAGGAATGTGTAGTTTGAGCATGAATATAGTTAATCAATGTAATGATTAACTGATTTTGGAATTTGATGATTTTGGTTATTGTGAGAACATGAACATCATGTGAAATTCCATATGGTAACGGTATATACAAGAAGTATTTTCTGAATTCATAGCTTTATATTCTTTAAATTATGAATTGTAAAATTGATGATATTGAGATTGTGTTATTGGTATGCTCATCCCATGTGTGGGCTGTTTCTGTTGAAACAGGTAGAACATGTACAACATTGGCTCGGAGGATGAGTTCGAGCTATTGAATGAGGATGCTCCTAGGAGCTGGGTATCGGCGTTGGTATGAACAATATTTCTTATACATTTGATACACATTTATTGGTTCAATGCTCGTCTGTGAGCATTTAGATATGTGTATATGGTTTGTATAAGAGTTATGAGATATCTCTTTTCATTTATGATTTGCATGCAATTTAATTAAGGGAAATTGCATAATGAAATGAGAATATGAGATTGGTGCATTGTACATAATGCTAGATGAATTGTGTTGGGAATTAAATAAGAGGATTAACGTCAAATATTATGTACAAGAATTCCCTAATGACATGACAATATGCACTATTATATGTGATATGCACTAATAGCGGGTTAAGGACGCGGGGTCCTTACATTAGTAGTACCAGAGCAGTGGTTAGATCTTTGGGTTGTTTAAGGGCCAAGAGATGTGTTGAGACAACTGAATAACATGTTATTTTACAATATTGTAGTTTGGCAATTGTGCGGTGCGATCGTGATATGCTTCTATGCGTATTTTATGATATTGAGTAATTGAGAATTGTGTTATTGTAACCATTGTAGTTGCAGGGAGCGCATGGTATATGAGGAACTTAATGGTAAGAATAACCGGTACTGCCAATTAACATACGCACTTGATGTGGTATTGTTGTGGAGTGCAAGAGGCCGGTAACATGAGTAATACTATATTCTTGATTTGAGTTGTTGATATCAATATTGTGTCACATGATGAACTATAAAATAATATATAGTGATGTGGATTGAAGTGTATACGTGTTATATCTATATACAGTGCTAAGTAAAATCTGATTTTGTAGGAGAAATCAGGAAATGAGATATGATGTCTGAGGACAGAAAATGGTGGACAGTACTGTGCCATTGGTTTATGACAACGAATGATCTGAGGATCGAGTATGAGTATGTTGAGATTAAAAGAATGCAGGTAAACGTGAAGTTATACACATGCATTATTGTTTGAATTGTCATGTGAGGCACATCTTGAGTCCAATGAACAAAGTGCTACATGTATGGGTGTCACCTCTTGAGCCTAAGGGGCAAAGTGCCACGTACATGGGAGTCACCTCTTGAGCCGGTGGCGCAAATTGATACAGCCACGTTAATGCCGCTATCATGTCGAAGTGATGATAATGCCACTGTCATGTCAAAGCGATAATAATGTCGTTGTCATGTCGAAGCGATGATACATGTCGTTGTCACGTCGAAGCGATGATAATGCCGTTGTCATGTCGAAGCGATGATAATGTCGCTGTCTTATCGCGCGATGAATCAGGATATTTGTCGTTGTCATATCGTAGCGTTGGTCGCTGGTATGTCGAAGCGAGGGATATCCATTGAGCCGTTGATAATTCGAAGCGATGAATATTATTGAGCTACTGATATATAGAATACTTGCCGCAGTTACACGAAGCGAGGGGTATTGATTGTGTACCGCCGTAGTACGATGAGTATGTTAGCAAGTATATTGATTATGATTGATTGAGGACGGCAGTGAGCGTCGTGTTGTAAATATTCACATTGTTGTTCCTTGGGTGCATGAGAGGTAGACCCAAGAGGATATTGACATGTTCCAAGTGAACGAAGAGTTGATGTAACCCTTTCCATTCGGTTTATTATGTCGAGATAAGCCATTTGATTTAGTTGGCATGTGAATATATGTTAATGTATGTTGATAGATGTTGATTGCATTATCTCAGTTGAGTTGTATTGATTATGAGAATCGTTTGCACAGATGGAATAATGGAGAATGAAATTGAAATGGACCATATATTATTATGTTCATTTATTCTTGTGTTGCAGTAACGAGATAGGGCGAGGTGTAACCGTGGTGTTAACACCACCCTATCTATGGTATGAATTGAGTAATGATACTGGTTTTGTGATGATGTTTATTGTTGTGAAAGAATGTTAGGTCTTGTATATTTTGGATTAATAATTGATTAATCACTAGTTGTATTGAACTGAATTTAATCATGCAAGAATGAGATGAACAGGGATGTCACGATTGATATGGGACCACTGTGAATGTCGTGTGTTGACATGTGATCATTGTAAGTGCCACGAGTTGACGTAGAACTATCGTGAATGTAAAGAATAAGTATGAGGTCATGATGTTATTACCTGGTGTGTAATAACGGTAATGATAAGTAATCATGTGATGATTAATAATGAACTAGACTTGACGTGACGAACGATATACAATATAGAGATATTCACAAGTAATGATCTATTATGTTTTGAGGAAGAATTAGTAACTGAGACGAGTATGAATGATGATTCATACATGTGATAATTACTAATGAACGTGCTAGTAATTATACAGCATTAGAACCTGGTAAAGAATGATATGTGATGAGACATAGATCTAAGAACTTATGAATACTCACCACGTTGCAATGAGTTACGTCTTTAGAGCATGTGGGTACTGCGATGAGCATGACGATACGATGCTAATGTACTTTATTGATGATCGCATCTACAAAGGTATGAGATTAATTGTGCAATGTTAATATTGCTGCGGTATTATGGAACAAACCCACGAGTAAAGAATTTTATTGTTGAAAATGAATAACTGTTTATGAAATGAAACTCGAATAATGTTATGATATCTGCGTGAAGTAGATATCGTAGATTATGTTGATTAATTACATTGCATGAGGCAATGATTGAATATGAAATGAATTTGAAGAGTGAATAATATTGTGGATTATTAATGTGGTGAAAAGGATAGCAGGACTGATGATGATAACGACGTCATCAGTATACCGAAATAGTAATGAGATAACGATGCATATGTGATAAATGAAGTGTTTAAAACGAAAGAATAATTGAAATGATTGGCATGAATACTCATGGGCAAGTAAGAATTCAGATGTGATGCCTAATAATTGTATAGTGTATTGACACTGATCCACGATGATGGATAATACTGAGATGTTAGTAAATGAGTAGCGATGTTTATCGCATGAAATAAGTAGCGTTGTGATTAAGACAAAACTCTGTTCAAAATGAGTCATTATGAATTTATTAAACTAATGATGAGTGAGGGCATGTGATGAGTGAGTGGCATCATTTGAGATACGATGTCTATTGCTACGTAATGGAAAGGTATACACATGTGAGAGAATTTAAATGATCTTATGAGAACCTTGTCTAATATTGAATAAGAGATGATGAATTGTTAAACGAAGTTGAAAGAAATTGTGAAATAAAAGATTGGAGTGAACTGAAAGTGATTGACATCGGTGAAAATGCATGTATATGTTAGACCTTTGAAAGATGAAGTTAAAAGTATTGAAACAGTAGAAATGACAGTGCTTGAAGGTTGGTTTAACGCCCAAGAATATCACGTGTGTAGACGAATGTCAGATTTTAGATCTACCTAGCCGAATTCATATTAGTTGTGGAGTGGTAATTGATGTGATGAGACGCTTATACGTGAACACTAATGAATGAGTATTGATAATTGTCAATAAATCAGGTAGTGATGTCAATGGACATGTAAATGTGATTGGAGAGTTTAAAGATTCTTGCATGAACTCTGTCTAACATAGAAATCCGATTATTATTAATGCAATGAGACGTTGATAAGTTATAACTTGAGATTCATGATTTTGAATTCCGAACGAGAATCTAAATGACTTGATTTAAGAAACTGCATGACTGGTGAGATATGTTTCCCTTAAGTGGATTGAGGTAATGAGATGTCATCACTTGAATCAATAATAAATAAAGAGAAGGGAACTGTAAATCGAGAATGATAGCTGGTCACATTAGCATGCACTTAAAACATTTAATCGTGATCAATAATCAAGCAATAATATTCCGGCTAATTTTTTTTTAAAATAATAAATGTTAAATATTAATCAGACACACTGGGGCCCTCCTAAAACCAAGACTGACCACTTGATGATGTATAAATATATTTGAGCCGGAATATATTTAAATCAACCAACAAACAGACAGCATCTCGACTATAAATATCATAATCCAATATCACAATCCTAAGCAAATGATGACAGGCCCACTATCGCCAAAGTAAATGCTTTCCATCATAAATAAAATTTGACATACCTGATCGAGATGCTGATCATTATCACATAAACACAAACATAGACATAAACATACAATCTCTTAAACATATTGGACATCAAAAATATATTCTTTCAGTAATATCAAACACTAGAAACTAGTGGCTCTACCCTATATCCCGTCGTCAGTCTAACTCTGACCCCGTCCACTAGTACTTGCCCTGCCACCTGAAAAAAAAAACCCATAAAAGGATGAGCTAATACCCAGTACGTTCTTATCCAAATACAAACATAAATTATACAAATTGTAAACATCTCATCAATATAATTTAACAGTTTAACAAATAATAATACATTGTTTCGTTACCTCGTACTTAATCCTGTCAAACCAGACAAACAATAATATCATTTAAAGATGATGTCCAAAATGATAGCATATCATCTCATCATCTATATATGAAATGCATCGCAATGCATTCACTATCATCAGACCAGATATGTCATCCACTGGCCTACATCAAGGACTCGTCAGTCCATATCATCCATATATATGATATCAGGACCAGAAATTTCATCCACCGACCCAAATCCTGGACTCACCAGTCCGCATCAACCACATATATAACATCTATACAATCATCAATTCATATATATAATATACAACAATATTCGCATCATCATTATATCTCATCTTATCTCATCATATACCATAATATCATTATTCTATCTCAACTCATCAATTCATCACATATTCTCAAATCTTCTCATTACTGATATTCAATCCATATGTTTACTCAAGGATAATTTACTGATATTATTAAGATATAACGTACCTGAATGATGGAACAAAAAGAATTATAATATTCGACTTCCCAACTGAATTTCTCTATTCCTATCTGATCATACAATCAACAATTCCCAAAACCAAATCAATACTAAACTCAGAATCCACAAATGATGTCATGATTTTATTAAATGTGCTATAATAGTAATAACCGACTAAGCTCTATTATTCAACAAGTTTATTTGGTTCCAACTTTCCAATTCAATTTAATTCTATATTTTTTTTATTCAAGTTACAGATTTCATATATCTACACTAATCACAATAATCAATTTCAGATCATAATTCCCACATAACTGCTTAACAAAATAGAACACTCTGCATTTCCAAGATCCATGTACTCTTATCAACTTTCTAGATTCATGTTTATATCCACTAATTATGGTTGCTGGCCTTTCACAACAACACATTGAACCATAGTAAATCAATACACAGAATTTATATACTCGATTTTGTATCCTTTCCTCACATTCCTTACATTACACTTTTATTGGGTATATGTAACTAATCCACTAGCATATAATTAAGATACTCAAGTTACACTAATTCATCATACATCACTGTCTTAAACAATGTTTATTAAATTTAATTATGTTGTTTGGCTAATAACAAATTCATCATCCAGAGAATCCATGAGCTATTATCATAATTCCTATTTCCAAGAATTAAACCAAATTAACGACAAGTAATTTATTAATCTGGAAACAGCTACATTCAAACAAATCAAAACACCCAAATGACCTATGGAATACGACTCAAAAAACATTCAATTTAAAACTTCAATTTTTTATTCCGGCTACAGATCGATAATTTCAAAAAAAATTTAAATAAAACCAATAAAATAGACCAAGAAATTTGCTGAGGAAATAGGAAGAAAACCTCACCTACAGCACAATGATCAACCGACAACCCTGAAACTATGTTGAAATGGCTACACAAAATAAGATAAAAACCAAAGGCTTGAAAGTTTGAATCTCTTCCTATGTTGCTTTCGATTCTTCTCCTCTTTCAGACTTTGGAAAATGAGCAAGCACACGTGTGGGGGCAATGTACATGCATATCTCAAATAGTTCAGTGTACTTACCTCTATATATATATTATTTAAATGAAATATTAGTTTCAACCTTTCAACCATACAAACTTTTTATTTTATTTTATTTCAAGTTCTGATAATCTATTTCACTAATACAAAGATTAATTACCAAGAGGACATGGGTACTGTGAGGAAATATGTATCACTTCGAGACGCCATTTCTTACGATGTCGTTTCGTCATATTTATACGCATATCTCGACTCTATAACTCTAGCTTATTTTATTATTTTCTTAATAATTCAATTCATCATTACCTTATAAACCTTTACGGGTGTTACAGTTCTCTCCCCCTTATTGAATTCGTCCCCGAAATTCGAGTGTATTAACTCACACAAACATCTATTTATACATAAGGACATACCATTAAAATATCTCAGGGTATAACTGACGCATTTGCTTTGCTGTTTCCAATGTAGCCTCCTCAACCCCTCGTATGTGCCATTGTACCTTAACCATCGGAATAATTTTACTTCTCAACTTGTGATGTCCGGAATAATTATTAATTGTCAAATGGATTTAATTATGATATTTTTATGATATCTCGGAATTAAATTCTTGGGTATCGGATTTCGGAGCGGAGTTGGGATTAAATGATTTCGGGATCGAATTTACAATGTTAATTAAATTCAAGGAGATTATTAAATTCTTGGGAATGTCATTTTGATCCCGGATTTGAATAAATAATTCCGGGTTTATTTTAAAGTGTAAACTAAAATCGGGGGAATTCCTATTATTATTATTACTATTATTATTTGAGGTTGGGAGTTTAATAATAATAGTAAGGATAGAGATGAAAATGTTGGTGTTAATTTTAAACTAGGGTTGGGGATTAAAACACACACCACACCTTTAACACATATTTTGAGCCGACATCTTCCCCATTTCTCCTCCTTGCCGTTCGCTCGTCTTCACGCAATGACGATTTCGCCATGGATTCAAGCTCGATTTTTGTTCAGGTTAGTGTGGGATTCGAAGCTCCGCAACTTCTTAGCTATTTCTTCTTCTTGCTTTTCGATTTACCCTTGATGTTGGTGCGTTTTACGCTGATTTGGGGCTCAACTTTGGTGCATTTTTGGGGCACTTTTTCACACGTTTTGGGGCGGTTTTGTGCTGTTAATTGGCTCGAAAATCTGATGCTATTTTGGTTCAAAAATGATGATGCTTTGGTTCGAAAATTCCTTGCTGTTTTGGTTTCGAAAATGGTACTTGTTTTGAGTTCAAACTTTTCCTGCAATGTGGTTCGATTTCTACAGCATTTTGGTTCGAATTTGTGAGGCTATTAAGTTCGAAAATCTGTCCCCCTTATGGTTCGAAAATCTTGTTGTTTTGCTCATGTTTTGCTGATTGTTCTTGGCCAAAATTTGTTGCATCTTGGTTCAAAAAATCTTAGCTAAATGGTGAAAAATCTGTTGTTTGTATTTCAAAAATATGATATATCGTGGAAATGTGCTGCTTGTCTATGTCCGAAAATCTGCTGTAAGATTTAGGTTTTTCTGCTGAAAATTGGTGATTCAAACTTGCTGTTATTTGACTCAAAAATATGCTACTTTTGGGCTTGAATCTTGCTGTTTATACTTCGAAAATTCCAGCTGCAAGTTGGCATGACTTCTTTCTGTTTTGGCTTCCAATATTTTGCTGCATTTTGGGTTTAAACTTGTTGATATGTTGGTTCAAATTGGACTGCGATTTTGAGTTAAATCCTCTACTGTTTTGCACCAAAACTTTGCTGCTATTTTCCAAATTTGGATGGTGTTGTGAGATCGCTTATTAAATCAAATTTATGCGGTTGTTTAGTTGAACTATGTGCTGATATGAGTTGATTTAAGTGCTAGTTCGATTTGTGTTAGTGAATGATTTCAAATACGAGTGGGTATTATTTCTCGATGATAGGAAGTGTTGAATAATCATACTATTGAGACGGTTGATGTCGTAATATGGTGGGGCGAACCTTATTGATTTAAAGGGTTGGAATCTCTCATTAAACGATTGAGCATGTAAATGATCATGATATGAACTAAACGTATAGTTTCTCAGAGTAGTCTCGATTACCTTGATTATGTAACAAGATTCATAATATTGAGTTATTGATTGATGATACTGAAATGAAGTTGAGAAATATTTACTTGATGTTAAATGTTTTGTAAATGAATTAATATTGAGTTAATGATTTGATTTAGATATTTCATGAGCATACGGACGTCAAGTGTGGCTTACTCATATTGTCGACTATAAGGTACGATGTGACGTACGAGCATGTATACTATGAAGTATTTCATATTCATGTATTCAGGAATTGTCAAATGTGATGATTGAATATAAGGAAATGAATATGTGTATCGAGTTTTATATATGTAGAATGGGGGACACGTGAATGTACGTGGTCCGGATATGGAGTTGGGTATTGATGCCTTTGGCATGACCGATATTGGAAATGGTTGGGAATGGGATTAACTAATGGACATGAGTGCCTTTAAATTGTGTTGGTTATGATTGTGAAATAAGTGATGTAGCATCAAGGAAACGATTTATCTTGATATTGAGTATCATCTTTTTTAATAATGTTATCGATCTTGACGGTTGTGATTTGTGACATATTGAAACAGGAACATTATAAGAAAGCCTTCATTGGCCAGGATTAAACATGGAGTATATTTTATAGCTCTTAATAATCTTATTTAGTTGAAATTTCAATTTGTATATTCATATGAGTATGACTGTTGAGTTGGAGAGTGCTCACCCTGTGTGGGAGTTGTTTCTGTTGAAACAGGTAAAACATGTATGACATTGGTTCTGAAGTGAGTTCGAGCTATTGGTGTGGAATACTACCTGGGGCATGCTATCAGTATTGGTAAATGAGAGAATGTGATTTATGCGAGTAAATTTATACGCATTTATTCATCCCTCATCTGTTAGCATTTTAATGCATGTATATGGTATGTGTAAGAGTGTTGAAAGTTGCAGAGCTCCACCTTTACTTAGTTGTTTTATTTTGGTGGATGTTAGTATTGGATATTTGTGATGCTGTTGAGGATGTTTATTATGGTGTGTTCCTATTTTTGGGGAGTCCAGTTTACGGGGAGACTCTGCCCAAATTTTTATAAAAGTCATAGGGTATATATGAAGCATGTAATGATTCTTTTAAAGAATGAAAAGAAATTTTTACATACACAAATGACGTCATAATTGCATTATTGATGTGTTGGGGCGTTGGGGTCTTACACTTTCTCTCCGCCCTATCAAGAATACCGATAGGCCTTTCCACATATGTCATATCCGGATCAAGTTCAATTTCTTCGGTCTGTAGTACATGTGATTTATCTGGTTCATATTTTTGTAGCATTGAAACGTGGAAAACATCATGCATTTTTGACAAAGCAGGTGGCAGTGCTAATCTATATGCTAAAGTACCAATCCGTTCCTGGATTTCATACGGTCCAATATACCTGGGTGAAAGTTTTCCTCTCTTTCCAGTTCGCACCACACCTCTGAATGGTGAAATTTTGAGAAATACTCGATCCCCAACAGCGAATTCTAATGGTCTATGTCTCCGATTTGCATAACACATTTGTCTGTCTTGCGTCGTTTTTAATCTCTGTCGAATAATTTGCGCTTTCTCTTCTGGTTCTCTCAATATATCGAGGCCCACAATACTAGCATCAGAAATAGTATCCCAATATAGGGGTGATTGACACTTCCTTCCATATAGTGCCTCAAATGGAGCCTACCAATACTAGATTGATAACTGTTGTTATATGAGAATTCTGCTAACGGTAGAGATTCATGCCAATTAGGACTGAAATCCATCACACAAGCTCTCAACAAATCTTCTAAAATTTGAGTAGTGCGTTCAGACTGCCCGTCGGTCTGTGGATGGTATGCAGTACTCATCCTCAATTGAGATCCCAGAGCATCTTGGAATTCCCGCCAAAAACCAGAAGCGAATCGAGGGTCACGATCTGAAACTATTGACTTTGGAACACCATGTAATCTTAGTATCTCCCGGATATAAATTTCCACCATCTTGTCCAATTTGAATATCCTGCTGTAGGGTATAAAATGTGATGTCTTTGTCAGCCTATCGACAATAACCCAAATTGTGTCATGTCCCCTTGGGGTATGTAATGCCTCGAGTTGCTTTATACACGTGTCATATGATTATACCGTTAATATGATTAATTTCGGTATGATATGGACTCAGGTTGGGTTGAACCGAGGATTAATGAACACATACATGAAATGAATAGTAGATATATGACAAGGAAAGAAACATGATGCACAAGATGTAGTGCATAGGAATGATTGAATTAAATCAAGTGTAGTGACATATCAAGCAACTTGGACTAGTAGGCATTTGAATTGAATTTCATATGCATGTGCCTTGTATTTGAGTTTGCATTTGAGGTTGATAAATATGAGATATCAGATTTGCAACTCACAATACACCTCAACACACCTAGAAAATCCCTACACAAGCTCCTCTCTCATTTCTTCCTTAGGTTGAATTTTTGAGCTTGGATTGCACTTGGTAATCAAGCTAGAAAATAAAGTGAAGTGATATAATAACTTCTTGGTAAGGAATTCATGAGTTTAAGCTTGATTTATGTTGTTGTGTATGAAGTATGTGAAGTTGAGTCTCAAGTGTTCATGTTTGAAATCATAACTTGTTTCTTTGCCAAGAATTGGATTCTAGGATGATGGAAACATGTTTATATGTTACTAGAGATTTCAAGAAACATGTGGAAATGGTTAATTTCAAGTTGTAGGAGAAGAATTATGAAGATATGCTTGAAAATCGCCATGATCTAAGTTTTCTGGACATCGGCGATCGATCGGTGCTTGTGTTGCGATCGATCGCCGAGGACAGAAAAAATATAAGGTGGTGAAACTATGTGGCGATCGTTCGGTGAGTTTGTAGCGATCGATCGCTATGAACAGGGCATTTTGGCGATCGATCGCCAAGTAGTTGCGATCGACGCGAGGAGACAGAAAGTTTTGGCGATCGATCGGCAATTGTAGCGATCGATCGGTGCCTTGGAAATTATGAAAAATGTTATATTTTTGTGGCATTTATTTTTGAAGCCTCTTATAACATGGTATATTGTTCATGTGCTTGTAGCATCATCACAGGGGACGGGGCAAAGAGACAATTAGCCATCAACGCCTGATTTATCGCTTTTATTGTCGTATACCAGGTACGTGTTGACGTACGGAGTATAGATATTATGTGATGATGTTATGAGATTGGTATCATATGATTGGTAGTATCATATGCATGTACATTCATGGATATCATGTATTTGAGATGGAAGAAGTATATGCTTTAGCATTTGAGGTATACGCCTGGTTTGGGTATATGCTCGGGTATGCTACATATACTTGGTATGAGAGATATACGCCGGTTTTTGGGTATATGCTCTGGCTATTATCATGTGAGGCCGGTACTATGATATGTGTTGCTAATATGAAGATGTGAGGCGGTTCCACTGACATATTGAGCGGAAATAGACATATCATATTAGTCTCGTGATAATAGGATGTGTGATGAGACATGTCTTGAGATAGTTGCATTTGTTGATGCATGATACAGAACAGTCATAATTGATTATTATTATTGTGCTTTATCATTGATATTGTGTTTTGATATCGCACTGAGATAGTTGTTTATCTATACTCACGTTGTGTGAATGTTTCTGTAGGGACTCATAGATGTGGGAGGACGGGATGTGAGTCATTTTTCGCTGCGAACTGAACCACTGCCTAGGAGTTGTCTTGATTTAAGTTGTTTGAATTCCATATGATGTATATATGGTAGGGTTTTTATAAAGTTGTAACAACTTACTTAGTAAGAAACTTCTAATCAGTGTATCTTTTTACTTAATTCAGACTCACATATGTGTGATTAATTGATACATAATGGATTAAGTAATGAGGACCCCACATTAGTGGTATCAGAGCAGTGGTTCGAGAACGGGGTGAACATGGGTAGAGGAAGTGTATTAGGGAGTTACCTAAACACTTGAAAACATGTTGAGATGGTAATATCATGTTAGGATTTGTAATATGATGTTCTTCTAACATGTTTTATAATTGTGAATGTTATTGTTAACCCTTGATATATAGTTATGACAGACAGAGGGTATCATGAGGATGTTGGGGATGCCATGAGTGGCAATGCTAGTGTGAGGATGGCGCCTGTGCCACCACCACCGATTGGGCAAGGGCCAGTGGAACAGATACTGTTACCTGGCGAGTTAACATTGACGCAATTTCTGAGTTATCAACCACCCAGGTTTGAGGGTACTGAATCAGGGGAACTGGCAGAGGAGTGGCTGGAACTTGTGGAACAGATATTTGTGTCAGCACCGTGTGCCAAGACTGCTTGGTTACGCTTAGCTGAATTTCAGTTGGCTAAGAAAGCAATGATGTGGTGGAAAGCTACATTGATTGAGCTGAGAGCTCAAGGTCAGACTGTGGACTGGGATGTTTTCAGAACTCGTTTTATTGCTCACTACTTCGCTGTGGCTGCAAGGCAGAAGAAAGAAGATGAGTTTACAAATTTGAAACAGGGTAATATGACTGTGTCTGAGTATGCGGTGCAATATTCATCGTTGTTACGATATGTACCACATAATGCTGCTAATACCAAGGTAAAGATTAGACAATTTGTAAAGGGCTTGAGGCCGGAGTTATTTGATAGGGTGATGTCTAATAACCCTTGTTCATATGAGGAAGCGTTGATGAGAGCCAAAATGGCTGAGATTGCTGTTGGTGTTTATCAAGATGTAAGACATTCTCAAATACCTACATCAGAGAGCATGAGACCAGGGGGAAACGTTTAAACCATCACGAGGAGGTGCTTCTTCCTCTCGATTTAGTGGGAAACGTTTTGGACCACGGAAAGAGGATGACCGAAGAGCTAAGGGACAGTTCCAAGGTAGTAGTAGTGGCAGTGGTGTGCAATGCTTTAAATGTGGCGGACCACATTTGAAACGAGATTGTCCTCAATTGAATACAGTAGTTTGTTTCCGTTGTGGGAGACCAGGACATGTGATCCGTGATTGTCCTCAAGTGGGTGGACAACAGAGGAGAGGACCAATGTCAGAGAATACAGTGCAGCAGAGACCACAGGGTGTACCACAATCTGGTGGAGGACAGAGGGCAGGACCACCTCAGGCTCAGGTATATGCATTGAACAGGGAGCAAGCAGAGGCAGCTCCTGATGATGTGATAGCGGGTAAGTGTACTTTGTTTACTTATCCAGCTTTACTTTGGATTGATACTGGTGCATCACATTCTTTTGTTGCACAAAATTTTATTGACCGGTATCATATATGCTCGTCTCCACTGTTGATGCCTCTTTATGTTTCGACACCCATGGGAACTACTGTGATGGCTTGTCAGAGTGTGTCTGATTGTGATATTCAGTTTGAGACTAAGTATGGACTACAGGCTGATTTGATTGTGTTAGACATGACAGATTTTGATTGCATTCTTGGAATCAATGTGTTAAGTAAACATAAATCTGTTGTGGATTGTTGTCAGAAGATAGTGAGATTTCAGTCTTACTGGAATCAATGGTTCTTCTATGGCCAGGGATCGAGGGCAAGGATTCCAATGATATCAGCAATCCGAATGTCGCGTTTGTTAGAACGTGGACATGCGGGTTATTTGATTTATGCCTTTGATGTAACTGAACAGAAAATAGAAAGGAAAGTGGAGGAGATACCAGTGGTTGCAGAATATGCGGATGTGTTTCCGGATGAGATACCTGGATTTCCACTGAGTCGAGAAGTGGAATTTGGTATTGATTTGATACCTGGTACTTCTGCAATTTCACGAGCTCCTTATCGGATGGCACCGACTGAATTGAAAGAATTGAAAACTCAATTGTAAGACTTATTGGACAAGGGGTACATACGTCCTAGTGTATCTCCTTGGGGTGCTCCGGTATTATTTGTGAAGAAAAAGGATGGGACAATGCGATTGTGTATTGACTATCGACAATTGAACAAGGTAACCATAAAGAATAAATATCCTCTTCCTCGTATTGATGATTTATTTGATCAGTTGCAGGGATCAAAAATCTATTCTAAAATTGATTTGAGATCTGGTTATCATCAAATACGTGTGAGAGAGGGTGATGTACAGAAGACGGCATTCAGAACTCGCTATGGACATTATGAGTTTCTGGTGATGCCATTTGGAGTGACAAATGCCCCAGCTGTCTTTATGAGTTTAATGAATCGGGTTTTCTAGGAATACCTTGATCGATTTGTCATTGTCTTTATCGATGATATACTGATCTATTCGCAGAATGATGCCCAACATGCCCAACATTTGCATATGGTATTGCAATTGTTAAGGACACATCAGTTGTATGCCAAAATCAGTAAGTGTGAGTTTTGGTTGACTAGTGTCGGCTTTTTGGGGCATGTAATCTCGAAAGAAGGTATATCAGTTGATCTGAAAAAGATCGAAGCAGTGTTGAATTGGTCAGCACCTATTTCTGTGCCAGAAATTCGTAGTTTCTTGGGCTTGGCTGGATACTATAGACGATTTGTTGAAGGATTTTCAACAATTGCCAAACCATTGACACAATTGACACAGAAGGGAGTATCGTTTCAATGGTCAGAGGCTTGTGAGCATAGTTTTCAGGAATTGAAACATCGATTGACTACAGCTCCATTCTTGATTATTCCATCGGAACATGACAGGTTTATCTTATATACTGATGCATCATTACTAGGTTTGGGTTGTGTATTGATGCAGGATAAACATGTAGTGGCTTATGCATCACGACAATTGAAACCACATGAAATGCGATATCCAGTGCATGATCTGGAATTAGCTGCCATTGTCTTTGCCTTGAAGATATGGCGACATTATGTATATGGTACGTCGTTTACCATATACACAGATCATAAGAGTTTAAAGTTTTTATTCACTCAAGCAGAATTGAATATGAAGCAAAGAAGATGGATGGATCTGTTGAAAGATTATGATTGTGAGATTGAATATCATCCAGGAAAAGCTAATCTTACAACAGATGCCTTGAGTCGAAAAGTACATCATACAGCTGATGAGATGATTCATTTATCCGCCTTGATGACTTCTTGTTGTACTTTGGGTTATGAGTTTGATGTGGAAACAGTGTCAGTACGGGTATCAACATTATTGGTTGAACCTGATATTTTTGAGAAAATCAAGACGGCACAAAATACTGATGATGAGGTACAACAATGGAAGGACATGATAAATCAAGGACAAACATCTCAATATATACTTGCAAGTGATGGAATTCTTAAATACAGAAACTGTTGGGTAGTACCTGCTTCATTGGGACTACGTCAAGAACTACTACAACGTGCTCATTGTAGTAGATACAATATACATCCTGGAGGAAAGAAAATGTATCATGATTTACGTACCCAATTTTGGTGGAAACGCATGAAACAGGATGTGTTGAACTTTGTAAAACGGTGTTTAGTCTGTCAACAAGTAAAAGCAGAAAGACAGAAACCAGGAGGTGAATTACACAGTTTGGAAATTCCTCAGTGGAAATGGGAACATGTTACATTGGATTTTGTGACTCATTTGCCACGGACGTCTTCTGGTTGTGATGCCATTTGGGTGATCGTTGACCGACTCACCAAAGTAATCTCATTTCGTGCCATATTGTATGACATTTACGTATATGCGAATGGCACAGTTGTACATTCAACATGTAGTGAGACTACATGGTATACCAGTTTCCATTGTGTCGGATAGAGATCCGAGATTTACTTCTCATTTTTGGGAAGGGTTACAGACAGCATTGGGAACTGAAGTGCGATTGAGTACAGCATATCATCCTCAGACAGATGGACAAACAGAGCGTACGATACAGACACTTGAGGATATGTTGCGTGCCTGTGTATTAGAGTTTGATACCTCTTGGCAAGAGTTGTTGCCAGTAGTGGAATTTTCATATAATAACAGTTATCAATCTAGTATACAGATGGCACCCTTTGAAGCTCTGTATGGGCGACGATGTAGATCGCCATTGTATTGGGATGATGTGGATCAGTCTTCCTTACATGGACCGGATATGATTCTTGAAATTGAAGAAAAAGTAAAGTTGATTCGATTGAAACTTAAAGCTGCCCAGGACCGACAGGCTGCTTATGCCAATAAGCGTCATAGACCACTTGAATTTCAAGTTGGTGATCATGTATTCTTGAAAATCTCACCTTTTAAAGGTGTAGTACGATTTGGTAAACGTGGGAAGTTGTCTCCACGATACGTTGGTCCGTATGAAGTATTGCAACGTATTGGTACATTGGCATATCGTTTGGCACTACCACCAGCCTTGAATAGTATTCATGATGTCTTTCATGTTTCACTGTTGAGGAAATATGAACCAGATCCAAGTCATGTATTACAGTTACCTGATGTACAGTTGGATACAGATGTATCGTATGAGGAACGACCAGTTATGATCTTGGAGCGAGCTGAACGCAGGTTGCGTAATAAAGTGATTCCTATGGTTAAGGTACAGTGGGACAGAAGGGGTGTCGAAGAGGCAACGTGGGAGACGGAGCAACATATGATGCAACGGTATCCAGATTTGTTTTCTGGTATGTTAATATGTTAAGTTTACATGTTTCTTATGGTGCATATATCATATGTGTTGTTATGTGAAGCATGTATTATGTTTGTATATGCAATTTCGAGGACGAAATTCAATAAGTAGGGGAGAATTATAATGCCTCGAGTTGTTTTATACACGTGTCATATGATTATACCGTTAATATGATTAATTTCGGTATGATATGGACTCAGGTTCGGGTTGAACAAAGGATTAATGAACACATACATGAAATGAATAGTAGACATATGACAAGGAAAGAAACATGATGCACAAGATATAGTGCATAGGAATGATTGAATTAAATCAAGTGTAGTGACATATCAAGCAACTTGGACTAGTAGGCATTTGAATTGAATTTCATATGCATGTGCCTTGTATTTGAGTTTGCATTTGAGGTTGATAAATATGAGATATCAGATTTGCAACTCACAATACACCTCAACACACCTACAAAATCCCTACACAAGCTCCTCTCTCATTTCTTCCTTAGGTTGAATTTTTGAGCTTGGATTGCACTTGGTAATCAAGCTAGAAAATAAAGTGAAGTGATATAATAACTTCTTGGTAAGGAATTCATGAGTTTAAGCTTGATTTATGTTGTTGTGTATGAAGTATGTGAAGTTGAGTCTCAAGTGTTCATGTTTGAAATCATAACTTTTTTCTTTGCCAAGAATTGGATTCTAGGATGATGGAAACATGTTTATATGTTACTAGAGATTTCAAGAAACATGTGTAAATGGTTAATTTCGAGTTGTAGGAGAAGAATTATGAAGATATGCTTGAAAATCGCCATGATCTAAGTTTTCTGGACATCGGCGATCGATCGGTGCTTGTGTTGCGATCGATCGCCGAGGATAGACAAAATATAAGGCGGTGAAACTATGTGGCGATCGATCGGTGAGTTTGTAGGGATCGATCGCTATGAACAAGGCATTTTGGCGATCGATCGCCAAGTAGTTGCGATCGATCGCGAGGAGACAGAAAGTTTTGGCGATCGATCGGCAATTGTAGCGATCGATCGGTGCCTTGGAAATTATGAAAAATGTTATATTTTTGTGGCATTTATTTTTGAAGCCTCTTATAACATGGTATATTGTTCATGTGCTTGTAGCATCATCACAGGGGACGGGGCAAAGAGACAATTAGCCATCAACGCCTGATTTATCGCTTTTATTGTCGTATACCAGGTACGTGTTGACGTACGGAGTATAGATATTATGTGATGATGTTATGAGATTGGTATCATATGATTGGTAGTATCATATGCATGTACATTCATGGATATCATGTATTTGAGATGGATGAAGCATATGCTTTAGCATTTGAGGTATACGCCTGGTTTGGGTATATGCTCGGGTATGCTACATATACTTGGTATGAGAGATATACGCCGGTTTTTGGGTATATGCTCTGACTATTATCATGTGAGGACGGTACTATGATATGTGTTGCTAATATGAAGATGTGAGGCGGTTCCACTGACATATTGAGCGGAAATAGACATATCATATTAGTCTCGTGATAATAGGATGTGTGATGAGACATGTCATGACATAGTTGCATTTGTTGATGCATGATACAGAACATTCATAATTGATGATTATTATTGTGCTTTATCATTGATATTGTGTTTTGATATCGCACTGAGATAGTTGTTTATCTATACTCACGTTGTGTGAATGTTTCTGTAGGGACTCATAGATGTGGGAGGACGGGATGTGAGTCATTTTCCTCTGCGAACTGAACCACTGCCTAGGAGTTGTCTTGATTTAAGTTGTTTGAATTCCATATGATGTATATATGGTAGGGTTTTTATAAAGTTGTAACAACTTACTTAGTAAGAAACTTCTAATCAGTGTATCTTTTTACTTAATTCAGACTCGCGTATGTATGATTAATTGATACATAATGGATTAAGTAATGAGGACCCCACAGGGTACGTGGTAAGTGAGTAACGAAATCCATTGTTATGTGCTCCCATTTCCATACTGGCACATCAAGACTCTGCATTAAGCCTCCTGGCTTTAATTTTTCTGCTTTCAGTTGTTGACATGTTAAACATCTTTTCACGAATTTAACGTCATTCTTCATTCTTTTCCACCAATAATGAGTACGAAGATCATGGTACATCTTTTTACCTCCATGATGAATACTAAAACGACTGCAATGTGCTTGCTGTAATATTTCACCCCTCAAATCAGAATCATCAGGAACTACTAATCTCATATGTAATCGAAGAGTGTCGTCCTCAGTAATATGAAAATCAGATCTTTTCCCTCTGTCACCAGTCGTCTCCACCTCTGAATCTCAGGATCAAATTTTTGTGTCTCTCGGATACGAGCAACAATTCTGGTTCAACTTGTACAGTATATACTCTAACAGGACTACGAAATATATCAAAGTTATACCCAGAGGTACAACAGTCAACAATCAAAATAGACATCTGACAAGAAATAACTGTCTTCTGACAAACTTGTCTACTCAATGCATCAGCAATAGAATTGGAGTGGCCTGGGTGATATCTAATTTCACAATCATAATCTTTCAATAGATCTAGCCACCGCCTCTGTCTCATATTCAATTCAGCATGTGTGAATAAATACTTCAAACTTTTATGATCAGTATAAATATCAAACGTCTCACCGTATAGATAATGCCTCCAGATCTTAAGGGTGAATACAATGGCCGTAAATTCCAAATCATGTACAGGGTATTTCAGCTCATGTGGCTTCAATTGTCTTGAAGCGTATGCACTCACATGGATGTGTTGCATCAAAAACAACCCAAACCATGAAAAGAAGCGTCAATATACACAACATAACCACCTGTATCAGAAGGGATAGCAAGAATGGGAGCTGTCGTCAATCTCGTCTTCAACTCCTGAAAGCTAGCCTCGCACTCAGGAGTCCACATGAACTTGATATCTTTCTTTGTCAATGTAGTCAGAGTCGAGCAATCTTTGAAAATCCCTCAATAAACCTTCTGTAGTAACCAGTCATCCCAAGAAAACTCCGAATTTTAGGTACTGACGTAGGTGCTGCCCATTTCAACACTGCTTCTACCTTGCTGGGATCAACAAATATACCGTCTCGAGAGATAACATGGCCGAGAGATATAGCGTCTCGAGAGATACCGTGCAGCAGATGCTGCTGCATGGCAGCCAGAGGTATGTATATATTTCTTCTATTTTTATTTACAATATTTTTATTTATCTTCTGAATTATGCTAGCTATTAACTAAGACTTAGCTGCTCAAGTTTGAGTGAGGATGGAGGGATCTCACGAGGGGTCAGACATGTATTAGATCATAAGTTAGCTATTGTGGATGAAGTGCGTCAACTTGCTCAGACGCAACAAAATAGATATGATATACCTGCACGACAGCGAGCTACCAATAGAGGAGGCAACCGGAGGAGAAGACGATCAAGTACCTCTGATACTAAGGTAGATGCTCACGATGATATCCCTCCATTTACGACTGACACATATGGTGCAGGGGGTACATCAACATCACATCATTTTTCATTCCAGTATGATGCCACCTCTTCAGACTACTACGGAACACAACCTGCCCATCAGGAGGAGCCATCACCATACACTTCATATACACCAGATCCAACCCAAGCATACAATGGATTCTCAGTTACAGATCTTCTGCTTCGTGTACCCGGTCCTACACAGTCACATCCATATTTTGATTTCTCATCTGTTGTATTCTCTGACTGGACTCCACAATATCATGATATTGGTGAGTCCAGAGCTAGGATTAGACCTCCTCAATCACAAACGCAGAATGTAGACGAAGTTGAGCCATCTAAAAGACCACAACAAGATATACATAGACGTGCTTGTGGGGCCATAGAAAAAATTAAAGTACAATGTAAAGAATAATATCTTTATTTTTGTGTGTACTATTTCATATCATCTATCCATATTACAACTATTTATGTGGTTTAAAATTTTTCTACAAAACCTAATACCTCAATTAGATAAAAAGAATTATTTTTTTAAAACTTGCAACCAAGAAATGAATTTTTGTTTTTAGTATATTTTTTAAAAAATACTATTTTATATTTGCAATCTTGGATTGCAATTTTATAAATAAATAAAAATTTATAAATTTACAATCTAAGATTACAACTTTAAAATAGTGTTAAATTCGCATAATCTATTTGCAAATTACAATAGAAGTGTAATCCTCCCCAAATCATATCATTTTATGAATTTTTTTTATTATAATATTAAATTAAAATTGCCTTATGTATACGCATTTAAGGTCAACATTATTATTATAATGTTAAATTAAAATTGCCTTATGTTAACGTATTTGAGGTCAACAAAAAATAAGTACATAAATTAAATATAATATATGGCATTCTTTGGAAACAACACTGTCTTATCATATAAAACTATTATGACCATTAACATTAATGTCGATTAGGTCTTCCAAACAAAGACTTTGTCTTACCTGTCTATCAGAAAGGTATTTTCTAGAAATAATTCACGAGCCACTTGCCCACTTGTTACATTAATTAATTAATTAATATTTATTAATGATATTTCTAGAAATAATTCACGAGCCACTTGCCCACTTGTTACATTAATTAATTAATTAATATTTATTAATGATATTATATTTATAAATATATTTATTTATAATATATAGTTTGCTTTTCACCGAATCCAGAGGCCAAAAGCTAATAACGCGTGTAGCATGCACATTCCATCCATGGAATTCTCTACGGATCCATTTAGGTTGGAAATTTACGATCTAAATTCATCATACTTGTTTGAATATATTTGAATTTAATAGATTTTAAATTTATTCCCTCTTATTTTAAATTTGTTTATTAATTAATATAGTAAATTTCATTTTTTTACAAAATAGAGTCATTTGAAATCCATCAATCAAATCTCCCTTAAATTCAAATCATTACGTCCAATCGCAAATTAATTTGCTAACTTATTACATATTCAATTCAATATGTTTATAATTAATTATTAACAACATAATGAATCTTGACTTACAACTCTTCTTTGTATATTATTTTTTTTTAATATAAAATATAATATTAAATTATAACAAGAATAAAAGAATAAATCTTTAGTTCAAAATTTATATTTAATTTATATTTTTTCTTAATCTTTTACAACTTAGCAACCAAAAAATTTCATCATTTTCACGTTTGGAAATCAAAAGTATTACTATAAAATGTTTATGAACCAAAAATATTTTAGTATGAAAATACGATGACCAAAATCTTTATTTTCCCTAATTTCGTACCTTGAATTTATTTTATTCGAAAGATTAAACATTACTATAAAATTATAATTATTTCGTAATAATTAGAAAAAATAAAATATATTGTATAAAATACTGTCCAGGATTATTTTCAAATCTTTGAAAGTAAGAATATATCTACATTATATTATTACATTAAATATGTTTCTCAATTTCAATCTTCATATAGAAGCCTTATTTTATACATTTAATTTTTCACCACTTCCAACAATAAATGTATGATTATAATATATTATATTTTTAATATTAAAATAATTATATAATATTTCAAAAACTAAATAATAAACACTTTTTAATAAAAAAATCTCTATTTTATAATTCTCAATCATTTTTCGTCTAAGAATATATTCTAACAAAATGTCTTTTTGAAAAATTACAAAAAACATGATAAAAAGAACTTTTGCAGAAAATTAGGCGCGTGGCTCACAGATCCTTCTGGATGTGTTCCTAATTTTGTCTGGTACTCACGGAAATCAATGGTTCCAGTTGCGTGTGTGCACACGTCATTAGATACACGCGTCGTTAAGTCATTGGATATTGCTTCGGTTCCTTGCCTTTATAAGCAGGGTTTCCTCCTATTGAGAAATCATTCCTATCTCCTTATTTCAACAAATTTCTCTTTTTCTAAGATTATCTTTTTCAATCGTTTCATCGTCCCAAGGTAACAACCTCTGTTTCCATGTTTCTTCAATTTCCGAGGTTTTTTGAATGTTTTTTGTTGATGACTAGATGATTTTTTATCATCCTTGAATTCGTGATAATTTATGTTTAGTTTGTTTCCGTGATACTGTTAATATGTTCCCCCGATCTTTTGCTTAGATTGGTTAGTTTCTCGATTAGATTGTGTTTGGGTGTACTTGGTGCTGCTGGTAATTACAGGATTTTTTGCGATTAAAGAAAGGTTTCCGTGTCTATTTATCCCTGTAGATTTTGATTGAGTCAAATCGTATCGCTTTTTTAAAATAAAAGTGTAGATTTTTTCGGTTTCCCGTATGAATGATGTGTTCCTGTTGGATCTGTCGATTGGACCGATCTTTCTTTTATTTTTTTCATTTTGACTGTTGATTTTATGGATCTGTTAAACAATTTTATGGGATCGGAACAAGATTTCTTTTCTACTTTTCGAAGATTTTGTTTGTTGAAAAGTAATTTTATCTTTGGATCTGATAATATTGGTTGATTTTTCCTGGTGATTTGAGATCGGTTAGATAGTAGCAAAAATCCTATTTAAATCTTTTTCAATTCTGGTAGCGATTAATTCATCTTATTTATTTATTTATATTTATGTACGATACGATATTGTAATTATATAGATCTGTGAATTGTTTCTGATCATATTTCACCTCTTTACTCTTGCAGATGCAGATCTTCGTGAAAACTTTGACTGGCAAGACCATCACCCTAGAGGTGGAAAGCTCAGACACCATTGACAACGTCAAGACCAAAATTCAGGACAAGGAAGGAATTCCCCCAGACCAGCAAAGATTGATCTTCGCCGGCAAGCAACTGGAGGACGGCCGCACCCTCGCCGACTACAACATCCAGAAGGAGTCAACCCTCCACTTGGTTCTCCGTCTCCGTGGTGGTATGCAGATTTTCGTCAAGACCCTCACGGGCAAGACTATCACCCTGGAGGTGGAGAGCTCGGACACCATCGACAACGTTAAGACCAAAATCCAGGACAAGGAGGGTATCCCCCCGGATCAGCAAAGGTTGATCTTTGCTGGAAAACAGCTCGAAGATGGCCGCACCCTCGCGGACTACAACATCCAGAAGGAGTCCACCCTCCACTTGGTCCTCCGTCTCCGCGGTGGCATGCAGATCTTCGTGAAGACCCTCACCGGCAAGACTATTACCCTCGAGGTTGAAAGCTCCGATACGATAGACAATGTCAAAACCAAGATCCAGGACAAGGAGGGCATCCCCCCAGACCAACAGAGGCTGATCTTCGCTGGAAAGCAGCTCGAGGATGGCCGCACCTTGGCCGATTACAACATCCAGAAGGAATCCACTCTCCACTTGGTGCTGAGGCTCCGTGGTGGTATGCAGATCTTTGTTAAGACTCTTACCGGGAAGACCATCACCCTTGAAGTCGAGAGCTCCGACACCATTGACAACGTAAAAACCAAAATCCAGGACAAGGAAGGGATCCCACCAGACCAGCAGAGGCTGATCTTCGCGGGTAAGCAGCTCGAGGACGGCCGCACCCTGGCTGATTACAACATCCAGAAAGAATCAACTTTGCACTTGGTGCTGAGGCTAAGGGGTGGGATGCAAATCTTCGTGAAGACATTGACTGGAAAAACCATCACTTTGGAGGTGGAGAGTTCGGACACCATTGACAATGTGAAGACAAAGATTCAAGATAAGGAGGGTATTCCCCCGGATCAGCAGAGGTTGATCTTTGCTGGCAAGCAGTTGGAAGATGGAAGGACTCTTGCAGATTACAACATTCAGAAGGAGTCCACCCTTCATCTTGTCCTTCGTCTCCGTGGAGGTTTCTAAATGAATGTTCCATCTGCTCTGCCCGTTGTCTGTTGACGGGATTTGTGAACTGGGTTTCTGTTTCTGTTTCTGTTGTTTAAGCTGGGTTTTCATGTGGGTATCGTGTCAAACTGTTTAATAATTTTCCGTGAAATGAATTGAAGTTGAATGTGGGTATTTGACGTCATGCTATTATATTATTATCTCGTAGTTATACAAAATTTGTGGTCGACCACTCTGTCCGTTTCAGTTATTTAAGAGTGGTGATAGTTTACTTGTTACTCGATTGTGAAAGCTAAGTAGCTTCCTCGGTAGGTGGATTCGCGGGTGTGAGTGTTGGCCTAATGTTTGGTGGTTAGTCTCATTTGAAATGAAATATCCAGCCTTATCCTTGTTACCAATCAAAACGCAAAACTATTTCATTTATTTTGGAGGAGTGCTTATTGCTAGGTTTATGAAGTACATGGTTTTTAAAAAAATTATTAAAATGCTTATGGTGCCAACTGAATTCAAAACTAATAGGGTTAAATTTACTGTTCTTGCCATTATGTTTCAGATTCTATTTCTGTATTATGTTAATGCACAAATAACGCGTATGCCGGACAACATTACATGCCTCTTGATTCTTGACCACTAGCTTACATGAGTTAAAGAGTTTTTATGAAAAGGGAAACTTGCATATTCAACTTCTGAAGTTAAATAAGTTTTCATTACATATTCTGCAAAGACAAGAAATATGACATCTGTCATTACAAACAATTACATCAACAGGTAACCACATCACTTGGAAACAAATCCACAGATATCAATTGTTTTGTAATTGCGTTTCGTTCGCCATTTTTTCTATAGAGATTTCAGCGGGCACCAAGCAACCTCTACAGCCCTTGTTACCAATCTGTGATATGTCGTTATCACCGAACCCAAATACTAGACCTCGGCTTGTAGCTACCATAGTGTGGTACAAGCCTGTGCTGACTTGTGAAATGCGGTGTAGTTTCAAGCTATCTAAGACCTGAGGCATCAATACTTTATCGGATACTCTCCTATCAGGAAAACCAAGGCTACCATAACATGTCCAACCAAACCCATAGACCGATCCATTATCGATGAGAACGAATGTTTTTCGTTTTCCAGCACAGACCTACACACGTTGGAAAAAAATATTGGTGCATGGAATGTGTATCATAGAACACTAGCAAAGAACTTGAAAGCAGTACGAGTTGAAACTAGTTTACTGAACATATAGTTTAAAATCATATAGTAACCATGACGCGACAGGCAACCTGAACAGCTAGGTGGCTCAGGAGGCCGGTGAGGACTTCCGGGGTTGGTTTATCAATCTCGTCACCATGTCCTAATGCACCACAGTAGCCTTTGCCCCAGGTATATACCTAGTGCATATGACGGGTGGGGTTAGTCCAACTCAAGTGAGTCACAAAAGCATAACGGTGTAATTTTTCTTAAATATTCATTGCAATTCAGCATTGGCACGTACATATCCATTGGAATCAAGGGCCACCACATGCTCATCACCAGCTGATATGCGAACCACATGAACACCCTTCGTCCTTAAAGATTGAATTTCTCGAGGGTGTGGAGCTCATTGTGCTGCTCTCCATGTCCAAGGCAGAAATTGGTATCTGAACCAAAAGAAAAGACTATTCCATCCTCTGCAATAGCAAGACTAAAACTCGGGCCCGAGGCAATCTGAACAATGGGAGCAACAAATTCAGGGGACTCTATTTTTTCGGGGACAGGTCTATCCAGTGCATCACCGTGACCAAGTTGGCCATGTGTATTGATCCCACATGTGTAGACACAACCTTGTCTTGAGAGGAACGTGGTGAAGCTGAGTCCTGCAGCAACCTATAAATAAAATTACATGATACAGGTTAAATCAGGAATTTAATGCAAGAAATTGGAATCGGCCTCCGAACTAAATCATGCATTTCTACTCATGGACCTTAGGTTATTTTTCCATCACTTCTAATGTGATGCTCTTTATCATTATAATGTGAAAATGTGTTGTTTTCTGAACTCTTTTGGTGAGAATAATATACAAATATTACATCATAAATGAGAGTCAGTGTAAAAGAAAATGCAAGGCTCAAACTTGTATCATCGATAAGAAGAGTTATGTTAATAAGAATAAAAAGAGCCAAATCTCACTATTTTTGTTACCTTCATCACATAAATCAATTTCAGTACTTCCATCATACCCACATAATTCTCCAGTGCTATTCTACGTAGCCCTGCAGTCTTTGGCATGGACAAACACGGAAACTTTGGGAACACACATATCCAGGCCTCAATTGGGATTGAGTTATCCTCTTGGACTTGCGGCCTAAGGTGGTGCTTTCCTTGACACAAATGAACGACTTGGGAAAGGATTATCATCGAGTTATTATCAATAATGTGACTCATATTCATATTATAGATGGGATAGATGGGATTAAAGTTCCTGTATCAAATACTTGATAGGTGAGTGAAAAGCCGTGTTCAGAATGGGCTGCCATCAACATTGGCTTCTCAAAGGGTTGGCAATTTTGCGATCCCACATTATGGAGTGACAAATAAGCTTGAGGGGCTTACTTAGCTAAAAAGCTAGGATTTGAGCTCTCCTCTTGGACTTATGGTTTAAATGGCGGAAAGATAAATTTGACCCATTCACAAATTGTGCTAGTCAAGATGTATCAAAGATCAATAACAAACTTGATTAACTAAGTCCATTGCACTGGAACAACATCAGATAAACATTAAAAAAATATTATACCTGCTTGCAAGGAATTCCCTTTAGTTCTTCAACAAGCTTTGGGCCAAATATGGCAGGTCCCATATCTCTATGACCACAACAAGATGATGTATTATCTCCACATGTGTAAACCTGCATCACCGACCGATTACCTTATTCAAGATACTAATGTGCAGTCGTGTTAGTTGTCCAACAAATAGAACATCAAAGGTAATATGGTTAAAAAAATTATAAACAACAATAACAAAGTGATTGTATATGGGTCTCAGCTAGTAATTTGTAATGGCCATAGTCATTTTGAATTTGAAATATGTGCTATGACTATAATCGCAAAGACGTTGTGATAATTTACATTATGAAATGTATTCAACTTTTCGCTTATTCCACTCTTATTTCATGTACCTTTTATCTCTTCTCTACTCAATCTCAAGGAGTTAAAAACTCACTTGAAGAAATGCTTGCGCGGTACCATTACATGAATTTGGATCTGTATAACAGAAACCATAGATGTTTGGAAAGATTTGAATACCTCTCCAGCCTCTGTAACAAAGGCTGTGTGATTGTGGGAAGCCGAAACTTGAACTACCCGAGATGGGAATGGGAAGCGAATTGGGGTAAATATTACACATTTCTTTGTTTCTGGTCCATGACCGAGCACACCAGATATGTTGGAGCCGCAAGAGTATACTCCCAAGTCGTGGCTCAGCAAAGTGTGATATCTTCCAGTTTGAATCTGCATCTGTTGAAAAATTTTAGAACAGCAACACTGACAAGATAAGCCAACATATATATACTTCAAGAAACTTCATTATATTTCAATTCTGAATGGCTCCTGGATTGTGGGAAAGTGAATTTCGGGATTAGGATTTCAAATATGTTGCCCTATAAGAAATAGAAGCTAAATCCAAGCAAGATTACAATTGTAAGAGGAAGCACTCGCTGCTTTATCCCAAAGATACGGCTCATAGTCACATCTTTTAAATCATACGTTAATTCAAATATAACATTTCAATAGCTCAATCGGTAGCATAATTGTACCTCCAAAAAGCTTCGTCCCAATAATTATAGCAAGTTACAAACCCATGATTCATTAGAGTTGTGTTTGGACAGGGACGAACCTACTGTAAGTGGGGGGCAGCTAATAAATTTGTTTTTATATATATTTTACCAGCAGTTCCAACAATCACTATCCGATAGTTTAGATGTGAGAACTTTAATCAATGCTTCAGCGACCAGGTTTCAAATCTCTGCGTGGGAACATTCCTTTATTTTGTTTCTTTCTATGCAAGATTTAGAGCCCTTCAAGTTAAATACACTGTTTATTTTTTGTCAAATATTTTCATATTTTCAAAAAACAAATACATAAAATTTTCATTTTACCAAGATTCATGGGGAACATAATGTTAGTAAACTTGAAGGTGGCACAAAATGTAGTTTATTTCTCGACAAGAAGTTATGTTTAAATGATTAATCAAGAAGAAAGTGATGTTCTAAAATAGAACTCATTTTTCTTTAGTTTTTTTTTTTTTCATTTAAAGGTCATTTTCATTTCTTTATAACTCATTTACTAATCAATTTTTCATTAAAATCTTATAATACAAATTAATAAATGGTGGAATCAATTAAAAAATGAAATTAATTTTTTTATAAAACGAATTTGATGCGACATATCATTTTTTTAAGAAAAATTTTAGTAAATTTTAGATAAAATTTGAAAGTATCTTTATGGTCTCTAATTAAAATGATTGTATAGTATAAAATCAGCAATTCCTAATAATCTCTCGTTCATCCCCGATAATGATATGAGAAAGAGACATAATGAGATCATCAAATTAATATTAGGATTCCTCAATATTTCACTAGCGATTAGAAATCATTTCCCCATATACAAATATTATACACAAAAAATAAGAAAATCCTTCCAAAAGTTTACACTTTATTATTCCATATTTCTAAAGTTGCGTTGTATAGGACTAAAATATAATGCAAACCGAACCAGTCGAGACTTATGCATGTGCGTTTATCAAGCTTGAATGAATGACAAATTGATTAGGTTATATTTGTACGAGGGTAAGTTCAAAAAATGGCACCACAGAATACGAGTATTCAAATTTTTAAGACCAAGACAAATCCACATAGTGGGAGATGGCCCCGCTCAAAAATTTTGTTATGTATATATATATTTATTTATTTATTTATTATATATATTATATTTTTGCCCCCCCTCCCCTCAATATCTAGGTTAGATTCGCCCCTGTGTTTGGATGGATGGGTTTGATTTGAATGGAGGGATTTGATTTGAGAATGGATTTAAAATGACGCATATCTTAGGTGTATTTCAAATCTATCACAATTATCATTACATTTACATAAATTAGTAAATATGTGGATCTGATACACCCAATATAAATTCATCCAGACAAATGAAATCAAGGATTTGAACTTCAAATCTTTCAATCCAAATGCATCCAATAATCATATACGGCTTTCGCTATTTATACTGTTTAAACGAGATTTGAGGTACACGGTCATCATAGAAATTTAGAAAAGTATCAAATATATCGTACAATTCAAATATTTGAAACCATAAATCCATAGGCTCCTACCACCAGAAAAATATAAGGAAAATGCTTACATGGCCTGCAGATGTATATACCAATTCAGAGGACTGTTGCACATCCTGCAAGAAATGCAAGACTCGCTTCCAGTTCCCATCACAGCGATTCAGAAGCTGGTTTTTAGAATGGGGTGCACTCCACAAAGCTTAAACGCAGCAAAATCCACTAAGGACAGAAACTTTTGAAGGAAAAATCCTGGACTTGCCCTGAAAGTCTTGGAAGTCAGCTCCAAAGACACTAAATCCATGGCCCTTAAACGACCAAAAGCTAGTATTTCGAGAATTAAATGGAGGGGTAAGTCGTCCATTGAATTTAACTTCCATTGATCCCCCATTTACCCAAAAGTTTGAATTTATGCAGATGTAAAAGAAGAAGAAGCAGGAGAAAGAAGAGGAGTTCTTTGCAGACATTAAAATGAGGAGGAAGACGACTTTTTTGCAGAGGTTTGACTTTTATTCATTTGTCATCGCTTGCGTGTTTTGCCGACGTGGAAGCATTTGGAGAATGACACGTAGGATATCTTTGAACATATGGACAAACGAGTTACTCAAGATTTCATACTTATTTAGATTTATATATAGATTGGAAAATTTAAGGACTATACTTAATTTAGGGTATATTGCGATTAGTTTTTTTTTTTTTTGTGGAACAGGAAAAGGAAATATATTAACTAATGGATAGCTTACTTGACAATTACAATGATAAGCGAAAATACCAGCAACCAAAAAATTCACAGAAACCTACAATATAAAACTATTGAACCAACAAACAGGACTTTCAGGTGGAAAGCAAAATTGAATCATTGCAAGAACACTGGAATGTGACTAGAATGGGGCATAAACCACCGTAGCCAAACTAGGCCCCTCAAACCATGAAGCCCAGAATACGAACAAGTAAGATAACTGTCTTCCAATACAAGCGAAGTTATAAATTGGGATAGACGAATAACATAAACTGAGAAAGAGAAGACAAACACACAAGCCTTAGCATCCAAAACTCTTAGAAAAATTCATATCACTAGATGACACATGAAACCGACATGACTCCCTAGTCAAACTTTTGAATAAATATAGTTTCTTTTTTAGAAAATACATAAATCTTTTTCTTTTATATGGGAACATATGTATATAATGGTTGCAATACCAAAATAAAATGCTTTGTGCCTTTGTCTTTTCTTGAAAGATATTTCCTCTCCTAAATGAAAAATTATGAGTTTTCACCTAAGTCGTTCTTTGTTTTTTTTAAAAAATATCCACCCAAAAAAACTATTAACATTATATCTATGCATTATCATGAATATTTTTTAAAAATATTCTCTAAAATAACAAAACCAAATTATATATTTTTTATAATCCAACAACTTATAATTCAAAGTTTAAATCAATAAAGACATATATATATATATATATATATATATATATATACTAGTTGTACTTGGCAACGCTAGGGGTGTAAACGAATCGAACATGTTCACGAACTTTTCGAGCCAGCTCAATAAATATTTGATTCGAATTTGAAATTCTCAAATTCGAGCCGAACTCGAACATGTTCGAACTTTTTTCGAGCCTAACTCGAGCCCAAATTACTTTGTTCGAATAGTTTAATATTGCTCGCGAACTTTAATATTTTATTAATATAATATAATTATATATTAAATAAATATATTTCGAACATTTCAGGTATTTATTTTTGAGCAATAATTCGAATAGCTCGCGAACATGTTCGAACATTTTCGAGCTGAACTCGAACTCGAACTTTTATTCGAGCCGAACTCGAGCCAAATTTTTGAAACTATTCGAACTTCGAATCGAACTCGAATATAACTATTTCGAGCCGAATTCGAACCTTAAAATTTTCTGCATATTCAGCTCGATTCGGTTCGTTTACACCCCTAAGCAACGCACAAGATGTGGTGTCAGATACCAGAATGATGGTTAATTTTTTCGTAGTTTGATCGAAAATAACATTTGAAATGACTGATTTTAACAAACTTTTTATTAAAAAAACGACCATGCTTCTGTAATTGAATGAGAAAATAAAATAACGAAAGGACTGACTAACTTTTTTTAAAAAAGAATGATGTACATCTTACTGTAAAAAAAAAGACATTTGAAGTTGCTAAATGTTTGAGCAGATAAATACTTCTTGGATATATGTACTCACACTTCTTTAAAAAACTATTTAATAATATTTTTTTCTCAAAATTGTTACAAATTTAACCTTGCTAAAATACTAATACGCTAAATAAGAAATCAGCGTTTAACTTTCCACAACCAAAGAAAAAAAAAACAGCCCAATAAACAAATAAGGCCCAAGCAATAAATTGGAAAAGTCCACCACTATTTATTAATATTCATTGGAAAGTAACACTTTGCAAGGTATAATAATTCATTGGAATAGTAACACTTTGCTCTTTTATATATATTTTTTTAACTCAAATATTTGGAAAATAATTTTATATTTTGTTGTTTAGGGTAATTAATTTAATATTTTAATATGATGAGATAATGTATAGTTTAAGATCTTTAACTAAAAGAAACTCAACGTGTTCAAAAAATTGCGTCACTTTCCCTTATTCGAACATAAACCAGATTCATTCGAAAGCTGCTTCTTTCATTCCTGGTAGAACACCGAAAACAAATCCAATCTTAGCGAAAATTTCCCTCACTCTAAATTTCCTTTAATTATTCATGTTTCCTCGTGAGATCTTAAGCAAATTAGAGAACAGATGGATCTTAATTAAGTTGTGGGTATATAGTTTTTTGATTCTTGTTGTTGGCTTTTTTTATATTTGATTGAAATACATGTTATTTCTGAATGTATTGTTGATCGTATGGAGATTTGGATGAGTTCCATCTATATCAATTTATCCTTGATATCCTCATTCATCGCACTATGATGAGTAATCTGATTATACATTAAAGAGCCAGAAGAAGCAAACAAGACCACGAGCTTCTCCAAATTGGTGATTTGATTTGTCATCTGCAAAGTTATTAAGAAACTGATAGTAAATGAACAAGAAATAGGGGTGTAAACGAATCGAACATGTTCACGAACTTTTCGAGCCGGCTCGATAAATATTATATTCGAATTTGAAATTCTCGAATTCGAGCCGAACTCGAACATGTTCGAACTTTTTTCGAGCCGAACTCGAGCCCAAATTACTTTGTTCGATAGTCCGCGAGCCGCTCGCGAACCTTAATATTTTATTAATATAATGTAATTATATATTAAATAAATATATTTCAAACCTTTCGGGTATTTATTTTTGACAATAATTTGAATAGTTCGCAAACATGTTCGAACATTTTCGAGCCGAACTCGAACTCGAACTTTGATTCGAGCCCAACTCGAGTCAAATTTTTGAAACTATTCGAACTTCGAATCGAACTCGAACTCGAATATAACTATTTCGAGCCGAATTCGAACCTTAAAATTTTATGCATATTCGGTTCGATTCGGTTCGTTTATACCCCTAACAAGAAGGCTATGTATCATTACAAACTACAGTTCATTACAAGGAATGGCTTGAGAATTTGGATAAGAAATAAGAAAACCAATGCCAACAACAAGAACCAATAACTATATATCCACAACACAAGTGTTGCAGATTATCGTATCATCAGATTTGTATTTCACATTAAAGATCCATCGACACCCAACTGTTTTTTTCTGTGGCATGGTCAACGAGCTCCCAAGTTTGGTTCTTCTGCAAGGAGACTATCTCTTCATTCATTGCAGCCTTCCATTTTGAATCAGTTAAGGCTTCATGTACACTGTTAGGTATTGATACAGTAGAAATGAATGACAAATGATTGATTTGATTATGACTAGACATATATTGGTTCATGTGATATTTTACTTGAATAGACAACCGAGGTTCGTATGTAAGTTTTGGAATACCTCTGGTGAGACATTGTGGTAACTGTCTCCTGGTCTACTCAAGAACTGTTTGTGTATCAATTGGGATAGACTCAAATTCGTTTCCAAGCTTGCTGGATGCTCATTTTCTCTTTGATCCAATGTTTGATCACTAGACTCCAACTGATTTAAATCCATATTTTTTATCACTAAGATCCAAATCAGCTATATTTTGATAAGATACTTCCACAACATTGTCCTCAAGGTTATATATAAGAGTCTGAATTTCCTTTATAGACTCCCCCGGAAAGTCAGTCTTTGAGAAATACATAGTATCTTCACGAAAGACAACATCCAGAGTGCATGCATTTATAGGGGGATGATACACATGTATCTTTGTTTATTAATAGTATAGCCAACACAAGGCTCGGGGCATTAACTTATGACGTTGGTATTTGGGGAGATGAACATAAGTAATGCATCCGAAGACACGGGGTGTAAAGCTCCAACTCTTAATGTCGTCATTAGTGCATTTATATCGTCATTTGTGTATACATTAATCAGCCTAGGGAACTCTCATTATGTATACCTCATATGCACATTTTGAGTACCACAAAATTTTTGACAGAGTTTCCCCATAAATTTGCTTTCCAGTCAACATCAACCATTTATACACATTATGTAATGCACTACGCTTATACTCAATTCATTATGCAATTTATCTCTCAGTAAATTGCAAGTAACAACCAAATGACAAGAGAAATCTCAAACACTTATACATCACATATAAACATATTCATCATGCTACCAATGAGCCTTTAATAAATGATTATCTACTTGTACATGTCACATTATTCCTTACCCATACTGGTAGCACGCTCTTGGAAGCATCCTAAATCAACGGCTTGATCTCATTTTCATAGCCAATGGGGTACCTGTTTTACCTGTTTCAACATGAACAGCCAATAACATAATTTCAATATCCATAGCCAATAACATAATTTCAATATCAACAATACACGAACAACAATATATATGGATTATAATGATGAAAGTTAAAGAAGTATTTCCTGAATACAATATACTCATATGAGATCTCCTGAATTGATCATGTTATCACAATATCCAAAGTCATCAAATCCATAATCGATAATAATCCATAATCGATAGTAAGCTAAATCATTACAACAATGATTCACTATAATCATTTAGATTTCGATTTCCAATTTACACATTAAATATCATAGTATCTCAATAACGGCGGTACTATAACCCATCGCACGCTCAATATCGGCATTACCATAAATTATCGCACGCTCAATAGCGGCATTACCATAAATCACCGCACGCTCAATAGCGAGATCACAATAAACCATATCACGCTCAATAGCGGTATTTCAATAAACCATATCAACATTCACTTCCATTAACATGTTAATCAACAGATATATCAGCAATTGTGGCATACAAGACTCGCACGTCGTGCTAATTCAAATACAATAGCCACATATTATTGGTTAACACAACAATAATATTGTTTATCTATGCTCGTACGTCATACATACCTTAAAGTCGACAACGGGTTTAAGTCACTCTCGACACCCAGAGGCTTGTGAAGTATCTATATCGAATATCAATTCAATATTAATCTCACAACAATAGCTCTCAATAATAACATCATTTATCATATAGTTTCTTCATGCCTCTAATAATTGTCCAATTTACCATTTGTTCATTCAAGTTATCGACTAACTCAGTAAGTACTATCTATACATTTCTAAGATTCTACATTTAGAAATTAATTCATTGTTCAATATTGATATCAAGTTATCCTCATCTCTGTTCAGAAGTTTGAGCAGGCTCTACATGAATTCGAATATACAATACAAATTCATTTTCAAAGCCTTTAGATCATGAAACTCCATTCCTTTAGCATAACACTTATGCTCAATATTATAATATCAAATCTAAGAAATAAACAAATATGGACCAATAACATCTTTAGCACGTACGAAGGAAAATATATTTTTTTTAAAAAAAATCTTACCGATCGATCGGTAACCCGTTTAATTTTCAAGCTTTGCAACGTAAAGTACCGAACGATCGGTACATTGCCTCCGATCGATCGATAGGCCCTGAACTTCGAAAATCACCTCAAAACCTCACTCTCCACAAGCCACAACAACCACTCTTGACAAACACCAATAATCTTCAATAAATTCATCAAGGCAAGAAAGATATCACATAGCACCATCTATTTTGTACCATGATCCACATAACAAGCAACCCAACTCTTTTCATCTTTGAAAATTAAAACACCAAGAACTACTCCATAATCATCTCCAAACTTAACTAAAACACCTCTAAGGTATAGAAATACACTTACCCCAAGTGTTCTTCAACAAATTCCAAGTTGAAAAAGAAGAAGCAAAATCCTTGCACAAGAGAGGAAGAGAATGGCGTGAAGAGAGGGTGTGGGGAAAGTGATGGAGTCTTGCAATTTGTTTTGTGCACTTTTATCACAAAAACAAGACTAATACTCTCTCATTTTTGCACACAAGTCATCTCACAAGATTTTAATTGCACCAAGATCCTCATACCAAATTTAAATACAAAATCATCCTCAAAATGAATTAATCTATTATTTTTATCCACAACCGATTTATCTCAAGACCGAGTCCAAAAATAAAATGACAGTCATTCATAATTATTCCTTAATCATCACATTAAACTCAATTTAATTAAGGTAACTAAGTTCCAAGCATCACATTGGTGGAACTGTTGGAGCAACACAACGTCAGCAAGTGCCTGGAAGGGTGTTTGGAAGTTGATAGAACGAGCTGGAACACGATTGAGTTGATCGAACGAGATGGAACACGATTTATGAGATAGGCAGCAGAGGCAAGAGCCCAGCCCAAGTAACATAAGGGCTCGTGAGCCCGACGAGGGAAGCACGAACAACTTCCAATAAATGTTTATTTTTGTGTTCGGACACACCATTCTGTTGGTATGTATCTGGACAACTAGTTTGATGGACTGAGCCATGTCAGTCCAAAAATTAATGAAGTTCAGAAGTATGGTGTTCTTTGCCATTATCACTACGTAATACTTGTATTCGGGCTGTGTTATAAAACTTCTGAAATAGAAAGTTAACTTCTGATTTGGTTTAATAAACACAACCAAGTCAATTGAATACAATCATTGATAAAGGTAACAAACCAACGTGTCCTCCCAATGTAGGAACATTATATGGTCCCCAAACATCAGAGTGAATAACCATAAAAGGAATAATACTTTTATGTAAAATCAAAGAAATGACGTACGATGGCTTTTGGCAAGGTCACACCACATTTGAAATAAAAAATATCCAAAGTTAGAAACAAACTAGGAAACAAACTTTTTAAATACTCAAATGAGGCATGTTTCAAACGTCTATGCCAAACTAGATTTCTGTTTTTTTTTTGCCGAACCAGCGTTATCTACTACTACATCATGTTGTAATCTGTCGGAAGTGTCTGATTCTAAGCCCAAGTAATATAACACCCATTTCTTAACACCATAACCAATCGTTTGTCGAGTCTGAATGCCCATAAACACACAATGATCAAGCCACAAAATAACAACAAAAGATAAAGTAGTAGTGGATGTGAGAGCTTGATAAAAGATTATAATCCAAGAACTGAACAATTAACACAGAATCAAGATGGAAAGTATTGGTTAGAAGAGATGACCCTTTTCCCAACAATTGGGGTGGTGCTACCATTGGCTATGGAGACAAAGTTGTGGAACGATGAGTTAAGATTTGTGACTTGTTTGACATCAAATATCATAATATCAGTAGCATCATAATCAATTATCCATACACCATTCAAAACAAGTGTAGAAGCGGTGAAAGCCTTACCTCTAGTATTTGTAGTTGTGATCTTTGCTGATGAGGTATGAGTGCCATCAAATTTCTTTATTTGAGTAGCTGCATTATCGGCCGCTTGGAATTTCGATGACGTGTTGGGTCCCACCAATTAGGATATCCAATAAGTTCAAAACAACGACTTTGTGAATGATCTGTTTGATTACAATTGGTAATGCCTAGATATGAATCATGCATGTTTTATTTGATTATTGTGTAATTTTACGATAATGACGGTATGATGTGGACTCGGATTCGGGTTGAACCGAGTATGAGAAACTTATATGAAAAATATTGTATGGTAAAGGGCATGATATTCATGTGTGATAGGGGAAAGTATGCTACTAAATGACATGAAATAAGTTGGTACCAACCATATGGAATTGGTGGAATTGTTGTAATACATGTTTTATTGTACAATTGATATAGTAGTAAGTCTACATAGAAGTCATATCTTTTATGCATGGTAGACTACATGGAGTACACTTGACATGGAATGAATTTGACATGATTTTGTTGCAATATATATATATATATATATATATATATATATATATATATATATATATATATATATATATGGAATATCAGCCTTGAAAACACATACAACACCATACTTCACCTAAAAATCTCTACACAAACACTCTCCAACTCTCTTGTGTTCTCTTGGCTTCTTTCTTGAAGTGAAGTTTGGAAATCAAGATAAGAACTTGTTGTGAAGTAAAAGTATAGCTAGTTGGTAAGGATTTGTATTATGTGAACTTGTTTTACTTGTAAAATAATCATGAATATGTGTTGAAAGTGAAATGAGAGTCTTTGATCTAGTAGAATTGGAATTGAGCAAGTAAACTTGATGTATTGCTACAAGAAGTGCACATGGTGATGTAGTGTAGCTTTTAGAAGTTTTGGGGGTATGATTTGTAGTATGGAAGGTAAACCATGAAGAAAAGCTTGAAAATCTCCATGTTCTGATTTTTACAGAGCATAGTGATCGATCGCTAGTCGTGTAGCGATCGATCGCTCGAAGCTAAGCACAAGTGAGGCGGTGTGTTTAGCGATCGATCGCTAGATTGTTACCGATCGATCGCATGACGGTAGAGATCAATCGCGGTTGAGGCACAAAGTTTGATGTACATTTTGAAATGTTGAGCGATCGATCGTTGGTTGATACCTATCGATTGCTAGGGTTATAATGTTGAAGCGATCAATCACTAGAGATGACCGATCGACCGCTAGGTCCATTCTTGAAAATGTCATATTTTCTTGATATTTGTGTAATGATGTTGATTATAAACTTGATTGGTGAATTTTATGTAGCACCATCACAGGGGACATGCCAGAGAAAAGGTTACACATTGACCCCTGATTTGATATCTTTTGAACAGGACGACATGTACGGGTTGATGTACGAGTATTGATGATATAATTATGTTCTATATATGTGATGATGGATCTATATAATGTTGAGATATGTTATTGTTACGATGATGTTGTTGAGGCTAGTGATTGGTGTTGTGAGGCACATGCTGTTGAGGCATGTGATTGGTGCTGTGAGGCATGATATATGGCTATCATAACGTGTGAGGACAGAAATATGATATGTGCTGCTAATATGAAGATGTGAAGGCTGAGCCACTGACATATTGAGCAGGAAAGCAATATCATATATGTCCCGTTATAACAGGGTGATGAATAAGATTCATCGAATGTGTCATGACGTATTGTATCATATTGTATATTGTGATTTGGTGTATGTACAGGAACAACCAAAGAGGAATATGTCAAATGCATGAAATACAGGAAGTTGTTTATACAGTATTTATGCATTACATTGATGTTGGATTGTGAACATCATTTATATACTCATGTTGTATGTGGTTGTTATGTAGGAAGTCATAGCTAGGGGATGCCGGGATTGTGAGTCTACCTTCTACTGCTATGAGTTAAACTGATCGAGATTGAACGAATTGTGACGTCTAAATGATATACAAGATGTGATGTATATTAACAATGTAATATAAATAGAAAATCTTGATCAGTAGTGATAATATCTTAATCCTGATAAGTAAAGAATACTATTTACTTAATTGGATGCTTAATTTTAAGATAACGAGGCACCACACAATGAGCGCATTTGTATTTTTGTGATGACTCATGTATTTGTGCGTGTGTTGGGAAGGGATTTATTAGCATCTGCCAGTGGTTGCTCGCCGCTCGCCGCTCGCCGCTGGTGGACGACTGCGGCTCTTTGCTAGGGTTTAATAGACTTTAGTTTTTACTTTTAATGAGCTCTGATACTATGTAGAAACTAAAGAATGTAAAGGAGAATGATATATAATTTCAATCAAATTACTTTATTTTGATACACTTGTCGTACATTTATAACATATTAAAATAACATAAAAGGTAGAAAACATGGCAAAAATGGGGTGAAAAATGGAACAAAACATGCTACTTTCCACAATTCCGTGAAATATCCATGAAATTAGAATAGTAGGCTAATTACTCGTGCCGCGAACCATGATCACAATGAACAAGTTATGTGACTGGATGCATACCCAACTTTGCAAATTTATATTGCACTCCAATTATGCCTAAGTTGATAACTACACTCTAAGACCACTCAGAAATATTGTTTTTTTTTTTAATTAGAAATAAAAGTAAAAACATATGAGAGGGGACTAGACAATGACATCTCGAAGTAAGCTTCAAAAAATTTTGCTGCAAAATACAAAAAATACCAATTTACAAAAGTTCAAAAGCACTTCATTTGATGGGAGAGTAATTTGGCTTATTTATATATATATATATATATATATATATATATATATATATATAAGATAAAAAATACTATTTTAGAGGGATAGACGCAATTTAGTGGACTAACATATTAAACCCATAATAATAGGGGCTAGATTGAATTTCTCATCATAGTTCGTCAAATGTTATTTTGAGACAAAGTATTTCTTGATTTGGGTTTTAAATATGGTTAATTACATTAATCCCTCTTGAGATTATCACAATTACAAACTCAAATACATTTGAAAATAACAACCACCCCTTACATTTTTACTTATCTTACATAATATCCTCTGCATTAAAAATTAATTAAAAAATATATTATCATCCAAAATATACTACAACATTTCAAATTTACAATTTTATCAATATTACTTATTACAACTTGATCAAAATGTTATTATGTTGAAGATCTAATAGATATAGACAATGCAGGCTTGAAATGTTTAAACGTGTCAAAAATCACCTAGATCAACTCTAAGTTAAGGTTGTAACTAAATATTTCACTTCAAAGTATTCTCAAAGAGGTCCTATTTGAGTAACTCTAAGGTGCTAAAAACAAATCATTAACTTCACAACTCCACATGCAGTCCACAAGATTATGACTCAATGTGCTCAAATATTCATCATTTTGACATGCTAACTCAAAACATGATATCCACGTACAAGTTTAACAATCATCAAAATTCAAGTCCATATGCATAGTGAGATCAAAACCATGATTCAATAATCACTATATAATTCATTCTTTTCTAAAGTTTGAACTCTTTTTAGGAAAAAAAATTTCATTGCTCAATACAGATTGAAGTTTCAATTCAGTAGACATCAAGCAGATTCGACAAGTAAACATGCAAGCCACTCCCCCAAACACAAATGAAACATTGTCATCAATGTTTAAAAGATTCAAAAGGGAAATATAAAATTTCCCTGATCAATAAGCTTGCATGAGGGTCTCATAATCTTATGTTGTTGTAGGGATTTATTTGTCCAACTGAGTACCTCACAAGAGAATATTCAAGTAGTAAAATAATCGATTCGAGAGATACTAAAAACTAAATGCAAACTGGATATTAAATAAACTAAATAATAAACGATATGGCTTGGGTTGCCCCCAAGAAGTGATTGATTTCGGGTTTTCAGCTTGACCATTAGAAGCAACCATCAAAGAGCGACTTCCGCCCATAATAAGTATCATATGACATCACATATGGGTCTTCATTGTGTCTGCCCTCAAGCTTGACAAGATGATGAGCATTTAAGCTCGTCGCTCCAACAACACTCGTCTTGAATTGATAGGTATGTGAGAAGTTTGGTTTAATCTCATGGACGACGTGGCATGGTGAAGTTGGTATCGATGGAAAGAAAGGATCCACATATGACATATAACACATCACCATCTATGGTCTTAAATCAACATTCTCAAAAATGTGTTCATCTTCCTTCATCACACTCGGCTCGTCTTTCCGTGGAAACTCCTCGGACAACTTTTCTAAACTAGTCTCAATCACTTGAAGAATCTCTCGTTGCCTTGAATCTTCTACTTGAGTAAGATCACTCTCACAAACCTGATTGGTTGAGTAATCATCATCATGTAACCATGCCTGATTTGTTACCCTTTAATTTGTAGATCTCGTCTCCTCCTCTTGGCATCTTGCTAAAAATATTTTCGTAAGGATCTCTACTTGCTGTTCCAGGCAACATATATAGTTGGTCTGACTCTCCATATTTGTCCTAGATGATGCCATGATTCAGCGCATAATATCCTCCAACTGAGTCATGACTTCATCAGAACTATCTATATTCGCTCCTTGATGCTTGAATGGTTGGTGTGTAAAATGTGGATAGTGATGCTCTGGTCTGTATTTGTGACTACAACCCTACAATAAGGATCTCAATGCTAATGGTAGTCGAAGTCCACCATATCATTGAACAGGTACGACACGTATCTTTATCTCTATCAAACAGGGTCCTACCAATTGTCAAAGCCCCATTAAACAACTATCATTGTGTTCCTCATCCAATCCATTGCAGAAAAGTTGAAGAAGATCATAGTTTGAAAAGTCATAATACCGAAACATGTTCGCCAAATCGTTAAATCTCTCCCAAACCGCATAGAATGACTCTGAATATTGTTGGGCAAAGCTTATGAAGACTTGATGAAATACAAGAAAAACAAATTAAAATAAAAAAAATTCGAAATCAATTATATACAAAAAAAAATGGTTAAATTACAGGCAAATAATCTCGTATGGAATTACTAAAATTAATCACCGGCAACGGTTCCAAAAACTCGATCGCGCTTTCTTTAAACTATAAAATAGGTGATGCACGCTTTGACTCAATTAGCACGATATAATCCACAAGTGCGCGATTGTCAAGTTTTAGTATGGCGAATAACAAGTACAAGTGTCGAACCCACATGAACAAATTGTAAGTACCAAATAAAATGCTTTAAATTATTTAATATACGATGATGAATTTAACAATTTAACTAATTTACTAAATTAAACTACTGGTGTTCCCCAAAGTCAATCAATGAAACAAGAAAATTCCACTTGGGAAGATTATCAATACGTCGGTTCACCTATGTAATCCCCTACAACCCTCTTATTACTCTTAATTGAATATCCATATATCTCTAATGTGATGAATTCTCCAATTTTATTCAATATACTCTGTCGACCTATAACAAACCTAATATTAAAGTGCAATAAGTCGCTACCGTGTATTATTTAACAATCAATATTGCATTAAATTCTATGAAAACTTCAAGCCTTTGATTCTGGTCAATCTATTGCTATCACACGTGTATTTGATATCATCTGTCGATCTCAATCTGAAATTCACGACACAATTTACTATATCGTATCACAATATCATCTGTCGATATCAATTATGATAACTAAAATCAATTCAATGGTAGCTACTCCTTAAAAAAGTAATAACAACATAAATTATGTACATATGATATTTGAATTCAATCAATATATAATAATAAAGTCATAGGTTCAAAACAAAGGCTCCCCTAATTTTGATAAACAAACTTAGTTCATGATTATAAAGAAAAATCAATACTTAAACATGTCTTGCAACAATCCAACCATGATATAATCAAAATAAAACAAAACTAAAATTTAAAGACAAGCATAAATTCCCAACATCGACTCTGTTTGTAGATCCTTCCTTCTTCCCTTGCTTCTTTCTCAATCGTGTTCTTCAATCCCCTTGTTGGAGTTGTTCCAAATCCTAAGAGGTGTACAAGTGTGGAGAATTGTGGTGGATGATATGGTGGCTGGTTCTAGGTTAAAAGTGTGTCCAATCCTTCTTTTGGTTCATTCATCATGTCCCTTAAATAGTAGGATGTAACAGGCACATGGAAATGAGTTTCCTTATTGGACTCAAACTCTTGATATGGAAAGAATTTTTTGAAAATCTTCGTCGGGCGATCGATCGACAGCTTCCTCGCGACGTTGCGCAATCGATCACACATAACTTCTTGATCAATCACGAAACATGAATTTTCAGCCCTTTAGTTTCGTCCTTGCACTACTGATCAGGGCTTCTCCTCATGGTCGATCAACACTTGTAAATTTCTTCCAGTTTGGTATTTTGGTCCTTCCTTTGACGTGTTGGCTCGTTTGAGTCCTTTTTGGCTAATTTTCTTCATTTTCTCGCACTTCCACTTAAATTCCTGAAAAATACAAATTAATACCAAAAGTATAATATCGTTCAAGAATCAAGGTAAAAAAGTAATGAAAAAACATAGAAATATAAGTACAAAAGTGGCACTTATCAGAATTGTCTGAAGAGCCACCATCGACCTTACTTGTAAAAGATGTTTTGACCATCACAACGTTGGATCGAAAAAATACAGGAAGGAAAAAAGGTTAATCCGTCGTGAATTGTGGTCGGAAAAAAAATACGTAAAAAAATATCCCTTTTAGTGCTCTGGTATCATAAATGGATAATCAATGAGAGTAAATTGAGAGAATCAATAGTTTCTCTATTTATATGTTATTATATTCCACAACCTTAAAAATATAATACTAATATCTTCAATATATAGAAGACTCATCGTTCTAGAATAAAGAAAACAACATAATCTATAATTTAAATAAAAAGATATAGAGATAAAAAGATGATAAACTTATATCGTATAAAACTTATCAACATATTTATTTAATGGTTACAATATCAAAATTCGAAATCTTTCTTTAAAGATATTTCCAAACTCCTAAATGAAAAAGTTTTCACCTAGTTTTTTCTTTCTTTCTTTCTACAGACACACATACAATTTAACATTATATCTGTGCATTATCATGATCATTGTCAATTAATATCCTCTAAAATCACGAAAACAAATTATATATTTTTTATAATCCAAAAAAATATAATTCAAAGTTTAAATATATCACATGTTATTAAAAATAATGATACTGGTCAATGTGAAATGTCATTACTAATCTAGCTTTTTGGTTGAAGGGAGCAAAAGAAAGACAAAGCATATAAAAAAATCAAATTTTGATATCGTAACCATTAAATATATACATCTAGTAGAGTAAATAATATATGCATATAAATAGGACGAATCTAGCTTTTTGATTGATGGGGTAAAAGAAATCAAGCATATAAAAAAAAAATCAAATTTTGATATCTTAATCATTATATATGAGGCTTTACTTGTGAATGCCTTAGCGCCTAATCCAACTCTTTTTAATATGTGGCTTTTTCTTTGGGCATTTGTATGACGTTTGGGCAGGCTTCCTCTCATGTTTAACTCAAATATTTGGGAAATAATTTTATATATTGTTGGAACAGTAGACGTTACTCACATTATGCCTTAGTCGATAACTACACTCAAACATCAGTCATAGTATTATTTTCCCCCCAACTGGGGGTAAGCTTCACAAAGATCTGGTTGCAAATTTTTTGATGACTCGGTATCCGGCCCGAAGATCGACTAATTCGGAGATCAATCTCACCGTCCACTAGCAGGGGCCCCAATTGAAGACGGGGCTTTACGTCACCATATGGACTGGCCCCAAGCATCTCATTTGATGGGAGAGTAATTTGGCTTATAATCTTTTTTATAAAAAGATAAAAATCACTATTTTAAAGGGATATACGCGATTTAATGTACTAAAATATAAAACCCATAACAATAGAGGTTATATTGGGTTTCTCATCATATTTCGTCAAAATTTTATTTTGGGACGAAATATTTCTTGATTTGGGTTACATTAACCTCTCGACGTTTATTACAATTACAAAAACTCAAATAATTTGAAAGAACAATCACCCCTTACATTTTTACTTATCTTAAGTATTACCCCTACATTAAAAAATTAATAAAAATATATATTATCATCCAAATGATACTACAACATTTCAAATTTATCATTTTATCAATATTACTTATTACAAATTGACCAAAATGCCCTTTTTATTTTGTTCAAGATATAATAGACATTCTCGTTTTTGTTATATTTTTTACACCTCTACAACATTGAAGGATTATTTTTAAAATCCAATTATTTTTTTTGTAATTATAAAAATTTCGGGCATATATAATTATCCCTTTAAAACAAAGAATAATTTGCATCAAACTAAAAAAAACAATACGAGGTTGCCCAAATGAATGTCACCCAACAATTGTAATTGTAAATATCTCATGTTCGAGCCCTACAAATCCCTCTCGTATCAAATCCCAATTATTAAAAAAAAATAAAAAATAACCTGCCACAAGAGTGAAATGACTCTATACTGAAAATCGCACATCACGGACACGTTTTCATGGCGCAGTTGGACGACCTTAAGTAAACATAACTTTCTTACTTCTGGGATAAGAAATTGATCTCTGCATCGGAGAAGCAAAGCGATGGCAGGAAGGATGATTGTGACCAACACTCCGGGCAAAGATCTGGCCTACACCAATCTCGCCTACTGTTCTCCTTCGGATCTCCGCAATTTCCTCGTTCCTGGATCCAGGCTCGCCTTTGCTTTGATCGGCGATGTTTTCGTTCTCACTGTAGCATATCCTCTCTACCACCTTCCTCTCAAGATTCACGTGAACTTCTTTTTCCATTCGATGATATTTTTTGAGATGTATTTGCCGGTAATAATACTACGATTTGGTTTCGTGTGAAATGATGAGGAATTTGGTTGAGGCAATAGGAATTTAGTTTCTTAACGTTAGAGTCTGAGGAGAAGACACAGTTATTGAAATTTTATTCTTGTAGGCCGACTAGTGTACTGGATTTTGATAATAGCCTCCTCATTTAGCTTTTTCTTTTTTCCTTTATTTGGAAATTTTTGGTGCGACACAAAGTGCAACTTAAACCAAATTGTTGAAACACTATAAAAATGTCTCACTGTTTGGCTGTATTTGCTCTATGACTGCGTGTGAAATTGAGGAGTGCTGCTAAATTTCTGTGAATAGATTACTAGCAATGTTCCTTCTTCTTGTAGGAAATTTCTATTACCACCTATCTCCTACTACTACCATTTTCGTGCTGTTTGCTGCTACTATTCCTTTTTGTAGAATAATTCTATCACTAACACCATAGCTCCTATGCTGTTAATCTGCTTATACTACTATCATTACCGTTATTACTTCTATCATTATATCTGAGAGACTTGGGAGCTTAGATTTTTCAATGATGCACATTTTTGTTACCTTAACTACACTGTACTGGCCACGAATCCATACCTAGTGGCCATATTGCTCTCAATGCCATTCAGCGGCGACATGCTAAAGTTTCTGCTGGGGACTCAATTTCTATAAGCAGGTATAATATGCTTAGGTTCTGTGATACCTATCTAATCATCGCATCTGTCACCCTATGAACCGTTTTTTCCTGAGCACGTGGTTTAAAATTTATAGATATATACCTCCTGAAAATTTCAATCTTACGTTGCTTACCCTGGAACTGGAGTTTGTGAAGAAAGGGGCTAAAGATGAACAGGTTTGTTCTCTCCTTTGAGTCAATTCTTTGCCACATCTATTGATTTCCATCTGTCTAATAATGAATTTGTTTCATGTAAAGTTGTATATATGTAGATGTGTATATGTTTGGCTGAGGATGAAAGGGCTTGCCCTTGTTCCACTTTGTTCCCCACCCCCCATCCCCTCTTTTGATCAATCATGTTGGCAAATTTTGTAACCTTGCAGGTGGACGCTGTTCTTATGTCTCAGCAGATCCGTACGAGATTTATCAACCATGTAAGATCTATATATCTTGCCTTGAATTTTTCTGCGACCATACTACTTTGGATGATCTTGATGTATTCAGAAGTATTTTATTCGATCTCATTTTTGAAGGAATGTTAGTCTGATATGTAAAACCTGCAATGCTTTTAAATTGGGTGGCAAGGAAGAAAAACCAGTCTCTAAGCTTTCTTAAGTTTTTAGATTCAGCTGTAACTGCTGGTTATTTTTACTTTCATAAAATATTACTCTTTGCTAGTAGTGTTTTCTTGTAATATCTTTTTACTTTCATGCTGAACTTTCCCCGACTTTCCCTCACTAAAACATGAACAAGTTGAATTACTTTTTATTCTCTTGCATGTTTCTTGTGTCTTTGAAACTTGATATGTTCTTTAGGACAACATTCCTTGTGATCTCTATTAACCGAATATTGTGGTACAAACTATCATATTTCATGTAAACATTGTCATCAGGAATCTGTTATTCAGTTATCATAACAACCAAAACAATGAAACAAAAGTACTAAATTGAAGCTGTTAAATCTGGTCCAGAATTAATTAATATTTTTCCATTATCTGCAAGGGCGGTCTCATGACATAGTTACGAAGGGATTGTATGTTTGTTCTTTTTGAGGAAATGGAGAGCTTTTGATTTTATGAAATAGTTTAATTATGCGTAGATCTTACTCTGTTGGTCTACCAATCAAATAGGGTTTAAGTTATTGCTCTCACTTCTTGTTAAGGAAATTTATTCTCCCGTTTTTGCAGATTATGACAACTGGACAAAGGGTAACATTTGAGTATCATGGCAATGGATATATTTTCACTGTCAATCAAGCTACTGTGGAGGGGCTAGAAAAATCTAATAATATTGAAAGAGGAATTATATCAGCTGATACATACATTATCTTTGAAGCACCAAAGTCAAGTGATAAGGTTTCGTTTTTACCTTTTGAGAAATGTGGTTATATATGTGTGTGTGTGTTTTTTTTTTTTAATGATGTATACTGTTGCATGGAATTGTTAGCATCAAGTTAGAATGGCCAATAAGTTATCATATTTGTTTATGCATTGCAGATTGTCAATCAGCGTGAAGCTGCAAGCAGCAACATCTTTAGGCATAAAGAGTTCAATCTTCAATCATTAGGTATAGGTGGTTTGAGTGCAGAGTTTGCTGATATATTCCGGAGAGCTTTTGCCTCAAGGGTGTTCCCTCCACATGTGACTTCTAAGTATGTTTTTGTTTTACATTCTTTTAATTTTTCAACTTATAGCCTGACATCAGAAGATTCTGTTAAATTGTTGCCTCTATACCTTTTTATGTGGATATATAATTTTAATAATACTCTATCTCAGACTTGGCATCAAGCACGTTAAGGGAATGCTGCTTTATGGGCCTCCAGGTACAGGAAAGACTTTAATGGCTCGCCAGATTGGAAAGGTTTTGAATGGGAAAGAACCAAAGGTATATGCATAAAGCATTTGTAGATGTGTTATGATGGAAAGAAACTTGCAAATGAATGACATTTTTGCTAGTTTTGTATTGCCTGTTATTTTGACAAAGTAACACCGGAAAGTATTTGTGAGAGATATGAAGGACAAGAAGGAAAATGTTTTTAGTTTCCTGAAAGGAAACCTAAGAGTCAAGCTTTAAGTATGACTCCTTATTTCTGCTGTTAGAGTTAGCCTACTTGATCCAAGTTTCTAATTTAAATGTGGAAGCTAGACATACGAATATTTAAGGAAATTTTAACAATTAAAATCTCTCAGAATTTTGTTATCTTCATCTAGATCAATTTTTTTAGGTCAAGGTCTATAATGGAGGAGGTTTTTATGGACTTGACATTTGAATGTATTCGTGCCTTACATCTGTTTGGGTCATCTAAGCTTTGGTAAATTTATTATGGCGTTCAAAATTTACCCATTCTGTCCATTTAAGCTTTGGTAGATTTATTATGGAACTTTGCTTATTCTACATCCTTGTTTTTTCTCTTCTACATTTTTTTTAAGATTGATTTAGCACATGGTTCCTTTGCTTCTCCTGCTTTTCCATCACGGTGTATTTAGTTTGCTGAGAATTTTGTATTCCATGCGAAGAAATTTTTCTCTCTCTGTTATATAGTTATTATTTTGTGGCTGTCTATATATAGCACCTTTTAGGAACTGTTAAGACATCCTTGAAATAAACTTAGTGCGGGTGGATGTTGGATCTGTGCTGCATAATCTAGTAGATGGCCACTTACAAGCGTTTTAATTCGTCCAAATTTAATGGATGACCTGGAATTTTAGATTGTGAATGGACCTGAAGTGTTGAGCAAATTTGTCGGTGAAACTGAGAAGAATGTGAGAGATCTGTTTGCTGATGCGGAACAAGATCAAAGAACCAAAGGTATTGTGCTTGTATGGGCCAGAGTCCATGATTCTCACTTATTCCTCTGGTTATAATCCCGTTATTTTCATATTTTCAGGTGATCAAAGCGACTTGCATGTCATCATTTTTGATGAAATTGATGCAATTTGTAAGGTAAGTGACTTAAAAAATTTCAAATATGTATTCCTTGTTGTAGCCCTGTCTGAATTTTTTGATACAAACTCCTTGTCAAAGCCCTGATGCCATGCATCTTCGACCAACCAGGACCTGCCTATAGCGATTGATGGTGACCTATTAGCGTAATAACAGAAAGAGGTCGATGTGGGCACTGATACTTGTCTTCCATCACTAAGAAAATGAAATATATTTTGTGGCTGTTGAAGAATGATAAGAGGATGTGCTTCAGTTATCGTTGTTCACCCGTATCACTTTGTGGAAGTTGGATATGTCCTTTGCTTGATTGGCAATGTTATGGGCATGGTTGTAAAAAGTCATCGCCTGGCTCGCCTAGGCAAGAAGCATAGGCAGGCCAGAGTGTGACGCCTCTGGTGTGTGAGAGGCCCACACATACATCAGAACGCGCCTAGGTGCCTGGGGCTTAAGCCCTGGGCGATGGCTTGATGGAAATGAAGAGTGTTGTTAGGATTGTGCTCAAATTACTTAAAAACTAATAACCCCAAATCATATTTTCAATATGCCCAAAGCCAATTTTAAATAAGCCTTAACCCCATATTTATATATTAGTTAACACATCATATTCATTATTAATTATATCAACTGTTAAATTACATTTTTAATTTTATAAATATATATTAATACATGATAATAATTAATGTAAAACAAAATATATTTTGAGAATTGAGTAAGAATATTTTAAGAATAAATTGAACCCTAATTCAATCAAGCAGATTTAACATATTGCTTCTTTTGAGAATAGAGTAAAAATATTTTAAGAATAAATTGAACCATAATTCAATCAAGCAGATTTAACATATTGCTTCTTTTTTTCTTTTTTTAATAATTCTGATTTAATATTGAATTTGATACATTTTTATCAAATCTCTTTTGTGTAGTAAATTTTTCTATTAGAAATTAACAAATATTACAACATGAGCTGCTTTTTAGGTATATAGTTTGGCCATTTTGGAAAATTTCTTTTTCTCGACATCTGATGTCTATTAGGTTACGCTTCGCCCGGCGCCTAGTGCTTTGAGCCAGGCCATGGTTCATCTCTTTTTGGAGCCTAGCGCCTTTAATAACTATGGTTATGGGATAAGTGCTTTAAGTGGTGACAAAGTTAACTTTCCTTCACTACCATGATCCAGGCTACAAAACTGAACTAAAATTATAGACAACTGTAGAGAGATATTTCTTGATAGACATTAGGTTTATGATCAATTGAACCATAAACCAACATCCCAGAATGAGAAATGACATTTTTTAATTTTATTATTTCTTTCCTCCCTCAATTTCATGTCATCATGCTCTGCTCTTCTGCCAGCTGCATCCATCCTTATCCCTGTAGCAGCCATGTGTCCAAGGTGTGTTTGCATGACTTTGCAAGGGGAGAGTCCATGAATTATGAATAGCAAAGGGTCGGACTATAGACTCTTTTTTTTTTCAATTTACAATGGTGGGGAGGGGATTTGGTTATAGACTTTCAAGCTTCGATATAGTCTTACTTTTCTTATGCGAATTGGTTATTGAAGTTGATCTTGATTGTTCACTGACATCCAGAGTTGGATATAATTAGAGAGATGTTCACATTAGAGGCATTTCACTGCATGCATGTTTCTACATAATATCAAATCATTTGTGCAGCTGATTATCAATACTTGTGCTTATGACTCTTGGGTTTTACATTCAGTCTAGAGGTTCAACAAGAGATGGTACTGGAGTGCATGATAGCATTGTTAACCAACTCCTGACCAAGGTATTTTATGATTGTTAATAGTGACTCGGAAAGTTTTACAAAGTTAAGTGTCTTTTTTAGGCTGTACATGGAATTGATTAATTCATGGTTACGTACTGTGCAGATAGATGGTGTAGAATCCCTGAATAACGTGTTGCTCATTGGAATGACAAACAGGAAAGATTTGCTTGATGAAGCTCTTTTGAGGTAAATTATGTTGTCTATTTTAATTATTCCTCACAGGTTTTAACCGTATGCAATCCTCATTACACACAACTTAAGTTTCTGATTAGTTCCTTTCCAAATTCTTGCAACATTTTCCTACTTTAAAATTTGATAGCTATTCATTCTATTTGATTATTTTAATTTCTGGTTATCAGGCCTGGACGATTGGAAGTCCAAGTGGAGATTAGTCTTCCAGATGAAAATGGTCGTCTGCAAATCCTTCAGATTCACACAAACAAGATGAAAGAAAGTTCATTTCTTAGTCCAGATGTGAACTTGCAAGAACTTGGTATATCATTTACTCATTACCCTTTTACCGCATCCATTAACTAGGTATCTTACTTCTGCTTTCCTTTTTATGATATTAGTGACTCAACTTAGTAGTTATTTTACACTTCACATTTTTGCAAGTTTCTATTTTCTCCCGCAAGAATTCAGAATAGCATACTTAGATGTCTATTTGATTGTTAAGATTAGTGCTCTCTCTAGCAAGAAGATATGTGGTACCTTATGATTTAGAAAAAAAATTTATCCTCACTTCTTATTGGGGAGTCAAAGTACACATATGAGATATTTTATTAGAGTCATCTAGATGAGGTGATTGGCTAACTTCACTCCTTAGGCAGTGGTTTGCCATATTTGAAAAATGTTGTGGTTGAACTTAAAAGAGTTTTGTCCTATAAGTTGAAAGATATGTACTGAAAGGAGAGGATCTTTTGTCACGTGGCATACATTTGATTGATTGATATCACCTTTGAATTTAGTTTTATGTTTGATTCATGCATTTAAATGACCTGTTATTCGATATTGAAGCTGATATTGATCACTCATTTATGTCAACGAATTACGTTCAGTTCAAGATCGTGGTAATATAAGGTTTAGGTTTCAACATGTATAATCATTTTTCAAGGTGTTGAATTTTTATTTGCTTCATCAAAAGAAAGAAGAGGCTGGGTTTTACATTCAATTAATGCATGACTTAAATGTTTGCAAGGAATAGATAGCACTGCTGTCCTAAATTGATTGATAGAATTTTAAACATCATATCTTCTCCTCTTGGATAAAGCCGCTCGGACAAAAAATTTTAGTGGAGCAGAGCTTGAAGGTGTTGTAAAAAGTGCTGTATCATATGCTCTGAATAGGCAGCTAAGTATGGATGATCTTACCAAACCAGTGGATGAAGAAAGTATAAGAGTCACTATGGATGATTTTTTGAATGCCCTTCAAGAAGTCATTCCAGCATTTGGAGCTTCTACAGATGACCTTGAGCGCTGCAGGTATAAGTATTCACCAATAGAAAGAATTTTTACGATAAGAAGTACTTTGAACTTACTACCATCTCAAACATGGAGTGTTAAATGTAGTCAAATATCTATTCATTTAGGGTTCGGTTGAACTTAAAATAATGTTTACATCGAACTTGTCAGTTTAAGTTTCATGAAAGCTATCAGTTGGCATGTTCTACCAGAGGATAATAGAACAATTTGGTTGCACAATGGAATGAAGGGCCATACACGACCCTGTTTGAAATGGATAGGATGAAATGGCCAGGTGTTGCTGTTATGCTTTCTTCGTACTCAAAGCATCTAACTGCTTTAAAGTCAATTTTGGCTTGTACCGGGCTTATTTTGACTTTTGTCAATATGACCTCTGCTTTAGTTAGTGGGCTGCTATAATGTTTTTGGGATTACTGGAATTTGTCATTTAACCAGTAGCTTAAAGCTGGAGCCCTCATGAACTTTCAGTCTGGGTTGTCCACTGTCATGAACTGGTTTTTGGACTTTAAATAATAATCCATCATTTAGCCCGAAAATGATTTTCCTTAAAATAGATGGTGTCTCATGTTAAAATATTTGGGCAGTTTTTCCGTTATTTGTCAGTAACGTGTCAATTTTAGTTGTATTGTATGAAGTTCTGTTTAGTGATTTGGTGGGGTGCTTATGAAAATAATTATACCATAGAGGGAATAGATGATCAAAGACAGGAAAGAAATGATTTTCTTCTAGAAACACCATGTAGAAAAGGGAAGGATATGTAATCTGCTTGAGCCATGTATGATGTAAGATACGTTTTAATTGATACAGGTAAAGAAACATGTCATTTTCTCCCCTTCCCCTTAAATGGATGAACTCCATCAGAAAAGTTCCTTTCCCTTTTTCCTATCAAAGAAAAATTTCCGGGACTTGTTTGCTCAGTTTGCTACTTAGCCATATGTGTTCCAAACACGGTGCACAAATTAATTTGTTCCCATAATTACTGAAAACAAAAATCACAAAATATATCGATCTAATAGTTATTCCTAGATAAAGCAAGCACACAGAGACGCACTATCAGTTTGTGATCCACACTAGTTAGATACACTTTATCTTTATTCTGCGATGGGTGATCACTAGCGTTTCTTCCGGAATTCAATAATCAACTTATGCATCTTGCAGACTCAATGGTATAATGGAATGTGGTGAGCGTCATGATCACATTTATCGAAGAACTATGCTATTAGCTGAACAAGTTAAAGTTAGTCAAGGCAGCCCACTTGTTACTTGCCTTCTTGAAGGTCCTACTGGCAGGTGATCAAGTGTTTATCATTAAAATCATATCTAAATTATCCATTCCGCTAAATTTCCCTTGTCTTGGACAGTGGTAAGACCGCAATGGCATCAACAATTGGCATTGAAAGTGATTTCCCTTATGTCAAAATTGTAAGTGATTTCACTTTGCCTGCTGACCACACATATTAGTTATCATTTAATTCTTTAACCCTCTATGTAAGCTTTTTTCTCCTTATCTCTGTAAATTATTAGATATCTGCTGAAACAATGATTGGACTCAGTGAACCCACGAAATGTGCCCAGATTGTCAAGGTCCAATGCCATAACCTAATTTTTGACTCTTGTACACTGGAAAGCACTATGAAGTCTACAAAATCATTTAGTTCAACCTTGTCCCTCTTTCTTAATCTTCAGGGAGTACTTTTTGCTGTTTTACTGTACCAAAGCTTGAGAAGTATCTTGTCTATTTTCTTTATAGGTTTTTGAAGATGCTTATAAGTCACCATTAAGCATAATTATCCTTGATGATATCGAAAGGTAACACAGCTGATTTGAAGATGAATGATATTGTTCCATTTGGAACTATGCATGAATTTATCTGATATATAATTCTTTTTCTAGGCTTTTGGAGTATGTTCCAATTGGGCCACGTTTTTCAAATTTAATATCTCAGACACTGTTGGTGCTCCTGAAACGGCTTCCACCAAAGGTAGATCACAAAAGTAATAGATAAGGTTAATCTAGTTTGGTCTTACTTAATGAACACGTGCAAGAATGTTGTGATCATTATCATGTATCCTTAGTGGGATTGTAAACAAGATGTGCTCAAATCTAGCCTTTGAGGGCCTTATCTCGTTGAGCTTTTAATTTAGGCATCAATTGGCATATAGAGTTATTTGGCCTTTGAAAAACATGCAAGTTATATATTTTGTGATTTTTTAATGTAGTTAGTTGTTAAATGTTAAGGTTACTGAACACTAGTTGTAACGTTTGGAGCTTTCATTTTTAGAAGTTATTGGATTAAGATCTACTAAAGAGCTTGACTCATACTGAAATTAGCTCGATTGGAGCTGATCCGGTCATGTTCACAAGTCATCTCAGCCAATTGGCTAAAGCTCGATAATATAAGCTACAGAGTGATAAAATAATATGACAAACGTCAAGGTGTTCAAGCTTTAACTCATGTCTGTACCAATTCAAACATGTCCAAGATCGTTTAATTATTTTCTTAGACCAAGCTCAAATATAATTTCTGAATTATTTTCTTGACAATCAAGTGTGGCTTGGAGAATTTGGTATTGGGTTTGAGTATGCCCTAGGACACGTAATAAAGATTATAGTAACTTTTTTCAATCCCAGTAACGTGGAAAATTACAGTGCTTGAACCGTATGATTGATGTTTCAAATTGTAGTTCTAAAATTGCAGCCGTTGATACTTTTCAACCTATTTTTTTAGATGATTTTTTGCATTAAATTCATCTTATTGTTCCTCTTGTAATCAACTCAGTGTTGGAGGATCTGCAGCTTAACTTTTTGTTTCAGAGATGATCTTATTCTACTGCTTAATGTCTCAGGGGAAAAAAATCCTTGTTATTGGGACAACAAGTGAAGTTAATTTTCTGGAATCTGTTGGAATTCGAGATGCATTCTCTGTCACCTACCATGTTCCAACTCTTAAGACAGAAGATGCCAAAAAGGTATTATCAGCAGGAGCCGCCGCCTCTCAGTTTTATGTGTTATTAAATTTTCCCTAAAGTTTGATTCGAAGAGCTGAGAAAAGCTTGACAATTAATAGTTAATTCTTTGTTACGCACTGTTTTGTGATAATGAAATTCTTCACCTGGGAAATGATGTTTTATCCTTAATAGATTAGTTTACAGGTATCACAATAGGCACGAAAACTGTAATTAAATACCGTGCTTTAGGATAGCATAAACTTAGGCTAAATACTCAGGGGTTACTTTTGTGCTCTGTTTATTAATGTTTTTCTTCCTTGCAGGTGTTGCAACAACTTAACGTTTTTTCAAGTGATGATATCGATTCTGCTGCAGAAGTATTGAATGATGTAAGTTTTTACACCTATATTTTTCTTTAACTATATTTATTAACAAACACTTGGGATAAATATTTTATCGTTGCAAATATCTCTTTCTAGTAATGTACATTTCACTGTCTATAGATTGAATGAATATTGGAAGTCCATAAATGTAAATTCATCGCATCAATCTTAAACTCACGCTTGCTTTTGAAATTCTGGAAAACTGGTTTTATTACCGCACAATAACTGTCTCCATTCTCTCACAATCTTCACAAGCGTGAGGAGATAGTTGTAACACGCTTACGCCAGTCCAAATGTATTGTATACGAATGAGGGTAGATTGGAGAAGAAAAAAAAACCAACAACCTGTACAATTAATTTGATTTTGTGGTGTTCTAGATGCCCATCAAGAAGCTATACATGGTCATCGAAATGGCTGCTCAGGGTGAACATGGTGGAGGTGCTGAAAGCATTTATTCAGGGAAAGAAAAAATCAACATTTCACATTTCTATGATTGCCTTCAGGACATTGTCCGTTACTAGTATGCACCATCACTGCTATCGACTACTATCTGCGCCGATGCTGCAATTTCCTTTTTGTCCCATTATGCATCAGATTTTTTCTACTTCATATATAAATTGTGTTTTTTCATTCTTTTTTCTAGCTTGATTTAGAGAGAAGGTTATGATGCCATTGAGTGTATACAAGTTTTGTGGTGTGAATGTTGATTTATTACCAAGTTCGATGTTGTAGCTTCTATCTAATCATTTGATTTTTGCTTGGGGAAATGCATTTTTGGTCCTTTATGTTTCATTAGCCAGCATTTTTGGTCTTCATAGTTTCAAATCTGCGATTTTGATCCTTTATGTTTATTGTGTCAGCGATTTCGCTCCTTTATCTTTTTTCACTGTAATTTTAGTCCTTTATTATCAGAGTTCGTAATTTTAGTCTTTATGTTTTATAACGTAGTTTTAGTCCTTTATGTTTTGTAAGTTGAAAGTATGATCCTTTTATGATTTGTAATTTTTTAAAAAAGTAAAAAAATTAAAAATATTATAACTTGATTTTAAAATTTTTAAAAATGAAAATCAAATAATTATTCTCGTAGAAATTAAATTATGTTTAAAAGGGTTAAACATTTTTTTTACAATTTATTTAAATTAAATATATAATATAATAATGAAGTAATTTGGGAAATTTTTAAAAGTTCATCATAAACTAACGATTATATTGGCATATATAAAATTGAGAAAAATATTTGTTATGAGGAAAGAGAAAATCGTGTTGGATTTTCTTATTCTTTAGTTCAATCAAGTTAATTTCAAAATTTTTTTTTGCATCAATATAGTAAGTTAATTCAAGTTTTAGAAAAATTAAATTATATTTGTATAAGTCAAATTTTTATAATCATTCATTTGAAACTAATTTAATCTAATATAATTTTTTTAAAAAAATCTAAGAATGTGAAAGCAATGTAAATATAATATCTAATTTTTAATTAATTGAGTGATTAGTCAGACATATCTACCCCTTTTTAAACAATAATTTAATGAAATTATTGGACAAACATTATTTGTCTAACTGCTACACGGCGAGATAAATGTTAAGACTTGGTTTGATTTTCATTTCTCAATTTGTTTTAATCTTTTGAACGTAAAAATATATACTAATATATAATATTTTTTAACAATAATTTTTTTATATATTCCAGTCGATAAAATATTTTTAGTTTAATTGTTTGCGTAAATACCTTTTTTATTATGTCATAGTCTATCCCAAAATATTTTAATATACGATTTTATATTAAAAAATCAAATTTAATCCATTTTTAATAAACATTTATTAGATAATTGGATTAAAATCTTTTATCATAAAAACTTAATTTGAATAGATTCAAAACACAATATCAAGAATGAAACTTATTTTAATTTTTAAAACTTAAATATCAAGGACTAAAATTGCAGATTTAAAACATAAATGACTAAAATTGCGGATTCTGATAATTAGATGACTAAAATTATAGTGGTAAATGATAAAGGACCTAAATCGCTGAAAAACGAAACATAGATGACCAAAATTGCATATTTGAAACCATGGGGACCAAAATACTGACTAATGAAACATAAGAGACCAAAAATGCATTTTACCCGCTTTTGCTTTCTTTGTCGTATGCCATGGCTTTGTGGAGCTTCGCATTTGTTGCACTCAATTTTGATATGAGGTTGTATTTTCAATTCGTAGTCTATCAAATCCATTGCGATTACTCGTCTCTTTTTTTTTCTTATTTTAGTTAAATAAATGAAATAGATGTTTTATCGAGGAAACCAAAAATCAAATATATGTTTGAACAAAATGCACAATAACAATTTTTCAAGTATATGTTCGAACAAATGCACAATAACATTTTTTTTTTTATAATCAAACTAAAAATAACGTATTTACACAAAAAATATTATTAACATTCATTAAACATATAAATACATTGAAGTTAATTAATTAAAATCAATGAACTATAAATAGATCAAACAAGTGACTAATCAATTAAGTAAAAAATATATGCGACAGATAATGAGCAAAATAGATAATTTTTTTCTTAATAGGAATGATACGAGCTATGTGTTCCAAACAGTACAACGTTGGACCAATTTAAAAATCATTAAAGACACAGAGCCTACCATAATATTCAAATGAGTGCAATATTTAACATTCTTTATCCTAACATCTATCAATCTAAACACAACCTTAGAAACAAGTAGAAGCAATTAATCCTTTATGGAAAACTCAGCCTGGTCTAACTGCTTTTTATGGCGAGTGTGCATTGAGTTGATCCATGCTACATTGGCGAAATAGTTTTTACCATTGTGTATGCGCGAAGTCGCGAACATACACACACAAGGTCTATATTGAATTCATCTGAGACCCATATATCTACAATGACGAAATAATTTCTTTTTTTAATGGTATATTCACCCCCACTATACCATTTTCCCCGTACCGACCCTTGAGCCATCCTAACAGTTAGGGTGAAATAATTTACCCATGCTCCGAATCCTGCGTTCTTATTCTGCACCACCAAACATGTAGATGGGTTATACAAATCAACTTGCTGACATTTTGATGCAACTTACTACGAAGAAGACTGGCCGTGCCAAAGAAACCTCTGCCTTATCGTCTGCCAATCCTTCTATATCCACCTTTTGCAGTTGGTTGCTTTGCAAGGGTCAACTTCCGAAACGAGGAGTGTAAAATCATGACTGCAGAACAATAGATGATCATGAAAACGATGACATGCAAAAACCAAAGGTAGGGAAACAAGTTATCACCTGCATAACTGAAACCAACAGCATAGAAGATGGCCAACTGGACATATGAAACTAACATGATAACGGCAGTCACTGCAAAGAATGAGAATTCATTATCTTGAATGTACGACACTTTAAAAAAACTCATTACACACAAAGCAGAGTAATTGTTAGATATGAGTTCTACTAACTGAACAGGTGAACATGGCTCATTACAGAAGCATAGTACCAAATAAGAACAACAGTAAAAGAAGGAAGATACTATCTACCACGAAGAAAGATATGTCTTAGGAATGGTACAGATACAGTGATGAATCTGTGAGCATTCAAATTGCACGAAGAAGAAGATGATAAAGGATGTTTGAAAAGCTTCGGCTCCAGAATTTTCGAAAGAGAAGGAATTTTTGAGTAAGATGAAAAGGAAACAATAGGGCATTATTCTTCAAATGCATCTTCCTTATTTATTAATCACCGGTGCCTTTTATATATACATCTACATACAATTGTTCCTGCGACTAATACAAGGACTCCCACGATTAGGAAATGAAAGTGGAAAGCCTCACAGACAAAACCTACTGGATAAGACCAGTAACTGTTCCAACAACTAAACACACATATTACTGGAAGGGAAAAGAACAAACAGGACACTGTTATATTGCTCAGTTTCATGTCATGCTTGGCAGTTTCAGCTGGTTGCTAGCTTCCGTGACTTAAGACTTGTAAGAACCAAAAGAAATGTCACCTAAAGGAGAAACATGCTCTGGTAAATTTTAAAAGTAACGTATTGAAAATTTTGTCCTCCATAAAATCAGTGGTCCCGACTCATGGTCTTTATCAATTCTTAACTACAGATCCTCTGTTTCCAAAGAGAAGCATAGCTAGCACAAAGATCTTTCCAGAATGAATCTCCAAAATCCTTCTTTTATCTACGTTTCTAAAGCAGCAGCAAGAAAGATGCCTTTTAACTTCCCCACAAAGTTAGCAAAGTTAGCAATTTTTCAAGAAGTAGGATAGAAATCTTGGGCCCATCCACAACGTAAACTACATTAAACAAACTTTGTTTTGGGCGGTTAGTTAACGCCTTGCCATCTTAAATTGTTAGAAATTAGAATTGCATCATTTAAATGTGTTAAATAAATTGGCATCTTAGTAAGCTTGGTTTTTATTTGGATTACATAAGGACATAAACAATAGATCTATTGATTCATGAACATAGGCTCGCTCCATAAAGATCTCTTTTCTTTGGCCATTTATCTTTCTCTCCTTAGTCATGCTTTAGACTACAAAGCCATTTATCATCATTTACTCTTCGTTTTTAATACCATGAGTGTCATTACAGTATTTTTCAAAGGTCACTAAAGTGTGCCCTATGCACCCTCAGTATTTTTCTGGATAAGAAATTAAATTAACTCCCAAAATATAAAATAGAATAGTAAACATATACTGTGAACTGTGCACTGACATGCATCATGTCCTCAAGCCTATCTAGCGCATAATCACATTCTCACAATGATTGTGATAACTATATAGATCTATGACTCTATGAGGGAGCCCTCAGCCCATGCTTTGTGAAATATGGGTGTCTATGGAAAAACACCAACATAAGACATGAGAGCTAACCACCTCTTGTCCTCTTCACAAAGGAACATCTAGGTGGCAACAGTTTGAGATATCCTTGAACTAAAGCATGCACAGCATTCACACAGGAAGACACATGGAAAAGATTAAATTCAAGATCGTTTTTTTTTTTCCTTCAAAAATTTGAATAGCATCACAGCTACTAGTGACGAATAGGATCTATCCTACAAGTTAGGGCACAAGATTTTGCAAACAACCAACCCATGTCTTATCTCACCATCGAACAGTTCGAGAAAGAATGTATAGAATGGTATATAAACTCAATCCAGAGAGTGCTAGAAGACTAACCACACTGAACGATACGGATTAAAAGTTCTCTTACTACAGGATATCTCTCCAACTTCCATCGATCACCGACAAACTTGAATACATCCCATAGTGCTAAGCATGAAATAAGACCAACAAGAGCAATGGGCAACTGATACCTGTCATGGTAACCAACATTTTCATATATTCACATTGCAAGAAATCAATCCCGCAAAGATAAATGAAGGATATTTAAAGCTCAATAATTCTAAGCTACATTTCCTTCATTTGTTTCTATCCTCCAGAAATATTAATCATCCCAAAATAACTGTTTCTCGTAATAATTCTATTCTCCAAATTCCATAAAAATAGCAATAGAAATTCAACTCCAGAAAAAACTGACATAAAACACTAAAATGGAGACGGAAAGAACGAGTACTTACAGGGAGCAAGCAAATAAGAGAATGAATAGCGAGGCGTAATTGCGAGCGAAACGTTTGACATTCTCGTGGACGCGCAACCGAACCTGAGCGGGAGAGGATGGAAACGAGTACGAATCAGAGGAGCCAAAAAAAGCAGTAGTCCAAGACGGAGTGTCGCCGGAAAAATCTTCTGTCGTGAGCTTGGAGAACGGGTTGAAAGTGAAGAGCGAGAGCAAGGTCCACATGAGGGAGAACAGTGAGCGGAAACCTTCATCGGGCCGTATCGAATTTGTTGCTGTGGCTGCGGCGGAGGTGGTGGCTCTGGTGGAGTCTACGGCGGCCGAATTTGGTGTGGTGAAGGAGAGGCGGTGCAGTTCCGTGGTACGCTGGTCGATGATTTCGAGGTAGCCGGAGTCGCGAAGCCAGGATTCAAACTCGGGTTCGGGTACAGATAAGGCTAGCGGGTTCGGGGTGAACACCATTCTCGTCGTCCGTTTCGCGGGCCAAGGCGCTTTGCTGAAAGCAAACTTTACTTGTAACATGCTGTGAGCCGAATTTAGAATTTTATATTTAGCTACTTTAAGTTTATTTATGAGTACATTAGAATTTTTAAATATTTTATAAATTTTTTTTTTTTTTTGGATAGGGTGCGGCGAAATTTTTTACGCACAAGCAACTCGAACTTGAGTTTCCCAAATAAAGAGACGAGCTTAGCCACTCCAATCAAGACCGAAAGCTCAATATTTTATAATTTATTGAGATCATTTATATGATATGAAGATAATTATATCACCTTATCTCTTGTATTTATCCCCATAAAATATCATTCCTTGCATGTGTTCTTTTGTAGGAGCGGAAATTTATTAAGGATGACAAAAAATATCTAGATTTCAAAAAAAATTAAGTTGCGATAAAATATATTTTATCGATGGTTAAATTATAAATTTAGTTTTGAGAAATAAAATATAATTTTAAAAAAAATTTATTTTACAAGGGGACATTTGTCCCAAGTGGCTCAAAGCTGTTCTTTGGGATATACGAAGAACACAGAGTCTTATATACATTTATGATTATGATTTCTCTATTAGTTTAGTTAATTTATAATTATTCTCTTGACAAAAGTTTTATTTTAAAGCATAGTTTCTAGACACATATAATTTAATGAATTTGTAAGCAAAAGAAATATGTGCATGTCCTATGCTGCCACTTGTGAAAGTCTTGGCCTGTCAAGAACTAGATAGAAATCTGATCAATAAATCTGTATATCTTCCAGTTCTTGAGGGGAAGGAAGTCACTTTTGTACTAAGAATATCTAGCCTAAGCTTGTATTGAAACTGGGAAGATAGCGGACACCCCTCTCAGAGAAATTTATTCATGATTCGCAGTTGCGAAACAGATTCATGATGGGAACAGCAGTTGTTCTAACAAAGTTTCATGATAAAATGTATGTGTAACTTTAACACTATTACTTAGAGAATATTGGCGATTTCGTAATCGTTGCAAAACATTTTTTATTTATTTTACAACTTTTTTCCATTATCTCTTATTTTTCATTAAAAACTCTATAAATTATCTAATTATTTTAATTTTAATTGCTCCGAGATAATCAATGTGACCGTTTCACGAAATGTTAATGAAACTGGAACAACTACCTCCACGACCATATCGGCGAACCATAATCCTGTAAGCTAAATCTGATCTCTTATTTCAAACTGATTTTTCAATCTTTTGTTCTATATATTAAAGTGACTTTGCATTTGTCCATTGATAGTGTATGAAATGATGGATTGTGAGTGTCGTGAGAAACAGAAAGTGATCAGCAATGTAGCAAAAGATAATTCGACATAAAAAAAAATTGGACTCCAGAAACAAATTGGTTGACAGTATCATGGATATCCATATACAAAACAATTTGGATAAAAGAAAACAAAATTAACACACTGCATGTATAAGTGAATGCTGGGATTAAGCTGCCTGGACTGAAGCGGAAACTGGAGTATACCATCCATGGTGGATCTCCACGGCCTTCTTTCTTCTAGCAAGTCGGGACTTTCTCCTCGCCCCGGTATTTCGGTGAACTGTTCCCACTTTCACAGCTTTATCAATGGCCGAATATGCTTCTGCTATCAGCTTTTCGACGGGAAGAACTTCTTCAGCTTGTGCTTCAGTCTTCTTCACAAGAACTTCCATAGCTTCTAAAGCCTAAAAATCAGAGTATTTTGCATCAGCTGAGGGGACATGACGACATCCTATCAATTACATCTACTCAGCGTGATAGCACTGTATCAGCCTTTACACACTCGATGTTTACCATAATAAACCTAAACTAATGCTTGAAATTTTTATAAATAAGGGTGTCTTATGTTTCCTCATTTAAATAGATGTGATCATTAGCTTCAGGTTGTGAAATGATACTATTCAACATTTGCAGAAGTAGAATTATAAGCAAAATTTTGTCAATGCGAATTACTGACTTCAAATCTGCAATTTCGAATCGAGTGATTCGAGTAAAATTTATGGCATTAATATAATATCTTTTTTCTCCCTTAAAATCGAAGGTATGAATATCATATTTGTGTAAACAAAGGAAAGAAAAACCCATAATCACAAAGAGACGTATAACAAAATCATGTCCCCGTCTAAACTACCAGCGACCAGCCCCAAAGAACGATCAAGAATGGCGATTCCTCTTAATTTCACGTGAGTTCATGTGCTTGCCCCAAACGAGTTTCTATCAAAACCAAAAAGCAGCTCTGACTGATAAATATCTTATACAATATTTAACCTACATCACAAGCTCTGTCAAACTGTAATTTCAAAACCAAACCCCTCTCTCACACATGTTCAACTGCTCCCTCTGGTCCACATGAAAGGAAATCTTTCAAGCTTAGGCCAAAACATAGACCATCAATCGGCTCATGCAGCGAAAATTTATCGCACAAGTTCAACACATCCACAACCTTTTAAACGGGAAACAAGTTCCATTTGACGCACAATTGTAATTCAACACCAAAGTATTTCACCTAAGGAGTTCTTCCTAAGTGTTATATCTCCGATGGCTATATCACAAAACTTCAGCTTCCCATATGCCCTCAACACCTTTAAACTTTGATTGAGATTACAAATCTGTCATGGCTATATCACACGTTTAAATCCACTCACTGCACAATACAGTTCATTAAGTTTGTTTTGGGTGCTTATTTTTCAGGCCTTTATCAGCTAACTCCCGATTTTTCCTGCTAAATTCTTGCATGGACCGAGGCCATGTACCGATACACAAAAAATATTTAACCATGGTTTGATAAACAACGATTAAATATTTTTGTGTGTTCGTGCACGGACCGGAATTTCCCCGATTTCCAGCTTCCCATTTCGCATGTCTAAAACTATTCTTTGGACCATACCATGTCTGCTCGAGCTTTTACTAGAGAAACCGATTAACAACTTAATTCAAATTTAGAGTAACATCAATCACATCTAGGACTAGGAGAGTAGGACTACGAATACTATTCAAACACAACATTTCTTCAAAACCTCAAAAATCCAGGAACAGGATAGACATTTAGCTTAAAGAACATGCAAACAACCTTCTTCATTCGAGTCCTGATCTCGGATTTGTGGGCCTTGTTGTAGACTCGCCTCTTCTCAGCTTGGCGAGCCCTCTTCGCAGCCGAGTCTGGCTTCTTCGTCGTCCCCGCTTCACATACTATCAAACTCCGCAACGGCCTTTGCACTGGGCGCAACGAAACCAACCCTAGATACCACCCCCGAAAAAAAATAGAAAATCAAGAGTTCAGAAAGGCACGATAAATCCCAAGAACTTCATTTTATTGTAAGTAAGAAATGAGAAATCAGAAACCCATTTCTATAATTTAGCAAAGGGAAACAAAAATGGGTTCTCCAATTTTTTGTCGGTCTAACCTTTAGAGAAAAGATTAAGAGAAGCGTTGGATGAAAAGCTGAGTGGCTTCAAGGCAGCAATGGTGGCATTTGGAGCGGTGGCGAGAGAAAGAGACTTCAACTTTCCCGGTAGCTCACGATAGGAAACGCAATTCATTACAGCTCCAGCCATGTATAAATCAGACTTGTTTCTTGATTTTGGAAGTGTGAGGAATCAGGAAGGTGGGGAGGATGCAAATTCACGAAATTGGACGGTGGAGTGGAAAATCTCTTGTTTGATATGTGACCTTATCCACAGCAGCTTTCTATTGTTAATCGATGAACAAAAAGATTAAAAGCTGTTGTCGCATTACGTGATAGCGCTTTTAACACAATGAGTGGACCCTGAAATCGGAGGTTGTAAACGATGGATTCGAGCTAAATCACAAGTGGTTTATTAGTGGATATCTCATTGGCGGACCCAAATTTTTTTAAAGTGGGCAAAAAAATGTAAAAATAAAAAATTTTAAGGGTTAAAATATAATTTAAAGGGAGTAAAATATAATTTTTATGGGGTCAAATGTAATTTTGTAGAGTAAAATTACAATTTTTTTTTAAAAGAATTTGAAGTAAAAAAAAAAAAAATGGGGCAAGGGGTCCCTTTAGTAGCTCCGTCAATGCCCATAGGTAGTAGTAGTTACTTTTAGGTTACTATATGAGACACTATCTTATGAGGTGGATCAGTTGTCTAAATTTATCGATAATTTGGTCTCATATAAAAAAGCTTGATACTGATAAATCTGAGATATTGATTTAATAATTAGGATAGTATTTATATGTAACCAACAATAATTCGTCAATAGTGTACTCTCTTTCTGCAATTAAGTGTGAAATAAAAATAAGATTATTAATTGTTTTAATAAAATTACATTCAAGCGAATTATTATTTTTGTTTATTATATAAATTGATTGATATTTAAATTCATAAAATGAACAAATATTCATACAATTTGAACACTGAATCATTTTTTATTTATATAATATATAGTGACATTAACATAAACTAAATTCAAAAATCATATGATAAAATACGACATTATTATAAATAAATCGACTATTCAAGTTATTAGAGAAAACAAATTTTTTTTTGACTAAATCAAATTTTCACACTATTTTTTTTAAAAAAATAAAATTTAGTTATTAAAATACAATCTAATGTACTCTATTTTAATTTAGAGAACATTAATATGATAAATTCAGGATATTAATATAATAGAAATTATATTTTTTGTATAATTATTAGTGAGATATTTATTACAATAAAAAAGAAAAAATAAATAAAACTGCAAGGTACAAATGTTAACATAAATGTCCTGCAATCCACACATTGACCCAATGTGCTTTATGAACTCTAACTCAATTAACTGACTTATTACAACTATAAATATGACATTTGTATCTAGAGTTATGTAGAACCAATCACAACAATCATACACTCTCATAGAAACGCAGACACCAAACTAGCACTGATGTTGTCTTGAAGATCTGGTCAGGTTGATTGGACTCGAGGGATCACCACCGTCAGATTGATTTCGTTGTTTATCGCTAATCATTTTCGTGCATTATATTTGAAATTTGCATATTTTATACGAATCTAGCGCAATCGTCTGTCCCCGGATCTAGATCTGTTTATGTTTATTTTTCTGCTGCTTTTGCATATGACGCTGGGGGATGGATACCCAACAGTGATATCAGAGCCAGGTTGCCCTTTGATTCATGTAATCAATAATTAATTTTATTAGATCGTTTCCACATGATATTAACCGTGTTGGATTTTCAGAAATTACACGGTCCGAAATTAATAGAAAATTGGATTAAAATGAGTTTTAAATAAGACCCGAAAAACTGTACAGTCCGAAAAGTATTTCTGGCGTCCTTACATCACCAGTGAAGAACCTGCCGGCGGCGAGAGCTGCGCATGCGGCAGATCAGTTTTTTCTCCATCGTCTTGCATGTCGCTTGTGCGACCGGATCTTAGGATATCTGTGTTAGGATTATTGGGTTTTAATCATTAAAAGCCCAATATTATTATTAATTTTGTTAATGAGAACAAAATTATGGTAAGTTAATTATGAAAGACAATTAGGCTAAAGAAATCCCACATTGAGTAATTGAGGCACTTATGGTTTGTTTATATTGAGATACAAATCATTAGAGTGTAGTTAAGTAGAAAAGATAGGTGCCCCTCGCGCGCCGTCCGTCCGTCCGCTCGGCTCGTCTCGCCACGCCACGCCACGCCTCGCCGCGCCGCGCGTGTCGCTGCCGCGAAGGCAGTCCTATCTTTTTACTACTCGGATTTCTGAAATGACTTTTCATATGCCTGACTTTTCATATTCTGCTGAGTATTAAGTTTGAGACTTTTTACCTACCTGCAGAATTGATGTCAGATTTAAGTGTGAGATGACTTTTCATCTAACCCACTATGCATTGTCATTTAAGTTGTGGCCTTTGGTAGGCCTGCTGTTGCAGCTATATAAGCTGCTCCAGCCTCATTCTTTATCTCATCCCGAATTTGCATTTGCATATCATATCATCTATTTGAGAGTACTACACACTTCTTAGTGTTCGAGTGAGTCTGTCTGGGTTTCTGCTTCAACCCATACAGAGGTGTTTGGGACGTTGTACCTTGGAACTCTCTTGTCCAGGAGGCCAGAAGTTGTAGGCGGGCAATTTAGAGTTTACGGGCACACGGTTTACTGTGGCCTCGTCCAACAACAAAGTTTCTGCCCAGTTTATTTAAACTGCTTGTTGTAAGTTTTTTACTGTTTCGAGCATTTTATTATAACAGAGTATTTGTGATCTTCTTATGCTTTGTCTATTTCTTTTTAAGAAAACAGAACCAACAATCGTAAACTCTAATTTTTTTTTTGTTTGTTTTGTTCTGTTTTTCAAAACTCAGCTTTCATATATTCTTAAGATATTGTTCATGAATTTTTAAAAGGTTTAAACCTACTGTTTCAAAACTGCTTTGATATTATTTGTGCTCTCCTATTTGTGTTCTGTTTTAGCTAATGGCTGACCAGTTTACCCAACCACCTGCTGTGAATAATGAGATTCCGGTGATCAAAGCTAGCGGTACTGAGGCCGCAATGCCAATTCTGAGAAGTCCAATGCCGTTTTCTCAATTTGAGAAACCGGAAAAGTTCAAGGGTTCCAACTTTAAATGTTGGCAACAGAAGATGATGTTCTTCCTTACCACCTTGAACTTGACCAGGTTTCTGAAGGAGGAGAAATCGGTGGAGGACAAAGAGGATCCTCAATCTGCTGTGATAGTTGAGTCATGGATGAGTGCCGACTACCTTTGTCGTAACTACATACTGAATTCTCTTGACGATGCACTTTTTAATGTGTATTCCCCCAAGGAGACTGCTAAGAATCTTTGGGAATCGTTAGAGATAAAGTACAAAGTTGACGACGCAGGCGCAAAGAAATTTGTAGCCGGGCGATTCCATGACCGAATGGTAGCTGGCAAGAGCGTTGTTGAGCAATGCGAAGAGCTGCAGCTGATATATCATGAACTTGCTGCCGAAGGTATGGGGCTAAATGATGCTCTCCAAGTGGCGATGATGATTGAAAAATTACCGCCATCTTGGAAGGACTTCAAGAGCTACCTAAAGCACAAGCGAAAGATGATGAGTCTAGAGGATCTTATCAGGAGGCTGCGCATCGAGCAAGACAACCGAAAAGTTGACAAGAAATCATTTGGAATGATTTCCAAGGCCAACGTGGTTGAAGTTGGGGACAACTCCCATGGGAATAAGCGCAAACGTACTTTTGAACCCAAGGGAGATACTCAGACAAGGAGGTTCACCGGTGACTGTTATGTGTGTGGTAAGCCTAACCATAAGGCCAATGACTGCACTCAACGTCAAAACAACTGCACTCAACGTCAAAACAATGACGGTAAGAGGAAGATAGTCCCTTACAAAGGCAAAGGCAAGAGGCCTGCACATGCCCTCATTGCTGAGGACAATCTGAGCTCTGACATGGATGACATGCATCTGAGTGCTGTGGTATCGGAGGTGAATCTTGTTGGAGGGAACTCCAAGGAATGGTGGGTGGACACTGGGGCTACTCGCTACATTTGCGCCAACAAATGGATGTTTAAGACCTATCAACCGGTGAATGATGAGCACTGCTACATGGGAAATTCAACAGTCTCAAAAGTTGAAGGCAAAGGGACGGTTGTGCTAAAAATGACTTCCGGAAAAGAGTTGACTCTTACCGAGGTGCTCCACGTGCCAGAGATCCGAAAGAATCTCATCTCCGGAGCAGTGCTGAACAAGAAAGGCTTCCGGCTTGTGTTTGAGTCCGACAAAGTCATTCTGTCCAAGGGTGGTATGTTTGTGGGCAAAGGCTACTTGGCCAATAACCTCTTCAAGATGAGTGTAATGACTTTAGCTCCTAAGGCTAAGTCTAGTGTAGATGTTGAGGTTGATGTTAATGCAACAAATGGGGCTAGCACAAGCAAAAATAATGTAATGACTGTTGCCAATGTGGCTAATAAAACTTTAAAGTTTGATTATTCTTGCGAGTCTGTACATTTGTGGCATGGTAGATTAGGATATGTGAATTATAAGTCCTTACAAAGGCTAATGTCTCTTAATCTATTGCCTAAATTTAACATCAATCATAAACACAAGTGTGAGACTTGTGTAGAGGCCAAATTAACCAAGTCATCATTCCACTCAATTGAGCGAAGCACCGAACCGTTAAACTTGATTCATACGGATGTATGCGATCTAAAGTATGTACAATCTAGAGGAAGTAAAAATTATTTCATAACATTTATCGATGATTGTACAAGATATTTTTATGTCTACTTAATGAGAAGTAAAGACGAAGCAATTGATATGTTCATTCACTATAAGAATGAAGTTGAGAATCAACTTGATAAAAAGATTAAAATTCTTCGAAGTGATCGAGGCGGTGAATATGAGTAACCATTTGCACAAATATGTGCTGAGAGTGGCATTATTCATCAAACCACTGCGCCTTATTCTCCCGAGCAAAATGGTATTGCTGAAAGGAAGAATAGAACGCTTAAGGAAATGATGAATGCAATGCTTATAAGTTCCGACTTACCTAGGAATTTGTGGGGAGAAGCTCTGCTTTCCGCCAACTATGTGCTAAACAGAGTACCACATAAAAAGTTGGATAAAACGCCTTATGAATTGTGGAAAGGCCGTGCACCTAGTTACAAGTTTTTAAGGGTTTGGGGCTGTCTAGCAAAGGTACCAATTCCTCCTCCTAAACGGACTAGGATAGGACCTAAGACAGTAGATTGTGTATTTATCGGATATGCGCAAGATAGTAGAGCCTATCGTTTTCTAGTGCATAAATCAAATAATGCAGACATGCATGTAAATACTATCATTGAGGCTAGGGATGCTTCGTTCTTTGAGGAAATCTTTCCCCACAAAACTCCGACAATGCCTGAAACCAATGTTGAGAGAAATGTGGGGGATAGAGAATCTCAAGAGAATGTAGAATCGCCTAGACGAAGCAAAAGAGCGAGAAAAGATAAATCTTTTGGCTCGGATTTTCTAACATATCTGTCTTCACAAGACTCTGATCTTTGGAAAGAAGCGGTGAACAGTGAGATAGAATCTATCTTACATAATCATACTTGGGAACTAGTGGATCTTCCTGCAGGTTGTAAACCACTAGGCCACAAGTGGATCTTCAATAGGAAGATGAAAGCTAATGGTACTGTAGCTAGACTTGTAGTAAAAGGCTACAGACAAACTGAAGGTGTTGATTATTTCGACACATACGCTCCTGTATCCTGGAAAACGTCTATAAGGTTAATAATTGTATTTGCTGCATTATATAACTTAGAGATCCATCAAATGGATGTTAAAACGGCTTTTCTAAATGGAGAGTTAGAAGAGGAGGTTTACATGGAACAACCTGAAGGGTTTGTAGTTCCAGGTAAAGAAACGAAGGTGTGTAAACTTGTGAAATCCTTGTATGGATTAAAACAAGCACCTAAACAATGGCACGAAAAATTTGATAGCGTCATGCTTTCAAATGGGTTTAAAATAAACCAATGCGATAAGTGTGTCTACGTGAAAGGAGACAATACAAACTATGTAATAGTATGTCTATACGTAGATGACATGATAATTGTTGGTAATAACGATAACATCAAAATTACCAAGAAAATGTTGTCACGAAATTTTGAGATGAAAGACCTAGGTCTTGCAGATGTGATTCTTGGAATGAAGATCACCAAACATGCAGATGGATATTTTCTCTCCCAGGGTCATTATGTCGAGAAGATACTTGACAAGTTTGACAAGGGAAATAATATCATCGCTAGAACACCTATGGAAGTGGTGTCAAATCTTTGCAAGAATCGCGGAGAAGGTGTGCAACAACTTGAGTACTCTAGAGTCATAGGCAGTCTAATGTACCTCATGGATTGCACTAGACCTGATATAGCTAATTTTGTCAATACATTGAGCAGATATACGAGTAATCCCAGTTATGAGCACTGGAAGGCAGTAGTTCGAGTTCTTAGATATCTAAGATATACTTCTAACTACGGACTACATTATACGAGATACCCAGCAGTAATTGAAGGGTATTCAGATGCGAATTGGATATCGGACTCCAAAAATATAAAATCTACGAGTGGATATATATTTATAATTGGCGGTGCTGCTATTTCATGGAAATCATGCAAACATACATGCATTGCTAGATCAACTATGGAATCTGAGTTCATAGCTTTAGATCTTGCGGCAGAAGAAGCTGATTGGCTTCGGAGTTTCTTGGAGGATATTCCAATGTGGTCAAAACCAATGCCACCCATTAGTTTGCACTGTGATAGTCAGTCAGCTATGGGAAGAGCACATAACAATGTGTATAATGGGAAATCACGACACATTCGTCGGAGACATAAATCCGTGAGAAATTTACTAAAAACCGGTGTCATTTCTTTAGATTATGTGAAGTCTAAAGAAAACATTGATGTCCCATTTACGAAAGGTCTGACAAGAGACCGAGTAGAGATTCATCGAGGGGAATGTGGTTGAAGCCCATGAAATTGATTTCCAACCATGATGGCAACCCAACCTGAATTGTAAAATCCAATTTGCAGGTTCAATGGGAAAACCGAATTGTGGGGGGGGGGGATCGAACAAAGCACTCGGGAAATTGTGTTCCTTACCTATTCCTGTGATGAAAGAGTGATAGACCTGTACTTTGGGAAGGCTGAGCTCATGCTCTTAATGATTCTTCTATCTCGATATGATAAAGTGGGGTATTACATGATACTCTTTAGGAGAAATCACCTATGCGAATGTGAAGGGGCCGCTTCTATGAGATGACCTGAGGGCTAAATCTCTAGAGCATTCGATGAAACATCCAAGGCAGTCCAGGGCCAAAATGGACAACAACGAAAGAACCAATAATAGTGTGGAGATGAAGCTGTGTGAGTATTGTTGTCTTGTTATACATAAAACGTCGAACAGTTCAAGGCATCGCGTCCACTGGTTGACAAGTATATCCGATGATACTTTACTAAGGAAGGTTCAAGGTTAATCACCACCTATCCTGATGCAGTGGATTCTCAAAGTACTCTCAAATCTTCATCTAGGTGCATTGTGTAATTTTTTCGCCATATTGCATTCATGTGGGGGATTGTTAGGATTATTGGGTTTTCATCATTAAAAGCCCAATATTATTATTAATTTTGTTAATGAGAACAAAATTATGGTAAGTTAATTATGAAAGCCAATTAGGCTAAAGAAATCCCACATTGAGTAATTGAGGCACTTATGGTTTGTTTATATTGAGATACAAATCATTAGAGTGTAGTTAAGTAGAAAAGATAGGTGCCCCTCGCGCGCCGTCCGTCTGTCCGCTCAGCTCGGCTCGGCTCGCCACGCCCCGCCACGCCTCGTCGCGTCGCGCCACGCGTGTCGCTGCCGCGAAGGCAGTCCTATCTTTTTACTACTCGGATTTCTGAAATGACTTTTCATATGCCTGACTTTTCATATTCTGCTGAGCATTAAGTTTGAGACTTTTTACCTACCTGCAGAATTGATGTCAGATTTAAGTGTGAGACTTAAATCCGAAATGAATATGATGTTGAGGCTTTTCATCTAACCCACTATGCATTGTCATTTAAGTTGTGGCCTTTGGTAGGCCTGCTGTTGCAGCTATATAAGCTGCTCCAGCCTCATTCTTTATCTCATCCCGAATTTGCATTTGCATATCATATCATCTATTTGATAGTACTACACACTTCTTAGTGTTCGAGTGAGTCTGTCTGGGTTTCTGCTTCAACCCATACAGAGGTGTTTGGGACGTTGTACCTTGGAACTCTCTTGTCCAGGAGGCCAGAAGTTGTAGGCGGGCAATTTAGAGTTTACGGGCACACGGTTTACTGTGGCCTCGTCCAACAACAAAGTTTCTGCCCAGTTTATTTAAACTGTTTGTTGTAAGTTTTTTACTGTTTCGAGCATTTTATTATAACAGAGTATTTGTGATCTTCTTATGCTTTGTCTATTTCTTTTTAAGAAAACAGAACCAACAATCTGCGCATCCAGTTTCTGCGCCATCTTGTTGCAAGGCTGCACTCGATTTTGCACGGACGGGTCTGGATCTCATAGGCCAGCGCGTGAATTGATCCAAAATCGTTTCTGGATCACAAGAAGCCATGGTTTCTGCAGTTGTAGCATATGAATATCGTGCGACCTCTACCACCAAACTTCCCATCGTTCACGAGGTTCCGTCCAGAGTTCTAGTGGCGAATGTCGGCGGCGACAGGAAGTGTCAACGCTATGAGTGGGGAAGATGAAGATGGTGAGGTAGATGAGAATAACGGCTGGTGTATGTGAAGGTTGTGTCATAACCATAATTTCAAATTTTTTGGAAGATGAACAGTAATTTTCGAAAATTATTAAAAAAAATCTGGTTTTTCGAAAATTCGAAGATATTTTTTTAAGTTTAATTTTTATCCAAATTGGTTTGGAGTCCATTATTAATTTGGATCATTTTAGATGTTTTATTTGGATATTAATTTTTAAAATAATAAATCATAGTATTTAATTTATTAAAAATATAATTTTTTATTTTATATTTAGATTCCATTATTATTTTGGGCCCATTTTATATGTTTTATGTGGATATTAATTTTTGAAATAAATAAATCATTATACTTAATTTATTAAAAAGACGATTTTTAATTTATTAAGTGTAAAATAAAGATTTTATAATTAATTAAAAATTTAATTAATTATAAATTAAATAAAAATGTTTCATTTAATTTGTTGATTATATTTTCCATTAGCATTATGATTCGAAGGTAAAATGAAAATTTTACCAAATAATTGATAATTTAGTTAATTAGAAATTAAGTGAAAGTGTTTCATTTGATTTGTTAATTTTATTTTAGATTAATATTATGGTTTAAGGTAAAATGAAGATTTTACCAATTAATTGATAATTTAATTAATTAAAATTATATTAAAGTGTTTTATTTAATTTGTTAATTTTATTTTTATTTAATAATAAGATTAGTAGGTGAACGATAGAATAAATTAATTATTGTGCTCTAATCACATATGATATAATTAATACAATTACTTACGATGTAATTGGTTAGATTATTGTTTATTTACATGTTAGGATCGATTCTGGGGTGAGTGGCAAATCCACATCCGAGTTCAACCAACCTGAGCTCAATAGCTCGTATTCCTGGAATAATTGCACCGAGAGATTATATCGAGTTCGGTTACAAAACCGAGTGGAAGACACTTGACATAACTCGTTCTATAACCGATTAACCATTTATAAATCACTTTAAATATATGCAAGTAAAAATGTAAAACAGTTTGGTTGAAGCATTTTATCAAACACTTAGTGAGCTACACTTTGATGTTTTAACAAGCAAATAAAATGATTCACAATGCTAACCAAAACAACAAGTTAAATAAATGCAATAAAGTAAATAACACAAGTATTTGTTTCTAGAAGTTCGAAGCACAAACATTTCTATGTATCCCATTCTTCCATCTCATTGAATGATACACTAGAAGATTTGGTTTACACTTTTCAGTATACAACATACTTAGGCTAATACCACATAGATAGCCTACACTTCTAGCACACACAGAATCACCAAGCTCATGTTCTTTAACGTCTCACGTGGAAAGACCTCACATAGTCGTGATAAATCACAAGGTGTTACAATAGTACTCACTATTCTATTTTAGCTTACAAATACAATGAATAGAGTGAGTATAAAGGCACAAATGTTCTCCTAACAGATCTAATATGAACTTGAAAGAGGTGCCAAACGTTTGGAGAGTGCTTTTCATTTAGTAGATTTTGTCTTTGAAGTTCTCCATTTGAATCCCAAGTGGGTTTGCTTTGGAATGCTTGCATTGATATTCAATCAGCTGTTATTGAGCTTCCGAATCATATATATATTGACCCAAAAAATGATATATACATTAGAAACAAGGGTATAGCGTTTGGGAGAGTTTTGGTAAGTTTCCCGAGCTTGCAACGGTCATATTCTGGTTTCTGGACTGTTTTTAGAAGTCTGTTGTTTGCTCCTGTAGGGTAGTCTACTGCTCGAGTCCGCTGGTCGATGCCTACTGGTAGTGTCTACTTGGTAATGTCTACTTGTCAAGTGCTTCAACAAAGTAGTCTACTTGTAACCCTGTTGGTCGAGTCCGCTGCTCTAAGTCTGCCGGTGGATGTCTACTAGTTGAGTCTACTGCTCAAGGTCTACTGGTACCCGGCTGGTTGAATCTTCGAGGTCTGCTGGTCGAAGGTCTACTGCTCAAGGTTGAAGACTGCTACCAACCTTGCTGTCCAAAAGTCTGATGTTTTGGTATCTTGGTTATGACTCTTGATTCTTTGATTTTTTGGACAAAATGATCAACATAAAAGTTTTAACTCTTTCTCTTAGCTTTCCAAAGGAATCAAGAACCGCTCGAGTTTGTATGAGAGTGATATGCTCGAAATACGAGGTGATGCTCCTGCTGTTAGTCTGCTGATTTTGTCTACACAATACGAGACTTGTATAAGCTTTTTGGACATCTTAACGTCCGATTCAGTCTTTGACTTCTGAATATGATTTATAATTTTTGTCTTATCTTTCCAACCCATATGAATTGTCCCATTTTGATAAGCGAGCTAAGAGTTATTGCCAATATACCACTGCTACTACAATATGTCCGCTGTTGTTTCAGCTTTGCACCAGCAGACTCTTGCAGACATGTTCTTCATGTAAAACTTCAAATCAGGTCTGCTGGCCTGAAATACGACTTGTAGTAAATTGAGTTGGCTGTCTAACTGTAGGGTCTTCCTACCTTAATATCATTTAGTACACATAAATTGGACAGAACATGCATTTATAACCTTTTAAGGGTTCCGGTTGTAGTTTGAGCTAGGGAGATTACAGGCCAAAAATAAAGTTTTCAAAGCTATTTAATTACATTCCCAATAAAGAATGTTAAAGCTATAGATTTGCACTACTCCTAGAGTAGAGACTATCAAAAATCCTGCATCCTACGTTCATCATGCTCCCTTTAGCTCACTTCCTCAACCCGACCCTAGGCCCTTGGTCCAAAAGTGTACCTACAGGGATAACACATCATGAGCATTCATATATTTACTTAACATTATATAAAAGCATACAATAATGCATAACATCTTAGTTAAGTAAAGGTTATTGGTCGTCCTCCGACCTCCTTGGTTATCCCTGACTCTTATTCATGTATTGGGGTGTCTTACCCCATTGTATGGCATCTTACCATATCATAATAATTGCGTGGCATCTTACCACGTGGGCATCTTACCCAGTCATATGGCGTATTACCATATCATAAACATTGCGTGGCATCTTACCATGTGGGCATCTTACCCAGTCATATGGCGTCTTACCATATCATAAACATTGCGTGGCATCTTACCACGAGGGCATCTTACCCAATCCTATACTTTGGGTGGTGTCTTACCACATGGGCGTCTTACCCAATCATACACGTCGTATGACCTTATCATAAACTTCGTCATTATAGACGTCCTCATAACATCGTTATCATAAACATCATCTTAAGCATCATCATCGTAACATCATCATAAGCATCATCATTATAAATATCATCATAGATATCATCATCATAACATCATCTTAAACGTCATCATCGTAAACATCATCTTAAACGTCATCATCGTAAACATCATCTTAACATCATCATAATATGTAAGGGCATGGTTTACCGTCCGATGCTCGTACGTCTCTTACGTACCTTAATTCCCAAAAGTGGAGAATTTGGAGAGCTTTATCTCCTGGATGTTGTGGGCACCTGGGATGGTTCTACACAACCATACAAATTGATATAAGAAGCTAAACATAGTCCAATATCCAAAAATCCCACAAAAAATCAAAAATCCACTTTTCTTCAGCTCGCGATCGATCGCCACCCAGGCGCGATCGATCGCGAGATCGCACTGGACGAGGGGCCAAAATCTCCTTCTTGGCGATCGATCGCCACTTTTGGCGCGATCGATCGCCAGGCCCGCCGATCGATCGCCCAAAAGTGGCGATCGATCGCCAAATGCTTCTGGCTGGTACTGGACGCTCGCGATCGATCGCCAAGAACGGGCGATCGATCGCCGAGTGCTGTACATCGAATTTTCGCCATTAATGCTCATTTTTCAAGCTCCTTCACATACCACCCCAAAACCAAACTTCCTCATAACTTCAATAACAACATAACCCACTAAAACCAACATAAACACTTCAAAAAAATCATACCCCAACCATAAACAACACATACCCCAAATAAACCCACATAAAACATCAAAACTTAACCCATTTCAACACCAAACATCATAAAACTTTTAGGAATGGTTCCATACCTCTTGTAGGCTCCAAATCCTAGCAAAGATCACACAAATAAGGATTTTGTGGGACTTTTCTCCTCCTCTTTTGGTGAGTTTCGAAAATGGGGTAGGGTTTGGGGTTGGGAAGTGATTTGGGGATTTTTAAAGGTGAGAGTAAAGTGGGGGGTTTAAAGTGATGGGTATGGGATTAAAAAGGGGTTGTAATGACTTAATAAAAAGTGTACCCCAAACTTAACATGATGTATAAAATACCCTACTTGGTATTTCAAAAGTATTTTTCAACAATGCTCTAAACTTCATTTAAAATCACATCTTCCTCATATTTGACAATTAACACAATTAATCATGTTAACATCTTAATACCCAACACATAAATCCATGAAACCATGATCCAACATGTAAACATAATTAATGTCCAAGTTACCATTAATTAATTTCGGGGCATCACATTACTCCCCTACTTATAAGATTTCGTCCCCGAAATCGCATGCACTTACCCAAAAGAACTAAACATAAATCATACCAGAAAATAGTTCCGGGTAATGTTGCATCATATGCCGCTCCGTCTCCCACGTAGCCTCCTCGACACCCCGACGATCCCACTGAACTTTGACCATCGGTATAACTTTGCTCCGTAGTCTGCGATCCTCACGATCCAGAATTCTGACTGGTCGTTCAACGTAGGATACATCTGAGTCTAACTGCACTTCAGTAGGCTGTAAAACATGAGACGGATCTGGCTCATACTTTCTCAACATAGAAACATGGAAGACATCATGAATTCCAGATAAGGACGGTGGTAGAGCCAATCGGTAAGCCAAAGTGCCGATACGCTGTAACACCTCATACGGTCCAACATACCTCGGGGATAACTTCCCCCGCATACCAAATCGAACAACACCCCTGAAGGGTGAGATTTTCAAGAAGACCTTGTCTCCCACTTGAAATTCTAGGGCCGTCGCCGCTTATTTGCATAGGCTGCCTGCCTATCTTGGGCCGCTTTCATCTTTAAGCGTATCATCTTAATCTTTTCCTCCATATCCTTAATCATATCCGGTCCTCCGACCGCTTTACTCGTCAAGTCCTCCCAATACAGCGGTGACCTACATCGTCGTCCGTAAAGAGCTTCAAAAGGGGCCATTTGAATGCTCGCCTGATAGCTGTTATTGTAGGAGAACTCTACCAGAGGTATAGACTCTTGCCACGGAGTATCAAACTCCAAAACACATGCCCTCAATATATCTTCGAGCGTTTGTATAGTACGCTCCGTTTGGCCATCAGTCTGAGGGTGATAAGCTGTACTTAGTCTCACCTCGGTGCCCAAAGCTGTCTGGAGACCCTCCCAGAAATGAGAAGTAAACCTTGGGTCTCTGTCAGACACGATCGAGACTGGAATCCCATGCAACCTCACTACATCCCCGTACATATAATTGGGCCATCTTTAAATACGTGAAAGTCATACTGTAAGGGATGAAATGAGCTACCTTCGTCAGCCTATCTACGATCACCCAGATCGCATCAAATCCAGAGGCCGACCTTGGCAAGTGGGTCACGAAGTCCATAGATATATGCTCCCACTTCCACTTAGGTACCTCCAAGCTCTTCAGCTCGCCACCAGGCCTCTGCCTTTCTGCCTTTACTTGTTGGCAGATCAAACATCTCTTAACGAAGCTGATCACATCACGCTTCATGCGTCTCCACCAGAATTGACCACTTAGGTCCTTATACATCTTTCTTCCACCGGGGTGGATACTGAACCGGCTACTATGAGCCCGTTCTAAAATTCCTTTACGCAATCCTGGCGCATCTGGGACCACCCATCGGTTGCCCAATCTTAAAGAGTCATCTTCAGCCACACTAAACTTTGTTGGCTGACCTCGAAGTACTATTGATGACCATCTCTGAACTTCATCATCCAACCTCTGGGCCTTCCTGATTGCCTCAAATACGTCTGGCTCGGCCAATAAGGTCGACACTCGCACCGGCGACGTGTCTACATCAAAATCATAGCCCAGATGGCAATAAGAAATCATCAAAGCTGATAAACACAACGTCCTCAGCAGTACTCTTCACCTTACGACTTAAGGCGTCTGCTATCAAATTTGCCTTACCAGGATGGTACTCAATTTCACAGTCATAATCCTTGAGTAAGTCCATCCACCTCCTTTGCCTCATATTCAACTCTGCCTGAGTGAACAAGAACTTCAGGCTCTTATGGTCCGTAAAAATGGTAACGTAGTACCATAAAGGTAATGACGCCAAATCTTCAAGGCGAAAATGATAGCTGCCAGTTCCAGATCATGGACTGGGTACCTGGTCTCATGAGGCTTCAACTGTCTCGAAGCATAGGCTACCACTTGTCTGTCTTGCATCAGTACACAGCCCAAACCTTGCAATGATGCATCCGTGTACAAAGCAAACCTCTTGTCCTCAGACGGAATCACCAACACTGGCGCTGTCGTCAAACGACGCTTCAATTCTTGGAAGCTTTCCTCACAAGCTTCGGACCAAAAGAATGGGACTCCTTTCTGAGTCAGCTGTGTCAATGGCTTAGCGATCTTAGAAAATCCTTCGACAAAACGTCGGTAATAACCTGCTAAGCCCAGAAAACTCCGTATCTCGGGTACAGAAGTGGGTGCTGCCCACTCCATCACAGCTTCAATCTTCCTCGGATCCACAGATATCCCTTGGCTAGATATGACATGGCCTAGGAACACCACGCTGTCTAACCAGAATTCGCACTTGCTAAGCTTAGCATACAACTGATGATCCCTAAGGATCTGAAGTACTGTCCTCAAGTGCCGTACATGATCTTCTTCAGTCCTAGAGTAGATGAGTATGTCGTCAATGAAAACTATGACGAATTGGTCCAAATATGGCTGGAACACCTTGTTCATCAAACTCATGAAAACAGCCGGAGCATTTGTCACCCCAAAAAGGCATGACTAGGAATTCATAATGCCCATACCTAGTCCTGAAGGCTGTCTTCTGGACATCCTCTTCTCTTACTCGAATCTGATGGTACCCCGACCTCAGATCGATCTTACTGTAGAGTCTCGTACCCTGCAACTGATCAAACAAATCATCGATCCTCGGAAGTGGGTACTTATTCTTCACCGTAGCTTTGTTCAGCTGTCTGTAATCGATGCACAAACGCATCGAACCATCTTTCTTCTTCACAAATAACACTGGTGCTCCCCAGGGCGATACGCTAGGGCGTATATAGCCCTTATCAAGGAGTTCTTGCAACTGAATCTTTAATTCCCTTAGCTCCGCTGGTGCCATCCTATAAGGGGCACGAGAAATGGCAGACGTCCCTGATAATAACTCAATCCCAAACTCGACCTCTCTCGTCGGTGGGAATCCGGGGAATCTCCTCCGGAAAGACATCAGGGAACTCCGCCACTACGGGCACATCCTCAACTTTCACTTCTCCTTTCTTTTCTGTAACATCGACGGTATAAATGAGATATCCTGAATGACCTCGTTCCAACAACTGCGCCATCTTGACGGCAGATATCAACGGAATCTTAGAGCGAGAACCATCCCCATAGAACGTCCATGGAACTCCCATATCGGATTTAAACCGTACAGTTCTCTGCCTGCAGTTCACAACTGCCTGATACCTGTTCAGAACATCAATGCCCAGAATGCAATCAAAATCTGACATTCCTAGAACAATCAAATCTGACCTTAGTTCCTTATCCTCAAAATAAATGAGGCCATTGTAGACGATCCGATCAGTAATCATACTTCTTCCAGTGGGGGTCGAGACTATAAGAGGCGTGGGCGACGGAGAAGTGCATAAGTGGTGCCTTTCCACAAAACTTGTCGACACAAAAGAGTGCGACGCACCTGTGTCGATCAATATAAAGCAGGGTGCGTAAATAAAAGACACGTACCCGCTATAACCTCCTCCGGAGCCGCTGAAGCCTGCTCCCTTGTCAGTGCATAGACCTGTCCTTGAGGTGGCCCCATGGGCTGACCTCCATGCATGTCTCGGTACAAAGGGTGGTCTGTGTTGTGCTGTCCTATCTGCAGGCCTCCCCGCAGAACCCTGTTGGCTCCCCCTGTTGGGACACTGTCTAGCAAAGTGGCCCTTGTCGCCACAAACATAGCACCCTATACAGTCTTTCGCCAGATGTGGTTGCCCACAAAGAGTGCATTGGATCCTCCCGGATCTGTCTCCCTGAGACTGCCCCCTTCCAGATGGGGCATCACCTCTTCGATTACCTTTCCACCTATTGTCGGACTTCTTACCGCTAAACCTTGATGCTGAGGAGTTCCCCCCTTGACTTGAACTGATCATTCCTCGGCTTCAAATTATCCGGAGTGGATTTCTGAGAGGGTGCCGACGGTGGTACAACATCAGGGTATGCACCCACTCCTAGTTCGGCTAGCTCAGCCCTTGAGAGTGCATCATCAAAACAAGTAGGGCCATAAGTGATCACCCTATCATATAGCTCCGGCCTCAGACCCTTCATGAAATTCCTCATCTTTGCTTGCGTGCTCGTGGCAATGTGAGGTACATATCGGAGCAAGGAGCAAAACTGAAGAGCATAATCCGATACCGACATATTACCTTGCTTGAGGTGAGTGAATTCATCTTCCTTAGCCTGTCGTGCTGCAGCCGAGAAATAACGGTTCAGGAAGCGAGTTCGAAACATCTTCCAGTTAACTTTCATGACCTTGAGCCTCTTGCTCTACCACAGTGGTCTTCCACACATTAGCGCCTTCTTGGCCAACTGGAACTCTGCTAACCGTATCCATGCTGTCTTCGCACATGGGCTGCCACAAAGATTTGCTCTATTCTTTCTAACCATTCCTCCGCTCGTTCCCCAGTTTCGGTTCCTTCAAAGGTTGGGGGTCGGTAAGCAAGAAACTGAGTTAGGCTTAGTTCCCCTGGCAATAACTGTTGTTCGGCCGGTTCATCATCAAAAGCTGGCGGGGGTAGGGGATTCGTACGCCCCGCGCTTGCATTGACGCTCACTGCGTCACCTACCTCCACATTTGCTGCCATACTGCAACACAAGGATTAACAACAAGATCCAAAAGCAGTTCGTATAATACTTCGTTAGATAAACAAAACATGTTAGCATAACATCATATACTTCATATGCCAACTTATGCACAAAACATGTTCGAAAGTAAGCACCTAGCTAACTTATTGCTAAGGCTACCCTTCACTCATCCCGGGTTATCTAACCACTGCTCTGATACCACTAATGTAGGGTCTTCCTACCTTAATATCATTTAGTACACATAAATTGGACAGAACATGCATTTATAACCTTTTAAGGGTTCCGGTTGTAGTTTGAGCTAGGGAGATTACAGGCCAAAAATAAAGTTTTCAAAGCTATTTAATTACATTCCCAATAAAGAATGTTAAAGCTATAGATTTGCACTACTCCTAGAGTAGAGACTATCAAAAATCCTGCATCCTACGTTCATCATGCTCCCTTAGCCTCACTTCCTCAACCCGACCCTAGGCCCTTGGTCCAAAAGTGTACCTACAGGGATAACACATCATGAGCATTCATATATTTACTTAACATTATATAAAAGCATACAATAATGCATAACATCTTAGTTAAGTAAAGGTTATTGGTCGTCCTCCGACCTCCTTGGTTATCCCTGACTCTTATTCATGTATTGGGGTGTCTTACCCCATTGTATGGCATCTTACCATATCATAATAATTGCGTGGCATCTTACCACGTGGGCATCTTACCCAGTCATATGGCGTCTTACCATATCATAAACATTGCGTGGCATCTTACCATTGGGCATCTTACCCCAGTCATATGGCGTCTTACCATATCATAAACATTGCGTGGGCATCTTACCACGACGGGCATCTACCCAATCCTATACTTTGGGTGGTGTCTTACCACATGGGCGTCTTACCCAATCATACACGTCGTATGACCTTATCATAACTTCGTCATTATAGACGTCCTCATAACATCGTTATCATAAACATCATCTTAAGCATCATCATCGTAACATCATCATAAGCATCATCATTATAAATATCATCATAGATAGTCATCATCATAACATCATCTTAAACGTCATCATCGTAAACATCATCTTAAACGTCATCATCGTAAACATCATCTTAACATCATCATAATATGTAAGGGCATGGTTTACCGTCCGATGCTCGTACGTCTCTTACGTACCTTAATTCCCAAAAGTGGAGAATTTGGAGGAGCTTTATCTCCTGGATGTTGTGGGCACCTGGGATGGTTCTACACAACCATACAAATTGATATAAGAAAGCTAAACATAGTCCAATATCCAAAAATCCCACAAAAAATCAAAATCCACTTTTCTTCAGCTCGCGATCGATCGCCACCCCAGGCGCGATCGATCGCGAGATCGCACTGGACGAGGGGCCAAAATCTCCTTCTTGGCGATCGATCGCCACTTTTGGCGCGATCGATCGCCAAGGCCCGCCGATCGATCGCCCAAAAGTGGCCGATCGATCGCCAAATGCTTCTGGCTGGTACTGGACGCTCGCGATCGATCGCCAAGAACGGGCGATCGATCGCCGAGTGCGTACATCGAATTTTCGCCATTAATGCTCATTTTTTCAAGCTCCTTCACATACCACCCCAAAACCAACTTCCTCATAACTTCAATAACAACATAACCCACTAAACCAACATAAACACTTCCAAAAAATCATACCCCAACCATAAACAAACAACCCCAAATAAACCCACATAAAACATCAAAACTTAACCCATTTCAACACCAAACATCATAAACTTTTTAGGAATGGTTCCATACCTCTTGTAGGCTCCCAAATCCTAGCAAAGATCACACAAATAAGGATTTTGTGGGGACTTTTCTCCTCCTCTTTTGGTGAGTTTCGAAAAATGGGGTAGGGTTTTGGGGGTTGGGCAGTGATTGGGGATTTTTAAAGGTGAGAGTACAGTGGGGGGTTTAAAGTGATGGGTATGGGATTAAAAGGGGTTGTAATGACTTAATAAAAAGTGTACCCCAAACTTAACATGATGTATAAAATACCCTACTTGGTATTTCAAAAGCATTTTTCAACATGCTCTAAACTTCATTTAAAATCACATCTTCCTCATATTTGACAATTACACAATTAATCATGTTAACATCTTAATACCCAACACATAAATCCAATGAAACCATGATCCACATGTAACATAATTAATGTCCAAGTTACCATTAATTAATTTCGGGGCATCACACTAACCCTTTGGAAGCACGTCATTTCAAGATTGTTCACAACTGTAAGGACCCCCAAGCCCTTAATCCCTTAATTAGTGTATTAACCACTATGTGTGGCACATGCTTTCAATAAAAAGTAAATCGGAGAAGCTCAGATGATACTTTACCATTGAATGACAACTACAAAATTTCTTTAATACTCAAGTTATAAGATCATCATCCTATCAACATATAGACTCATCGAGTTCGCCCAATACCATCACCATTACACCACTTTTGCATTGTGGGTTTTTATAAAAATTTGGGCAGAGTCTCCCCATAAATTGAGCTATCCCAAAACAAAAGCACATCACATAATATAATTCCCGGCCAGGGAATACACAATACTCAACAGAATACTGAACACAAAGTAAATTCCCAGCCAGGGAAGACACCACACATAAGACGACAAAAGTGGGGTTTCAACACCCACATAATACACTAACGACTCTCATATCATTAGCAATTCTACCACAATTGCATGCACACATAATGAAAGAGAGAAAGGCTCATGCCTTTATATACAACCCATATACAAGAATATCCGTGCTCAAAAGCGAGCATCATAAATGTGTATATAAACCTCGGGTGTATATAAGTACTCTATACGATACAGTGCTCCATCAAGCCCTGGTACCCACGATCCTGTGAGTACATCACAATCAACAGCTCGAGCTCAGCTCCACAGCCATCGATGCACCTGTTCACCTGCCCCAACAGAGACACCCCCAACGGGGTGAGCATACCAATACACAAAATCCCATAATCACAGTAATGAATTCATATTTACAACAAAAGTAAATACTAATGAATTTTAATGATACTCCCTGGATGGCAACGTCCTCATCCGGGATTCCGTGTACATGTCCCTGTTCTCACAATCATCAAACTCATCAAATCTCAAATCAGTAAATCCACACATTGATTTACTCATCGCATGCCTGATTCTCAAATATCAATAATCAATGGTTCCAAGTTCATTATACATGCAAATATAGATATCTCAATATCTAATACTGATTTGTCAATTCGCTATCGATCACAGATAGCTCAAATGCCTAGCATTTATTTTACAATTTCCATTAGCCTAGACATCTCACATGTCTTAAATGATACATGATCCCACGATCATTCTCAGGCATCTCAAATGCCGTACAATAGTCATATAGACCCAGTACCACCATATATATATATCAACACATAATATAACCATGCGCACAACCATCGATGAAATCAAAATACATTATGCATTTCACAAATGCTCTCCACATAAAGTAATGCTCGTACGTCGCACGTACCTTAAATCTCCGAAGTCCGAGCCAACCTTGCTCGAGTTCCATGCTCCGAGGAACCATGTGCTAACACGATAAATTAATTCACAATTAATTTACGAACATCAACCCTGCTCAACACCACCCGTAACCCTCAAAAATTATTGCCACACACGACAATTAACCATTATCGAAAATTGCTCAAGAATTCCCCACAAATTTTCGAACCTTCACAACACATCGAACCCAATTAAACACCATATTCATCTAAAATATGAATTAATCAATCAACAACATGAATAATCGCCCCACATGCCAAACCCCCAAAATTCGAATTCAAAGCCCTAATTCGAATCCATTCATTCCTCAATTCGAACACAATAAGCATCATAATGCATCTAAAACATGAATTAATCAATTACTAACAGAATCATCACTCCTTGTCAAAAACCCCAATTTTTCGAACCCTAACTCATGAAAATCGAGCTGAAATTCGAACCAAATGCACCAATATTTCCGAACAAAAGTCTGAAATCATCGACTCAAAATCACTTAAAAACGCCCCAACACTAGAATAATCGTACCAAAAGCATACCAAAATCGAGCCCCAAAAATCGGATGAACTCCAGTTTTCGAACCCTACGCTTTCTGCAGAAATCCGAGCTCAAACAAATCGCGACCAAACTTCAAATTGATGGTATGGATAGAGCGCCTGGACGAACGAATCCAACGGCGGGTGGCACGCGCCGAACGGCGGCCGACGGCGTCGGGCGAACGGCCTGAAGTCGCGTGGGTCAAAGGGATCGGGAAAGGGGCGCGCGCGAGGAGAGAGAAACGAGGTGCTGAAATGGTTCCGATAATTAAAATCTCGGGTTCAACTGGTATTATAGAAAAATACCACCCTCAAATACTAATAGCCCCACAAATACTCATGATTCATTAAAAATCATCTGTTTTCAAAAATTCTCTCTCTAACTCAAAAACCCCCCTACCGGTGCCACACAAGCATCCGAGATTCTGAGTCACACTAAAAAACAACCAACTCACAGGTTTTCACCCGAAATGAGATATACGATCTCACCCGCGGGATCCAACGATCCCAACTACTCAATAAATGAGCCCAGAAGGCCCAACACCTCGATTAAAAACTCCAAATTGCCACGTAAAGCACTTTACGGGTTATTAACACTCCGGGATTAACATCCATATTTCTGGTCATCACAATATCCCCCCTAAAGAAATTTCGTCCTCGAAATTAGCACCGGGGTATCACATAACACCCAGGCTACACAACACATGAAGTCATAACCTCGATTCTTGACCATATCAGAATCGTCTCAATAAACGCGAGGAACTTATCTCACATCAACTTTGAAACAGAGCGACTTTACCAAAACCAACATATCACCCAAGAAGCAAAACATACCTCGCTGCGGTTCATCAAAGGTCAGTCTCTCATGACCGCAAAACAAACGATACTTACGACTGTAGATCGGACAGTCATCAACTAGTAAGAACGCATCATGAATGACACCTCAACCGTGAGAACGTTTGACCTCTTGTCAATCTCTGGAGTGGAATAGACTTCCAAATCCATCATAACGTCGAAGAGCGTCAGCACCACTCAACGCTAATATCCAAAAGCAGTTAGTCACTGAAACTGCAAGGATTCGAATCGCTCCCCTCCGATTCATCGTAGATATCATCCAATGATATCTTTATCATGACTCACGATGTCTAACATACATCGTTACGAGGGAAACATTAGCATACCACGGTGCACACATACCAAACCTGGTTTTCCACTTTCAAACCTCCTCCATCAAATGAGCAGTCGCATCAGTGCAACTCAATTTGGGCAACTCACGGCCGCAGATTCACACAAAAGACATCTCACAAGATGTCCACCTCCGGATATTCCAGGGATCACATCCTGATCATAAGTAAACCATCGAGACTCCACAGAGTTCAAATTCTGAAAGGATGCAATAACCCATTGCATCCTCAACGCTTGTATCACAGCGACACCCAACCACTCCAAAATCCTGACATCCCTTGATAATCCAGGATTTAACAATCCAACTTGGGAAGGCTATCGCATAACTCGAAGGAAACACCAACAAGGGAACACCTCAACCCACACAGATAATCCCTCCTCAAGGGAGTCAACTAACTTCACGATTGTTTCCTCATGATTTATCGTGCCATGGAGATTCCCAATCTCAAGGTGTTCAACATCTCTCATAAGAGATTTAGCCATCCAAACTAGCATACTCTATGCTTGACAAAAAGGGGATCAATAACTGGGCATCCGTACACTCAACCGGTAT